>OX451737.1:118270305-118732805 GCA_948472305.1 Vicia faba
CTACGATGGAGATTTTGTGAGATCCTTCAAATGGAAAAATTAGGATCCCAAACTAGTATCATTGGATTCGTCTCTTCAAGACGGTCCTAACATCACCATCGAGCCAAATTTATATAAGGTATGCAAAGAGATATGAATCAAAAACCTGGAAAATAGCGAGCACCTTTAATTTGAGATTTTTCTCTCAATTCTCAATGGATTTAAAAATTATAAGAAGCACAAGAATCAGGAGAAGGAGAGCTTCACAATGATATCAAATTTTGGAAGAATTGATGGAGAAATCTACCTATTGAAGTTCAGTTGTGGAGCTCTCTGTAAATAGACTTGGTCAGACCAATTCAGAAGGTTTCAAGGCTCAATTCTTATTCTGTTAACTTTAGGGAAGATAGGAAGGTGAATTGATAGAAAAATGGATTGAAAAAGGCTTGAACAGTGATTTCGAAGTTGCAGAAAAATGAGTTATGGAGCGAGTTTGGTAGGGTGATTTTGGTTGTTCAAGCTTGAGAAAATGAATAGGATAGCTCATGTATTTATAGGAGAAGCAAATGGGATCAAAAGGAAGGGTGAATGATGCAATTTGGAGGGAATTCATGTGGGTTTGCATCATGAAGAAAGTGTGACTTCTCTTTTGTCAAAACTCATCCAAAACACGCGTTTTAATGCACTAATCCACTTGGGAAAGTTTTCTAATCATGTTTAGACCCAAAACGCGTGCTAATTTGAGGGTTAGAAGTTGTAACATGAAATTCAAATTCTGACTTGCGATGAAACTTCAATTCCAAGTTACCACTTTTGAAAAAATGGCATTCTCAGCTCAAGGGGTCTTAAAGCATGGTTCTTGATGCTTTAGAAATATGAGATTACAAGCTTTTCAATGGGAAAAGAATGGAATCAAATGGATGTTTGAGCTGAAAGTTGCAATGAGTCAAAGTTGGGAAAAAGAGGTTGACTTTCCATAATTAGAAATATTTCAAGTTTTTCTTCAAAAGTGACCTATAATGTTTTGCATCTAAACATGGCCTTCCTCTTGGAATTTGTTATTGGAAAAAAAAAGATGGCATGAAATAGACCTCTTGAATGAAATTTTGAAACTTGAACCATTCAAAATCTCCAAAAATTGAGAGAGTTATGAATTGTTGAAGTTTGCAAAAAATCATGAAATGACCTATAATCTTTTGTATCCTTAAGGCATCCTCCATCCATTTCCTCACTTTGCACATAAAATAAGGAATAAAATTCACATCCTCAAGATGATTAAGGAAAAAGAGTGGGCTAAAGGTGATAAAAATTGACCATGTTATGATCATTTAAAGTCACACATGGGAAATTGGGGGTTCATCTGCAGGACTTGTAATCTTTCTTCATCATCAAGTTTCTTCCACATGAAAACTCCTTGAAACTTTTGAAGTGAATTTTTAATAACCCTTTGAAGAGAAGGATGTTTTTGGAATCACTCAAAAATACCAAAAGATGAGCAAGATATACTTCTTTGAAGTTCAATACCCTAGCTCCTATATCAAGAAAATGCTTTGAGGAACTTTGACAATTTTAAACAACCTTCTTGTACCAACACTTTTGATTTGTAGATATAAGTTGTTGAGGATGATAATCATAACTCATAGCAACCAAAACCACTTCCATATCTTGAGAATTGAGAGAAATATGCACTTGTGACCAATGGGAACAAGGCCTTGTCCCACCATGACAACTTCTTCAATCAACCCCTTGTACTTTTGAATCAATCTTGATAACTTTGAAATATGGTGAACCAAAATAAAACTTGCCATTCCATTTCTTCCAAAACAACTTCAATGTTGAGGTTTGAATTTCCCAAGCTTTATTGACTAGGGCATGGAAATAAACTCATGAACCCATGGATCAACTTGCTAAGCCACATTGCCTTTACCTACATTATTAACAAGTGAGACAAACCAACATTGCATTTTATTAATTAAAAGGAAAGTAAAAACAAAACATGAATAATCACAAAAGAAAAACAAGTCAAGGTGCTTGGTGATTCCTCAAAAAGAAAAGCTAAAGATAGGGAGGAGAACCAAAAGCCCTAATGTGATCTTGTTGTGATTGAATCAATATGGTATGATGAAGAGATCTTGGGGGCAAAAATTGGGGTACAACAACTTCTATTATCTTTTTTTTTCTTTTTCGATTTTGGTCCCCCCATTTTAAAAACCAGTTTTTGTAGTATATTTATTTTGTTTTTTTTAAGGATTTTAGTCCTTATTCATATTTAAGAGTATTTTTAAGGACATGTCAGTGGTAATAATGACATTTTAGGTATTTCTCTTTAGGTATTACTCCCTCATCCTCCCTTTTACCTTTGCATTTCGTTTTCGGCTAGAGAATAATTCTTAAAAGAATCCTGACAAATGATCAATTGATGAAGAGGGGTATTTTGACGGAAAGGAGAGTTTTATCTTGTGTGTTGTGTTTTTCGGAGGAGGAGTCTCTACCGCACCTTTTGGGTCTTTGACTAAAAAGTTAAAATTAGAACAAAAGGGCTTTTGGAACTCTAATTAGTCCCAGCGGCGCCCTGTTGTTCTTCTTCATCAACTACACTACAAGCCCAAAGCCCAATAAACATTCACTGTACAAAGTCAAAGGAAAGAAAAACGCATTTTGTAAGCTAAAACAAATCCAATCTTTACAGAATCAAATCATATCAAAATTACATATACAAAATCGTCCAATTTTTTAATACAAAATCAAATCCGAATCAATTATAAACAGAACCAAGTCTAATCTCTAATTTACAACAAAATCTTCTAATTCCTAACATAATCAATCTACCCTAATCAACCAAATAATAACTACAATCACATAAAATATTCCTAATATGTCTAGAAACTTACCTATAAATAACCTAAGAATTCTAAAGAAGAAAAAAAGATATACAAAAGAAGAAGAGAAAAAGCAGAAGCGGCACATCAATTGTCTTGCTTGAGATCTGGGTTTCAACTTTTGAAACCCTAGATCTGTGTTGCGCCATCGTCATCTTCACGCCATCATCATTGCACCTGTCAAACAAAAAGGAAGGAGAAGGAGATTAGAAGGGGAATCGTAAAATCAGAAAGGAATTAAATACAATCAGAATCACTACGGAGAGGTAAGCTTAATACCTAGATTTTAGGGTTTTTATTGCATGATGATTGATGTTTAACTGTATGATTGGGGGTTAATTTGGAGTTTTTGGGGTTTCTAGGATTAAGTTAGGGTTCATTAGACTAGGGTTAGGGTTTATAAGACTAGGGTTAGGGTTCATCGTTATTGAAGATTTATGGGTTTTGGTTGGTTAGGTTTCATCATGAACCCTTAGGGTTCTTGTGTTCATAGAACCCAAATGAAGATTCAAGGTGGTTGGATGAATGTTTAAAGGTTGGCGGTGGCGCCCAGATGCAGCCGCCGACGGAAGCGATTTCTGGTCGGTGGCGCTCTAGGCTGGGCGATTTTTGGCACGGAAGAATTATAGTGAGAAGGCAGAGCCTGTCTCTCTAGAAATAACAAAAGGTTTTTGTTGTTTTGGGGTAGAAAGAGAAAGAAAAGGGAGAAATGGGTTTGATGCACGAAAATGTGTTTTTATAAACCTTCTCCATATCTGCTACAATGCGCTTATCATGCACCCTCAATGTCTACCGCGTGATCATAATCCATCATCCCTAAACACGCATCCACCATAACCAGATGCATCTTCCCGTACAAGGTCCAAACGGACCTCCCAAGCGTTTGTTATCTTGGGCCTAAGCCCATCACTAATCACACCACCCATGCTTTTAATTTTTACTACAATGTTAGAACCCCCCCCCCCCCCCCCCCCGCGCTACTGGGCCTAGTTCAATATCTTAACTTGGGCCCTTGCTGAACAAATCCCCCAGATTTGCTACTACGTTAGAAGTTACACCCCCTATGTGATTGGGCCTGAATTTAATATGTGAATTCAGGACCCTTGCTTTCAACACCCCCTTAATTACTCAACCCGAATAAAATACTCCCCCCTGCGTTTTTATTAATTATTTTTTTTATACTTTATTTATTTTTATATTATAATTTTTATAATTTAATAATTTATAAATTTCTGAAATTATTTTTTATTATCACAAAATTCAAATGCTTATTTTTTTTTCAAATCCATCCAAGTATTTTTTAATTGCATTAAAATTATCTCTTCATGCATTAACAAGGTTTTTATATATTAATACATTTAAAAAATATCTAACCAACACCAAATCATTTTTTAACTTAATTAATTCAAAACTATTTTCAAAAAGGATTATGAAGATACTTTAAATCGACTGCGAACTTCGTCTAACAATTCCGTTATTCACACACCTAGGCTTGGTTCAAGGGAAATTCAAGATATCTTCGTAATCCATAAAAAAACACCAACCAACTGTGAACTACAAATTAAGACTCTGATTCCTTATAAGAGGATACGTAGGCATACGACTAAAATCGTGGCGAGTTCCCCTAATAAAAATTAAAACCCTATTTCCTAAGTCGTAATTCTAAACCCTAGTATCCTTGTGAACAAGGTAGATGGGGGGTGTCTAACACCTTCCCTTCGTTTAAGAACGAGTCCAACAACAACTTAGAATCTCTGATCAAATTAGAGTTATACTTTATATTCTCTTCCTAAAGATTAAAATTAAGAGTGACGACTCTCAATTTCAAACCTGTTACAACATAATCAAGCTGCTTTCGTGAAAGGGAAAAATATTCATAATCTTATCCTCCTCACTTATGAACTGATTAAAAGCTATGAAAAGAATGGGGGACTCTAAGATGCTTAATGCAGATGGACATTCAAAAAGCATATGACACGGTTGATTGGAAGGCTTTGGAAGCCATCTTGATTAATGTTAGTTTTCCCCAGAAGTTCACCAAGTGAATAATGATTGCGGTTTCATCGGTATCTTACAGATTCAACGTAAATGGACACCACTCAGACATTATGGAGGCAAAAAGAGGATTAAGGCAGGGTGACACCATATCACCATTTCTATTTGTCATTGTAATGGAATGCTTGAATAGATATCTCTACAAGATGCAAATGGAAAACAACTTCAATTATCACCCTAAGTGTGAAAAGCTGAACATAACCAATTTGTTTCGCATATGATCTTTTAATGTTTGCTCGTGGTAATGAGATTTCTGTGAATATGATTATGAATACATTCAAGAAATTTTAAAAAGCAACATGCCTGAGATTTAACCCACAAAATATAGGATTTAATGTGCTGGTGTGGACAATGGGACTAAAGTGGAGATAATTAAAACTTTGAATTCCAGGAAGGCCAACTACCTTTTGAATATCTAGGTGTGCCAGTAACGGGTAAGAAACTTCTTATCCATCACTATATGCCTTTGATGGATCGAATTATTAGTAAATTAAGTAATGGAGGGCATGAATGCTCACGTACACAGGAAGGTTGCAACTAATAAAAAGTGTGACGTTTGCACTTACTAATTATTGGTTACAATGCTTCCCTTTCCCCCAAAGTGTTTTTTAGAAAATAGAGTCCATTTGCCGCATTTTCTTATGGATAAGTGGTTTTGAGGGTAGTTGCAAGACACTTGTAGCCTGGAAAAAGGTATTCAATCTTAAGAGTTGGGATGGTTTGAATATAATTGATAATGATATTTGGAATAAGACTAATATGATAAACTCTTCTGGAATTTAAGTGGAAAATCTGACTCGCTGTGGGTCAGATGAATTCAAGCGTATTATTTGAAAACCAAACAATTGATAGATGTGGATATTAAGCCTGCATATACATGGATCATGGGGGCCATTCTCAAACAGAGAGATGATGTAAAGAAGATTGATGAATGGGAAGAGATCATGAACAAGGACAAATTCAAAATGAATAAAGTCTACAAAATTCTGCAAAAGTGTGATCAAAAGGTTGACTGGAGAACCTTGATACATGGTAACATTGCCAGACCCCGATCATGTTTCATCATGTGGCTTGTCTGTCATGGTAAACTATCCACTAAGGATATGTTATTTCATTTTGGAATGATTGAGAACAAGAAATGTTGTTTTTTCTCAAAGAAAGAATCAATGAACCATTTTTTTTTAATGCCAAACTACAAAAAATATATGGACAAAGGTTCTTATGTGGATTCAGGTTCATCATAGGCCAGAAAATTGGAATTAGGAGCGTATATGGCTGATACAACAAACTAAAGGGAAAAGTTTTAGAGCTACCATAATCAAAATGGTCAGTACAAAGACTATTTACGAGATATGGAATATGAGATATCAGAAAAGTTTTGGAAATAAGGTGGATCTACGGGTATAGGAAATATAATTATAAACACAATTGTTTATAGCGGCTGAAATAATAATAGACTTAGAAAATATGTAACTACACTAATGATAGAAGGATGATAGTTGCTGCATTTTCCTAGTTTTCTTCATAGGTTTTCTTGATTTTCTGGTTGCTGGATCCTAATGGGTCGCTTGTACTTATCGTTTTTTGGAATTAATCAAAGTTCATTAATTTAAAAAAAAATCATTGACACTTTTATTTTCCTTTTTTACAATTAAATTATTTAATTTCTAACTTATTAAATTTTATAATTAAATTGGTGACAAATCCGCGGTCCACACTAGTACCAGTGCGGAGGCACATGTATCCCACTAGTTTAACAAAACTTTTAATATTTTTCAAAAAAATATTTAGACTTAAATACAACTTTGGTCTTTCTATATTATCTTTTTTTTCTTTTTCGATTTTGGTCCCCCCATTTTAAAAACCAGTTTTTGTAGTCTATTTATTTTGTTTTTGTAAGGATTTTAGTCCTTATTCATATTTAAGAGTATTTTTAAGGACATGTCAGTGGTAATAATGACATTTTAGGTATTGCTCTTTAGGTATTACTCCCTCAGCCCCCCTTTTACTTTGCATTTCGCTTTCGGATGGAGAATAATTCTTAAAAGAATTCTGACAAATGGTCAATTGATGAAGAGGGATATTTTGAAGGAAAGCAGAGATTTATCTTGTGTTTTATGTTTGTCGGAGGAGGAGTCTCTACTGCACCTTTTGGGTCTTTGTCAGATAGCGTCAATAATTTGGAGGAAAGTTTATGAGTGTATTGGTTCGATAGAAGAGTTAACCTTGTGGGAATTTGAAAGTTTATTCGCTCATTGTGAAAAGGTGAAGAGTTTATCTAAAAGGTCGATCGTTGCAGTTATTTGGTTAGTGACGGTTTAGAGCCTTTGGTTGAAGCATAATGTGATCATCTTTAACGGTGAGTTGTTTTGCTTTGATGAGTGTATGTCGGAAATAGTCGTTAATGCGTGGAAGTGGTTAAATTCCTACTGTAAGATTGTAAACTCTTGTAACTTTCATATTTGGAATATCCTAACGCTCATTTGTTTTAGGACATATGGGCTTTCAGGTTGTTGTTCGGTTGGAGTATCCCTTATACTCCCTTGAATGATATCATTGTCTATTAAAAAATATTGTATTCCCGTATTTTTGGCATTTCACAATTTGAATAAATTTGGGCAAAGTATTTGTGTTTTTAGGCTCATCATTTTCCTTATTACAGTTTTTCTTGGGCGACCAATAGCTCTCCTCATGACTAGAGAGTTGATTGACTAAATTTCATTCGTTGACTATAATTATGGGTTATTTATTGGTAAGAAGATATGAAGGGGACTAAAATCCTCCCAAATAAAATAGAGGGACTACAAAAATCAGATTTTAAAATGGAGAAACCAAAATAAAAAAATAATAGGAAGACTAAAGCTTTAAATAAGCCAAAATTTTAGGATTTTTTTTTTATAAAATGTAATTTTTATTTAAAGTTAAAACATAAAATTTTATCAAACCAGCCCCTAATCAAATAATTGAATTTGGTTATAATTTAATATATTTAATCAAGTAAAATTTTATTTAATTCTAATTTAAATTTAAATTTTAAATCAAATCGTATCTTATCTAATCTTGAATTTACATTGCCAAAATATCTAATTTTCATATAAAGTATAACAAATGAAATATAATCAAAATATAATTAAAATTTAAAGACTAAAGTAAACATATATACTGATTAATATTCATAAAATAATAATATTTAATAATAAAATTTTGTCAAGAACAGTTCAAGTTAATTTTTATGAAGATGAATTATAACTATTGTCTTCAATCGAATAAAACATAGAGATAAATGATCTAATATAATAAAATTATTTCCTATTTAGGAGCTTATTTTTTGGGATTTAAAACGTTGGGCAATAAGTATTTCCCTATTTATACTCTGACATCCTCTTATAATTTTGTGTTCTCTGAATCCTCGAAACCTCGAAACCCTATTTTGAGTGAAATTGGTGCAATGGGTTCCGATAGAATTAGCGAATTACCAAATTCTCTATTGAGTCAGATTCTGTCATATCTCCCAACAAAAGTTGCTGCTACCACAGATATTCTCTCTAAAAGATGGAGGTCAGTCTGGCTCTCAGTCCCCACCCTACACTTTGACGATGATGCTGTCCAAGACTTTCATTCCTTCACCAATTTTATGTCTTCAGCCATATCTTCGCGTGATTCTACGCTACCCATCTCGTCTTTCACCTTCAAATGTGCCAACCAATCTTCACCATACGATCTGAAAGATCTCAATGAATCGGTTAACTTTGTTGTTAAACAAGGAAGATTGGAGACTCTCAACCTTCATATGCCACTTGAGTCTACTCATATCTTATCCCGCGACCTTGTTAAAATCGAATTAGCTCCTTCCATTTTAACTTGTAAGACGCTTCAAGTTCTTAACTTGAGTAATATTATAATGAGAGACATTAGTCCTCATTATAAGTTTCACCTTCCCCTTCTCAAAACTCTTCATTGGAGAGGTGTCCTTTATGACAGTACTGATTATCCTATCAAGCTTTTGTCAAGTTGTCCCGTTCTACACGAATTGCATGTCTATTATTCACGTTTGATACACTTTTTGATCGAAGACTACTCACCCACCACCAAGGTCTTACCAATCACCAATTTGCATAAAGCAAGGATTTGTGACCTCAATGTTCCAATTACTATGTTGTCTCAGGTTCAGAATCTGCATTTGGATACGGTCTGAATATTATTCCCTTATCTTTTTATACAACTCGCAGCCATGCAAATATGCATCTAAATATTTTTTTTTTTGCAGGGCCGGTCACTGGATGACCAGCTTCCCATATTTAACCGCCTCACTGACATTGATCTTATCTATAAAATTGGAGGAAACATTCCCCATATTTCAAAAGTGTTGTGGTGGATTCAATTGCTCAAATGTTGTCCTCAACTTCTCAATATTACCATTCAGGTTTACTTTTTATATTTATGTAAATGATTTTATTGATTTTTTTTTTTATATCTATTTTCACGTCTAATTGTTTGCAGGATTGTGTAATTGGAGATCCATTTGACTCGTTTGACAAATATTTAAAGGAACAACCAATTGTTCCACAATGCCTTTCCTCACACCTCAAAACATTTTGTGTTCGAGATTATAAAGGTTCTGAAAGTGAAATACAATTTGCAACATATATTATACAGAATTCAAAAGTACTAGAGATCATAACAATTACGAGTGACAGTTCCATGAATATAAATGAAAAGTCTCAAATACTCAAGAAATTATCTTCATCCAAAAGAGGCTCTCCAGCATGTCAACTTTTATTTGATTGATCAAAGCTTCAGAATGTCATCATTATATTAGATACTACTTAAGCAATCATGGATTTAGAATTCTAAAAACATGAATCTTATGTTTTTCTAGTGCAGATCTTCAAATTATATTTTGTTTTTCATCTAACTAATTGTTACTTTTTTTTAAATCTTCACAACATTTTTTTCGTTTTTTTTGTGTTGATTAATATTTTATCCGAGTCAATGATTTTTTTTAGTCTATAACAACTAGCCAAACACGTAGTTAATTAAGTTTTTAATATGTGGTATGGTTAGTTGTTCCTATTTGGAATTATTTTGATTCCACTTCATATCATTTTTATTATTAGGGATGACAATTTGGTTAATGAATATCCAAAAAAATATAGATAA
Source organism: Vicia faba (assembly GCA_948472305.1). Classification (NCBI taxonomy): domain Eukaryota; kingdom Viridiplantae; phylum Streptophyta; class Magnoliopsida; order Fabales; family Fabaceae; genus Vicia; species Vicia faba. The sequence goes on from OX451737.1 coordinate 118,280,379, forward strand.
GGGAAAAATCCGTAAAAATGAGTATGATCACGGGTTTGGATAATTACCCATTTAAATTAATAAGTATGGATGCGGATATGGGTATCTTAGTATCCACTCCGTCTCATATTGCACAATGTATATATTTATATATTTTAATTTATATTATTATATTAAAATAAATGTATATCAATTTTAAAAAATAAATCGATGTTAAACTATTACATATGTAACTTAAGTGTTCGGTTATTTCGTAATTCAACAATAAGTTGTTAGAAAAATATTTAAATGATTTTAAAAACTTAAAATTATATGATATTTTATAGTTAATATATTTATTTTTTATTAGAAATACGGATAACGGATATGAGTATGAATAGTTACATACTAAGAGGGATCGGGTACGGGTGAATAGTTATATACTAAGAGGGATCTCTTTGAATAACAAATATTATAGGTGTTGTCCATGATATTAACAACCATCAATCGAAACCAGGTGGAAAGAAGATAATAGTTTCTTTCAGACTAAGGGATTTGGAGTAAATATGTTGTATATTTATTCTAAAAATAAATATGTAGACATATTTTCCGGTTTGTTGATACGTTCTTTCAAATTTTATGTAGTGGAAATATTATAAACTATACTTTAAGGGACGTCTATGGGTCTAGGTTTTTAACTTACTATAATGACGATTCAAATCGTGGAGTAATTGTTATGGTTCTGACTCATGCATTGGTTAAGGATTGTCAAAGTTGTATACTTTTATTATGTTATATAAGTATGGTGTTTGAAAACAGGTTTTGTGGTTACTAATTCCAGCTTTTATGTTTTTTTGCACCAGTTTCACTATTTTTCGATAATGTAAAAATTGTAATTTCTTTGATTTTTATTGTATCGAGACGATTCTTTCAGAAAAATTTCACAAATGATGTCAGTTATAAATTTGTTTCAGACTCCAAGTTTGGATTTTGATCGGAAGATTTTCCTTCGCGGTATTCTTTCTCAACTGCACAGTGAAATTAACAGAGAAAAATATACATTAGCTAAATTAGCTAAGCATTTCTGCACCTTCAAAAATTCATAACTTTCTCGTTGTTTATACGATTGAGTCCATTCTTTTGGCATCACATCATAAATTTCACAATTTTCATTTTCAATGTTGAGCTCGAGTCGAGATTTCGCATCGATGATGACATGGCATTTTGTACTCGCATTGTGCGTAAAATTTGTTGACACTGTCAAAATAAGGCCCAACCCAAATTCATATCCAAGGCCCAATTTAAGAGAGGTTATATTCAAAAAATCAGAATTTCTCATAACTTCTCTTACTCCCAAAAATACCTCACAAATTTCTCTCAATTTTCTCAAAGATCAAACACATTTCTCTTTGAATTTTGCTCAAGAACACCAACAATAATCAACAATCTCAAAAGTCACAAATCACAAAATAAATCAAATATCTTCCTCTTCCCCCTCCGATCATCCTCTCGCCGCATCCCCTCCGCCTTTCGGCCACCGTGAAATGCGACCAACCTTCCTCTGCCTGCTGCCAGAAACCGACGATCTCCTCCTCCCTCATTCCGCCATGGATTCATAGCTTGCACTCGCTCCCTCTTCCAATTTGTTTTCCGGTGATAGCATCAAACTTCTCTCATCTAATTCTGTAATTCTATCATCTTAATCTTGAATTGAATTATGAATTGAGATTGAAATTTGAATTGGAGCATTATTTGATTTCATAATTATGATTTGTGATGATTCTTAAATTAAAGAATGAGTTGAATAATTTCTTGAAGATTATGTGTTTGATGAAATGCTTGAGCCATAGTTGATTGAGTTTTTGAGCATATTCTTCATTAGATTACATTGAATTGTTGAATATGCTTATACCTTGAGTTGTTGAATTTTGTTGAAATGTTGAAAACAGGCATAGGTTGCATAGTTGCATAATTGATGTGAATTTTGTTTTCAATAGGGTAAAAATTGTCGAAATCTTGAAATAATGAATTTTAAGTTCACATGCCAATCATTGAATGGTTGTTGAGATTTTATAGTGTAATCATTTGTTGATATAAATTTCCAATTCATATTGTGAATAAACTCTCATTTTCAATGTAAAAGCTTCAATTTGGAAATTAAATCAACACTTGATTTAGTGATTTAATTTCACCTTTTTGACATGATTTTGAGCATAAGGTTGAAATTGGTTAATGGTTATGCTCAAGGAACTTGGTTTTGGTATTTGGGCGGTATTTATGCCAAGTTTTACCGTTTTTATATTGATTTTTCATGCGATTCATGAGTTAACGGCTTGGCTTCTCGGAATGGTAAGTTACACTTGCACTTAGATTTAATTCATGTAGGTCACTTATTTGAGTTTGATGATGCGTTTGTAAGCTACCGTGTAATTTTTGTGCGATTCTGTTCCAACATTTTGGACACCTAAATTTTGAACATAACGATGTTTGGTACCTCATATCATGTACATTGAGCTTTGACTTTCATTTGATGCACGTGTACACTTTATTGTTCATTCATGAGCCTTTGTGCTTGATTATCCATGATTCCGTAGCATTTTTTTGGAGCAATTCATGTTTTTACCACAATGTTGCCTCCTAACAGTAAGTTGTGCTTCTGGTGTGATTTAATTTACGGTATACACTTTTGTAAACTCCATGGTATGTTTGGAGACTACCCTGCGATTTTCATGTGATTCCGTTCCGACTTTTTGCACTCATTTTTGTGAAGCAATGATGTTCAGAGTTTGTGTTTATACTTCCAATATGCATTTAACTTCTACTTCTTCATGGTGTAATCATAAATTGAATTATGTTGAGAATGCATAACTCCGATTGCGGTTTCGTGTTATCACTAATTTGTTTGTTGACTGGTGCAATGTACATTGTGAGAGCTTCCAATCATGTGACTAAAGTGTTGGTTATGTGATTGAAAAACATTTAATTTATGTATTCACTTCTGACGTGATTCTATTTAAATTCTCATTTCATGAGAAATATGCACTGTTTGCATTTTTGTCTGAATGTGAATTTGTGTGCAGGTGTTCTGTTTATTGCAGAGGTGTATGCCACACATCCTCATTGAGCTTTGTTGATCGACGTATATTCTGACTATTGTGCTGTTGATGCTAGATCGTGCAAAGTTTTTCAGAGAATTTCTGCTTTTGCTCGCTTGCTGTATAACAAACATTTTATCCGTTTAGTATTACACTAATTTAGGTTTACTTTTCCGCATTTTACTGCTTTCTAGATATCATGAGCAGTAATATAATGAAGAGTGTGTACTTGAAGTCGCTGTTTAAAGTCCTTTAGAAGGTATTCCTCACTTGTTTGTTAATTATGTTCGTGGTTGTTTAAAGACCTACCTCGATGTAGGCATTTCACATTTACTTTTATGCCAAAGACCTCAAAGAGGCGTCCTATTCCTGATTCCCTATTAATAAGTCCTCAAAGAAGGAAAGTGGAGAGGGTTCACAATCGATCCCCACAATTTCTAGTATGTGTCATCCTTAGCTCGCATTGTATGTCAACGCTTTGGAGTGTGCTTATTCTTGTATCTAGTCAGCCAAGTGGAATACAAGGTTATATAACCAAACCCCCACACTTTGTCTCGAGCTCGCGTCGATTGACGTTGATGCTCTGTTTGTGTTCATATTGTCTTCTATCTCCTGCCTCGATTCTTGATATCCTGGTTAGGTGCTTAGTCGCTTTGGACACTCACTTACCCATATTCTATACTTCTTGCCTCGGCGATACGATACATTGGTTAAGAGTAGCTTTCATTACCCCTTCTTGCCTAGATGACGAGATATTTATGGTCAGGAACTTCTCCGTCTTTTACCTACCTCGATGATTCGATATCTTGGTCAAGTCTTTTGACTTGAGTTAGTGTGCACTACTCATGCATTGTGTGTGCTCTCTTTGTTAGAGCTTGTTGATTGCTTGTTTGTTTTTGCTTCTTGTATATACCATGCTCCCTTATGAATCACTTGTTTCATTTTCGATGCAAGTTAGACATTAGAATTTTTATCCATGCATGCTAACATAGGTAGAGATTTCCCTTTCAAACCTCAAATTTAGGGCCATCATTGCCTGATAATATTATGGATTAGATTTAGGATAGTTTCCCTTTAGACTTTTTCTCTTCCCCTTTTGCATAACTAAAACTAAAACCTTTTTCTTTGGCAAATGCATAAAACATCTAAAAATTCTCAAACCCTTTTTCAAGGTAAAAAATATCAACATATGAAAATATTTTTTTTGTCTTCGAACTTTCTTTTTCTTTTTAAAACCTTTTCAATAAGGATGTGTTATTTCAAATTCGAACAACTTGGAAATTCTAAGTGTGCGAGGGGCCGAGCATGAGTCTCTTTATGAGCTACAATGCCAAGAACGAATTGCAATCCTAACCATGAGGATGCGAATGCGACATTATCCATACAAAACAAATAAGTGGAAACTATTGAGCCGAATTATGAAGCTATGATTCCCTAAAAGGGATACTTAAACATTTGGTCACGGGGATCAGCCGAGCAAAACTTTGTAAATATTTCTTTCTTTTCCCCGTGTTTTCTTTTGCATGTCATCCCTCTTTGTTTTCCCTTTAGCTTGATTAGCGTTTACATAGAAATGCCCTTTAGATTAGAACAACAAGAGTGGATCCCGAGTACCACAGACGTGAGGGGTGCTAAGACCTCCCCCTTGCATAATCGACTCCCGTACCCGATCTCTCAGTCGCAAGACTGTGACTTCTCCGTTCTTAGGTTTTTCTTCGATGATTTTCCCATCCTTAGGCAGCGCTTTTAGTTTATGTGAAAGCGCTGCTTAATGTAGACCTTAGACATCGCTTTATTGAAAAAGCGCTTTCTAAAGGCCCCTATAGGCAGCGCTTTTAACAATGTAAGTGCTTTCTATAGGGTGCCTATAGCAGTGCTTTCGCTTTAGACAGCGCTTCTTCAAGCGCTGTCTAAAGTAAAAGCGCTGCTATAGGCACACTATAGCAAAAGCGCTGTCTATTGTATTATTATTATTTTTTTAATATTTTAGTTAAGCGCTGTCTAATGTCCCCTTTTAGGCAGCGCTTGTTATGTCATAGGAAGTGCTTTTTGGTTTAAAGTGTTGTCTAATGTTAACGGATTTTTTAATATATTCAGCTTATATTTTAAGCGCTCTGTACACATAATCACTTAAAATTTAAGCGTTGTCTTTCAAATTTGCACCAAAATTTATAAATTTTTGAAGCTTCAATCAAATAAATATGAACCAAATTTACATATTTATATATACAACTTTAATCTAACAATTTATATATACATAAATACAACTTAAAATGTTCAATATTGTTATCTTCTAAAGCTGCTATATTCTACTATCTTCTCTACAAACAACAACAATGAAGAATCCTAAATGAATCTATATATCTTCTAGACATATATGCATCTACCTGAAACAAAACAAACAAAGGCATATATATTAGAATCAAGCTATATATATAACACTTAAAAATCAACGTAACAAAAACAAATCAAGATTCATACAAACAAAATTCTCCAATTGATATCATGCATACAAACAAAATTCACCGATTTCGTCCATACAAACAAACAAAATTCTGTTATAATCCACCATTAAAAATTCCCTGATTCATACATACAAACAAAATTCCCCGATTTATACCATGCATACAAACAAAATTCCATGATTTCGTCCATACAAACAAACAAAATTCAGTTATAATCCACCATTAAAAATCCCCCGATTCATACAAACAAACAAAATTCCCCGATTCATACCATGCATACAAACAAAATTCCCCGATTTCGTCCATACAAACAAACAAAATTTTGTTATAATCCACCATTAAAAATCCCTCGATTCATACCATGCATACAAACAAAATTCCCCGATTTCGTCCATATAAACAAACAAAGTTCCGTTATAATCCACCATTAAAAATTCCTCAATTCATATATACAAACAAAATTCTCTGATTCATACCATGCATACAAACAAAATTCACCGATTTCGTCCATACAAACAAACAAAATTCCATTATAAAATCCACCATTAAAAATTCCCCAATTCATACATACAAACAAAATTCCCCGATTCATACCATGCATACAAACAAAATTCACCGATTTCATCCATACAAACAAACAAAATTCTGTTATAATCAACCATTAAAAATTCCCCGATTCATACATACAAACAAAATTCCCTGATTCTGTTATAATCCACCATTAAAAATTCCCCGATACAATTTCAAATACAAACAAAATTTTCATCTCAATAACAACAACAACATTGCAACAATTTACTACACTATGACGACATAGTATCTCATTAACTCAAACTTATATATACTAAAAATTATGATCAACAAAAGTGTCACAATACGTTATAAAATTCTCATCTCAATAATGAATTGACACCAATCCTCCTTAATTTCATCCAAATGATCTTTCGAATAAGCAGAACACTTGTATTCATCAAAGTACTACATAATATAACATAATATGATTTAGTTAAAACAAATTAATTAGATGAAATGTGTTAAATATATTAGAATAAATCATAAGTTAGAAACTCATACTGTGGATGAAATCTCTATTTGATTCAAAAGAATAATTTCTTTCATAAACCTCAACATGAAATAACCACAATCTATACCATTACACTGATGAGGGCACTACACATAGAAAAATATACAAATATATATCATCTCATATAACTTAACTTATTTTACCAAGTAGCATCACTAATATAATAAAAATTATGAAAATATATCTGCACTCTAATCTATGTAATGTTGTTTGCTTTACTCTTTGGTACTTGAATATTTCTTTGTGATCTAAAAATTTGTATAACCCTAACAAAATATAAACGAAGATTTAGAACAATCTCACATAAAAAAACTAAATAAGCATACAAATGAAGTTTTAGAACAATCTAACTTACGTATCAACCATCTCCTTCATGTATGGGTATTTTGTCCAATCTCCTTCTAACGAATCCAAATAATATACAACTTCTCTTATTGGATTGATCACAATCATCAACCAGTGTCTAGTGTAAGATTAACAAAGTTTAGATTGAAACTTTATACAAAATGTCAAAACAGGAAAAAAATTCTAATACATGAAGTTTGAATAAAATCTTACCCATTGTCAGTATTAAATGGAAAAAAAATTTTCGTATCTATGTTGGCCATAAATGTACAAACAAAATACTCTTTTATGTCATCTGGTCGTTGTTGGATTAATAGTGCGTTGATATTGTTTGGAGATAAGAAGGAGAATCTCTGGTCCAATTGATGCAGGTGCATCAAGTTGGCATACATGAAACTTAAATAAATACATCATTAACATTAAGATCATTTAATGAAATTAGTAGATAAATTGTTCAATAAAAACAAAATAAAGTTGATCAGATAATACCTGATGTATGTATTGACAACACCGAAGCCTAATTCTTCATGTTTAAGAATTTGATCCACATCCTCTCTACTTATTATTTTGTAATAGGAAATACCAAAAATACCTTCCTCCATAGGTATATTACGAGCACATCCATCGGCCAAATATGAAATTCCCAATAATGTCTGAAGGCACGACCTATACCGATAACTAGGATTTTTTCTAGCCCAGACTTTGCAACAACCCTTTTTTTCTGCGGACATGTTACTCATAGGGACTTGTTGCATGTCTTTAACATGAATCTAAAGATCAAATGCATATAATAAGTTAGGTGAAGTATAACATCATGAATTAACCTTTTTTATGCAAAATATATATTAATTTACCTCCTTTTTGGATGCAACTAACTCGGTATGAGGCTTAATCCCCTTATCTTTTGATTTGGATTTCGTGGAAGTCTAACATTACCATGAAACAAAATGTACGTTAAATGGTCGTAATAGTTTTCATAATAGTTTTCAACGCTGCAAATGTTAACATACCTCATAATCTATGCAAATGAGGCTTGACGACCATGCAACATAAGATCCTATTGCCTCTCCGACTAATGTTGCATCTGAAATATTGTTAGGCAACGATAATGGCGTATCCCTCTTTATTGCAATTTCAATTGATACTTTTAAAAATCCAGCAGGGAGTGGTTTATGGTGAAGTACTTCACCCAAGGTGTTACGCACTTTTCCCTTGCCAACCATGCGATAAGTCGGTGATGATAAATATAGCTGACAAGGTGAAATTCCCTAAACCAATAATAAATATGAAATTGTTAATGTTTATATATGTCAATTAAAAAAATTGTGCTAATTCATATTAATATATGTTACCTCGGGAATTTTCTGTTGGAAATCACAATTGATACTATCTTTGTCACTAGTATCCTTGAACCCTAACCCTTGCCTTTCTGACATGTATTTTTCTTTGTCCTTTTCTAATTCACGAACTTTAGCTTTTAATTTTTCTAACTCTTCCATCACTTCTTTATTTCTACGACCTTTCTTCTTTTGATGACTACCCAAAGATGTTGGAGTCACCCTGAATCCCTTACCCCTCACACGACCGATATACTCAGGAACATTTAATGCTCGACTAAGTATGCTCTTGCAATCCTGGTCTTCAGCTTGAGTTTGAGATAGACTCTCCTGAAATTCATATGCATAGAGAAATAAGTTAGTGGTCATTAAACTCATAAATTCAGTATTTTAATAAACTTTTGATTTAATTATAGGAATATTGATATACTTACACATTTCTCATAAATTTGAAGCACATCTTCCTTAACAACTCCATCCTTACCCACTCGGGCAACCTTCCACATAACATGTTCTGGAAGAGATGTTTCTTGACTTTTCTCCTCTTCTAACTACACATTAAGAGAAACGTCTATGTCATCCCTGGTTGTTTAGGTCCAGAAATTAACATAGATAACATCATGTACTTGCGCTTCATACATAGCCATGGAGGTAGGTTATAAATCATAATAATCACAGGCCATGTGGTATGTGAGATACTTTGAAGACCATGCAGGTTCATTCCATCAATAGATAATGCCAAGTGAAGGTTTCTTGTATCTCCTCCAAAATCAGGATAATCATTACCAATTTTCAACTATTGTGGTGAATCTTCCGGATGTCAAAACTTTCCATCAATAGTTCTTTCATCTTCATGCCAAGTCAAGTGTCTTGCATCAGTTTCACTATGAAACATGCGTCTAAATCTCAGAATTATAGGAAAATACCATAAGACTTTTGCTGAAGACAATTTTTTCTTATATCGAGATAAACCGCATTTAAGGCACTCACTTAACGATGCATATTCGTTTCAAAACAAAATGCAATCATTTGGACAATCATGTATCTTATCATAGCTCATGCCAATATAGCACAACATTTTTTTGGCCTCATAGGTTCGAATGGGAAGAACATTATCCTCTAGAAGCATATCTCTCATAATGGCTAATAACTCTGTGAAACTTTTATCCGACCGTCCATTGCCTGCCTTTAAGTTGTACAACTTTAATACTGCAGACAGTCTTGTGAATTTAGTGCAACCTTTATACAACGGTTTCTCTACATTGCTTACCAACCTCTCAAACATTTTGGGACAATCCTGAAGATCTTCTTCAAGTGCTTCTGCAATCTCTTCGACTCGATCACAATCACATGTATTTGTGTCATTGTCGTCTGAAGCATATGTCGTACCATCCCCCGGTTCAACATTCTCGTAACTTTTCTCACCAAGGAATATCCAACATGTGTAACTTCGATCAACTCCACGCCTCAATAAATGCGATTGCAACCCAACTGCGTTAACCCGACCCACAAAACAATAACTTAAGCAAGGACATTTCATTCTATTGGCGTCTTCGGCGTGTTCAAAGTAAACTTAACGAATTCCAATACCCCATTCTCGTACTCTTTGGACAATCGATTTGTAGACATCCGTTTTTATCCATGGTCTTACTATTAAGTAAGCTAAACAAAAGCAATACTTAAAAAAAGGACAAAGACTAAAAAGCTTAATACTAATTAGGCATACTCATCGAAAATAAAAATACTATAATTATTCAAGCAACTATGGCAATTTCAAAGAACAACTAAATACCTGTAGAGAAGTCAATAACTTCTGAAACCACACAGTGTAATATTCTTGGAAACGCTCAGAAACTCCACTCTTCACAAGTAACCTATATAAATGATCAATTAATTTCATTATAATAAAATAAATCTATAGAATAAGAATTACATTAGAATATTTATACAACATTAAACATGTATGTATACACCATTAAATAATCACTAATATTTTTTTTAACATATATTTTACTGTTATATATATATATATATATATATATATATATATATATATATATATATATATATATATATATATATATATATATATATATATATATATATATATATATATATATATATATATATATATATATATATATATATATATATATATATATATATATGATTTTAAAATATGATGGTAAAATATTAATAAAAAAAATTTGTTTAATAAAGATCTATTTTAATATTCTACATTGAAAATATAAATCAATCAAATAATTCACGTGACTCTATATTAATCAATTGGCTCATAAAGTATAACTTTCATTTTTTTTCCTTAAAATTATATTCTAACTTCAAATTTAGATCTTAAAATTTTAATCCAACAATCATAATTTGTTCAAATATCTTAATTTATGTGTTAGTATGACTCTTACATTAGAGAATCCAAGTTTCCATGATTCCATTGACATAAATATTTTATGTAACATGTCTCTTTTCTTTAGAATTTTTATCACTATATAAACTATTTCTTTATCAATTTCTAATCACCAATTTTAATAAAACATTTCATCCTTGTGTCTCGTCTGTGACTCTTGTCTAAAAACTAACTTTTCACAATAATAATCGCAATGGTAATGTATACACATTTCAATTACAATGTTTTTTTCTCTTATTCAATACATGCAATATTTGTTGTGACATTTACACATACACATTACATGCAATCTCATTGTGACATTTTCCCAAACACCTTACATGCAAAAACCACATGCCACACAAAACACACCATAATGTAACATTATCAACACTAAAACAACACTATCAACTAAACCAAATGCAACATTATATATCAACATTATCAAATATATCAAAAATCATACCTAGAGGAGAAGAGAACTTTGGTTTTGAATGGAAGAAAGGATGCAACGGTCTTGAATGTAAGAATGATGAGAATCTTGAAGAAAGGATGCAACAATTTTGTCAAGAATTAAACAGAAAATGGCGTTAAAGGCAGCATTTTGTGCGTAATACTGTATTCTGAAAATGGGTTTTACAAATAATAACGTGTTATTGTGTTTTATGTTTGGCATATTTTTTTTTATTTATAACATGACTTTAGGCAGCGCTTGTAGTAGAAAGCGCTGCTCAATCCCCCCTTTAGGTAGTGCTTTAAGAAAGCTCTGCTGGAAGCCAATTTCGAACAGAAAGTCTTCAAAAATGTGGATTTATCAAGTATTTTCATACAGAAAATTTGTGACAGAAGTTTATTTACGTCATGTTCAGAAAATCATAACTTTGTCAATTTTCATCGTATCGAGCTGGTTCCGGCGCCAAAATTTCACAAATTGAGTTGGCTACATTTTCACAGAAGGTATTGAGTTCAAACGGTATTCAAAATGCCTTCGTTTTTTGCTCAGAGTGCGTGACACGCTGAAAATCCTGAATGTTGAATATTATTTCATCTGGGCCGAAACTTCGAAAATTCATAACTCGGTCATTTTTTATCGGATTTGGCTCATATTTTTACACAAGGTCCCTGACTCATAGATCTACAACTTTGCTTCAAAAGTAGAGACCGGATTATGCTCCGATCAATACCAGTTTTTTATTGAAAAACGTGTCAGAGTCGACATTGGAGCCCAAAATAAGTTTGTCTGAGCTGAAACTTCAAAAATTCATAACTAATTCACCGTTTATCCGATTGAGCCGATTTTCGGACAGGAGTTAGTTATCGATGTCGGCTACATTTTGTTTTCACATTTCAACTTCAAAAATTGCACTTAAGTCCCTGCGATTTAGCCTGGAAAGTGATGAACTCAAGTGAACATTGGAGGCCCAATTGCACATTCAAAGCCTATTTTCTTTACCCTAATTTCCATTATATAATCACCTTTTTTTTCACACAAACCAGGGGAAAAAAGAGAGAAAAAACCTTGCCACAACACTGTTAGAATATCAAATTCTTTCAAGAACCCTAAAACCTTGAAATCCTTATTACAAATCCCTCTCTCACTACAAACAAGCCATCACAGTTACAAACCAACACCTCACTACTTCTTCAGTAAGGGTAAGGCTGGTTTGATCTCCATGATCAAAAGGGTATAATCATTCATACATGTCATATTGTGCCTAAACATTAAATTTCTTCATATATTGGCTTTATTTGCATTTTATGATTTTATTTAATGTGTTCATGAGATTCAACACTGCAGATTTAGACAGGATCCCATGCAGGTTCATTAAGGAACGTTGAGGCCAAAAGCCAACTGGCCAAAAGCCAAAAGCCAAATGGCCAAAAGACAAAAGCCAAATGGCCAAAAGAACAACTTATGCATGACACTAATACATGGCGAGACAGACATCCTGAGAAGATTAAGGAACGTTGAGGCCAGAACACAAATGGCCAACAGCCAGACACCCCCATGGTTTGCATCATGTTTATTTATTTTTATTTGATTTTCCTTTTGATTCTTTTAATTGCTTTTAATTGTTTATTTAATTTCACAAATTAATTTTCATAATAAAAAAATCAGAAACTAAAATATATTTAATTATTATTATTATTCCACCATTAATTTATTTTTGTAAATAAACTTTAAATAATAAATTTAGTTAATTTAGGTTTTCAATTTTAATACTTTTTTTCTTAAATAATTAAAATATGTAGAAATTAGGGTTTTTTTTAGCATTTTTATCCTTTTTCTTAATAAATAATTTTTTCTTATTAACATTATTATTAATTACTAATTTATTTTGTAAATAAACATGTCCATAAATTCTTTAGTAAATTAGGTTAAACTTTAACATTTTTTCAAATAATAACTTAGAATTAGGGTTTGTTTTAATTTTAATTTTTATTTTCTTATTTCAGTAAATACCAAAAACCTAAAAAACACTTCTCTTCTTTAATTTAATAATTAATTAACTTTTCATTCAATTTAATTTCAAAAGGGTCCAACGCCCTCGAACGTTCAATTTCAATTTCTATTTCGCACGTTATTTTATTTTCTTGTGAATATTATGTAACTGTTTCTCAGATGTAATAGTAATTAGGTTTATCTTTCCGTCTTTACTTTCCGCATATTTATCAAAAACGGGTCTTTGTAATTTGGCGATGTATAGACCCGCGCCTTGTAATAGTGTAGGATTTATCTTTCTGCATTTAAATTTCCGCACTTTCAAATTCTAATTTGCATGAAAGAATGAATGGCCTAAATTAAAAACAATGCGTAGCTCACCATGTCATGATCAAAGATAATTGCTAAACATGAAAATAACACACAAATTCACACACCACTCTTAGGGTACGCCTCACTGTTGTCTTGCCCTCGAAACGTGGTCGTCGAGTATAGGACGTTTTAGTAAGTCCTTATGTCCATGACATGATCCAGTTACCTCGAAACGGTTGCCTCGGAATTAAAAAGGATCAATGGCATAAGGGTAGCTTCTAAGGTGTCCTACTGTTGCTTTGGTGACCACACTGTCCCTACAAACGAATTGACCCGAACACCTCCAACGGTGGTGCTACCTATCTCTCAATGGTGGGATGGCACTACCTTAAGGACATTTACACAGACTAATTCCTTAGGGTAGGTAGATGACTCATAGATACTTGATCTAAAAAAAACAAATCAAAAACTCTTTTCACACCGACACTTTCAAAAGCTTTCAAAACGATTTTTCAAACACTCTTGAGGACTGATACAAGAGTCGATCTGAAATCTTTAAACGAAACTTTTTCAAACCCACTCACACTTGAAAAGCAAACACATTTTGAAAACACAATGAGCAAGTATCTAAGAGCCCATGGATAACCATGGATAGAAAGGGTGCTAACACCTTCCCTTTCTATAAATCTACCTCCCGAACCGAGAAACTATCTCATAAGGAATTTTGTTGTGCTTTTGTCCTGTCTATGTTGGAGAAAATAAAAGACAGTGGCGACTCTTGCTTCCGCGACATTTCGCGAACCAGCGTTAAACAGTCAGTTCCAGATCCACCAATCACAGAACTGGCGACTCTGCTGGGGATTATTTTAAAGTGAGGTGTACCTTAGGACTAAGATCACTTGTGTTTTCAATTGTCTGAATTGTTTGCTTTAAATTGTGGGCCTGTCTTGGGAGTTCTATAGATCCTAACCCGGATCTGGGGATACCTTCTTAGAAAGTAGCAACAAGACTGTGAGGGAACTGTGCGGGGTATACCGACATGGTTGAAGCAGTCTGCTACGTTGATGTGACACTTTGGTGTGTACCGGTAACCCTTGAGTCTAGTCAAGGAGAGTACAGGGCCGCCGCGTGGTGTCGTGAAGCATCAACTGACCTTAGGAACCTTAATTGAACCATCTTGGCCTCTTTAGGGTAGTGAGATAACTGACTTTGGTGAAGTCCGAGGTTGGTTGATACTCGATACTACACTCAATTGAGGGTTGTTTTCTTGGAATATTTCGGTCGCCAGTTCAGTGGCTAAATCGAAACGATGAACAATGAAAGCAATCCAATGATATTGGGACCCTTAGAACCCGGTTACTTTGATATGACAGGTTTGAGCCCACCAACTTCAAGAGGGTAATACCCAGACCCCATGCTGGCCTAAACTCTAAGGGTTATGGTGTGACTTGTGTGCTTTCATACTTGACTACTTGCATGCTTGTTATCTGACACTTGAGTTTCTTGCAGGTTTTGTTTATAGTCCTTAATTGGGACTCATAACAGGGTTTACCTACATTACCCCATGCATAGCATAACATCATACCATTGCATGCATCCCGCATAAGGACTAACCCATTTCAAGGATCTCAAGGGCTTGTGATGCAGGTCATGATGAACCAACATGTCTGGCAAGGGGCAAAGGGGATTTATTTTCCTCTAGCCAAGGTTGTCAGGGGCTATGACCCACTCGATATGGTGAGCCTTTGACTCTTGAAGAAGGACTCTCAACAACATGAAGTTCCTTCAATCAAGCTACAAAATTCTAACCAATTTCTCTGTTTACCCCGCGAGATCCTTGAAAACATTGCATGCATATATACATATCATTGCATTACAGGTATCCCTTTTTACAGGTTGCTTACCTTCTTCGCTGTTTATTTCAGCCGATCGTCATGAATCCTGAATCATCTACTGAGCAATCCATCAAGGCCCTCCAGGCTCAGAACACCCAGTTCCAAGAGTTGATCATGAGTCTAGCCCAGGGGCAACAAGATCTGAAGACCCTGATTTTGAAAAAGAAGAAGAGGACGGTGTTATTCAACCCTAGACGCAAATCTGGGAATGGATCACGAAATGAAGTTGAGCAGACTACCCCATCTATTGGGAAAGACAGTCCCTAAGAAAGGGAGGTTCCTAGTCCAGTGGTCTCCGACAATGAGACCGAGTTCAATGATGAGCAGTACCCTCCAGCTGAGGACAGGTATAAACAGTTGGAAGACCGACTAAGTGCCATGGAAATACAAAAAGTGCCCGGCCTGGACTTCGAAGATCTAGGTCTGTCTTCTGGGGTGGTAATCCCACATAAATTCAAAGCACCTGCTTTTGCAAAATATGACGGGGCTTCCTGTCCTAAGCTGCATCTCAGATCATACATAAGGAGGATCCAGCCCTACACGGCTGACAAGAATTTGTGGATTCACTTCTTTCAAGATAGTCTGGCAGGGACTCAACTCGACTGATTCTATCAACTGAATGGAGCCAACATCCGCAGCTGGGAGGACTTGGCCACTGCATTCTATAAACAGTACCAGTACAATGCCGACCTTGCTCCCACACGCACTCAGCTTCAGGGAATGTCTATGGGTGCAGGCGAAGGTTTTAAAGAATATGCTCAAAAATGGAGGGACCTTGCTGGAAGGGTACAACCACCTCTGACTGACCGCGAGCTCGTCGACATATTCTTGGGGACCCTGTCTGGTCCATTCTTCAACCACCTGATTGGGAATTCTGCTGCTGGGCTTACAGATCTGATCTTGACTGGGGAAAGAATAGAAGCTGGCATTAAGTCGGGGAAAATACATAATGGTGACTCCTCAAACATTGAGAAGAAACCATCCAAGAGAGAATCTAGTGCTGTCAACACGGTAACTATTGCAAAGCCGGCCGGTGCTCCTCAGCATCACAATCAGCAAAGGGAAGAGAGACCCAAAAGGCAATTCACTCCCCTCGGCATGACCTTGTCACAGATATTGCCACAATTGCTGGAAACCAAGTAGGTAACTCTCATGGACCCTCCAAAGAATCCCAACAGGACGCCTTCAAGGTATAACCCCAACGTTCGCTGCGCTTATCATTCTGACAGCCTGGGGCATGCTACAGATGATTGTTGGACTTTGAGAAACAAGGTTCAGGATCTGATTGACGCAAAGGAAGTCCAGCTCCACTCTCCAGAGGCTCCCAATGTGACCACTGCTCCCCTGCCCAAACATGGCTAGGATTGGAAACTTTTGTTCATTTGAATGTTCAGATTGTAATTTTCTTTGATTGTTCAAACATTTTATTTCATGTCAAACTTGGTTATTTCATTAATGCATTACACATGTCTGTTTTGAAGTAATTATTTCGTTCACTATATGCAAACTGTTTTCATATTTTTGTGATGATCAACTCTTGATTGAAAATTCTAAGCCTCTTGAGGGAGGATGACGAAAATGATACCATAATCTACAATATGCTTTTGAACAGACCCCGCTGATGAGGTACAGGCATTGTTTCAATTCCTAAACACTGGAGTTATAAGGAAGATAATCCCTCGTTACCCCCTCTGAGCCAAAGAAGTAGGAGTTTTTCTTTTCGAAAATTAAAACCCTTAATCATAACCTGGGGCAGGGTAGTTCTCTCAGTTGATCCAAGTGCATAACAAATGGCACCAAAGAGGTCCTTACAAAACAAAGAAAGACAGTGATGGTTCCAAACGATCATAAAGACAGGCAGTCATTACTTCTCAAAATAAAAGCCCAATAAGTCAAAACCTATGAAGGAGACTTACGAAACTGGGGCATCCCGCTGACTGTAATCACAAAAGAAACAGTTCAGGCAAAAAAACAGGGATAACAAAAAAAAAGAAGAGAAAGAGGTCCTACAGACCCTCAACAACAAAAAAGGAATGACTGCCTATTCAAATGAATTGTCAACATCCGAACCATCATTGGAATATCAGGACAAAGACTCAAACAAGGTCTAACGCACGATCAGCTGAGTTTAGGTTTGAAGAACATCACGAAGAGCGGGTGGGTACAAATAATTTGAGCCTTTATCCTTTGTTTCTTAAACCGTGAACCAGGCCACGCTACAACCCTTAAAAGTCCTAGTTGAAGCATGGGTTAGTTCGAAAGCATACTGTTACAAAGGTATCCTGACTCCTTAAGGCTTGCTGTAAAATACTGAGTTGACATCACAGTTTACAAAAATTCACTTGTTTTTATGAAAAAAATGCATTTTCAAAAAAAACTTCAAAACAGACATAAGCTTTGCATTTTTAACATAACTTTGTTTGCACACGACTATTTGTTTGAACAACATAGAAGCTCGCACGAAGAATATCTGATGAACAAAAGCACTCCCAAACAAGGGGCACGACATGATCATTGTCCATCATCTGGGGCAATTAAGTCAAGATTCGGAGAATCTCTCAAAAGGCCAAACAGCCAGGGGCAAACCTCCATCTGGATCACTTGGGGCATTGGACGATCAAACGAAGATCTTCTGGTATGGCGACACAACGCTACAACAGGGGCACCTCCCTACATCCTGAGAGCGTGGGCATAGTAAAAAAAAAATACTGCGCATAAGCAAAGACCCGCTAGGTTGACACACCTAGGCAAAAATAAGGGCTTCCCGGCGAACCAAAAGGGTTCGGGCAAAAATAAGGGATGAAATGAAAAATCTGTACACCCGGCAAGTCGAAAACCTGAAAAGGCGGCTTGGGCAAAAATGGGTATCCCGATGGACTGAAAACCCGAAAGGGAAGTCCAGGCAAAAGTTAGGGATCAAAGCGTACGACTATGTCCCGACATCTCGTCACTTGCCTACCAAAAGAAGATTTGTCAATCGGCAGTCACCAAGCACCTCCACAGGTAACATCAGAAACAGGGGCAATAATGAGTTGTCTAAATGATCCGGTTGCTCTGTCCACCAAAGTGCCAAGGTAAGTTCAGCTGAAGAATGCGACCAAGATATCTTCACTCCCTGCAGAGCGGACGCGTCTCCCCAGGTTTTATTCCAAGGTTATTTCTCCACCAGAGCTTATAACTGGGTTATCCTCAGCTAATTACCACGAAAAGATCGTCCCCGGCAAAGTCTTCCTATCCCCAGCAGGGTTCATCCAATCCTCCAACAGAGCTCAACAATGGTATCCCCAGCGGAGTTATCATCAGCCTCAGTAAAGCATCTCTTTCCCCACAGAGTTCACTCCCCGCAGAGTAATCTATTCGCCAAGTTTATCCCCCAACGGAGTCATCTTCTCCTACCGGTATTCTTGCAACCACCATCCCCAGCGGAAACAAAGAACGCTGCTCTTCACCATTAGCCCAGGATATGACTTCCCGGCACCTGTCAAGGATTTATTTTCCTAGACGGAGATACATTCAAAAACACTACATTATTATAAACATGACACATGCATCATGTCACTTAATCTCATTTATGCTGAGGAAATCACCGCTTGATCCATACCATGCATTGTATATGACTGACCTTTACCTTTCAGGAAGGACACAGTTAAATGATCAGCTATGTAGACGAATACAGTCAAATGAGACCAACCCAGTCAAAGAATACAAATCCAGTTAAATCAATGCCTAAAGATTTCTCTGATACAACCCGTCGTTATAGACACTCGTCGTTATAGACACCCGTCGTTATAGACACCCATCATTATAGACACTCGTCGTTATAGACACTCGTCGTTATAGACACCCGTCGTCATAGACACCCGTCGTCATAGACACTCGTCGTTATAGACACTCGTCGTTATAGACACTCGTCGTTATAGACACTCGTCGTTATAGACACTCGTCGTTATAGACACCCGTCGTTATAGACAACTCGTCGTCATAGACAACTCGTCGTTATAGACACTCGTCGTCATAGACACTCGTCGTCATAGACACTCGTCGTCATAGACACTCGTCGTTATAGACACTCGTCGTTATAGACACCCGTCGTTATAGACACCCGTCGTTATAGACACTCGTCGTTATAGACACCCGTCGTTATAGACACCCGTCGTTATAGACACCCGTCGTTATAGACACTCGTCGTTATAGACACCCGTCGTTATAGACACCCGTCGTTATAGACACCCGTCGTTATAGACACCCGTCGTTATAGACACCCGTCGTTATAGACACCCGTCATTATAGACACCCGTCGTTATAGACACCCGTCGTTATAGACACTCGTCGTTATAGACACTCGTCGTTATAGACACTCGTCGTTATAGACACTCGTCGTCATAGACACTCGTCGTTATAGACACTCGTCGTTATAGACACTCGTCGTTATAGACACTCGTCGTTATAGACACTCTTCGTTATAGACACTCGTCGTTATAGACACCCGTCGATAAAGACCACCCGTCCATGGAAATAACCTGTCAGTAGAGACAACTCACCAACCTTTCTAATTCCAGACTCGATTCCTGTATCCTGCCAGGGCACGTCTGAAGAGTTTGAAGATCTGATTCCTGTATCTTGCCAGGGTGTATCTGTTGACGACTATATTCCAGACTCGATTCCTGTATCCTGCCAGGGCACGTCTGAAGAGTTTGAAGATCCGATTCCTGTATTTTTCCAGGGTGTATCTGTTGACGACTATATTCTAGACTCGATTCCTGTATCCTGCCAGGGCACGTCTGAAGAGTTTGAAGATCCGATTCCTGTATCTTGCCAGGGTGTATCTGTTAACGACTAATATTCTCCGGACTCGATTCCTGTATCCTGCCAGGGCACGTCTGAAGAGTTTAAAGATTCGATTCCTGTATCCAGCCAGGGCACATCTACGTAAAGAGTTTGAAGATCAACTCCTGTAACAGGCCAGGTAATTATTTTTCTTTCTCAGGTACGCAAGTTCTCGCTAAGGAATCTCTTACGCGATCGACACCTAGGTGGCGTCTATAAGCCCATTCCTGACAAGGTACTATCATACTTCCAGATGGCATCTATAAGCCCATCTCCACATAGCTACAGTCTCCAAATGGCATCTGTAAGCCCATTCCCTGCATCACACTGCTGACATTCTACTATGTGAGTGCAAATTTCTGGGCACTCTAGTGTTCAATCATCTTCCACCTTCAGATTACGAAAGGCACGCCAGCCAATCTACAACCTCAGGTCTAAGAAGATTGAACAGGGGCAACTGTTGTACCCCAAAATTTGCCCTCCCATATTTCTCAAAACATTTCAAGAAAAATTCACAAGTCCAACCCGGCGCGTCATATTCAGGTGTTCTTTCACCAAGATATCTCTGATAACGTATTCTCAAATTCAGGTTCGGCTCAAGAGTCAATTCTTTAAAGAAGGTATCCGAATGTGCGAGTTTTCTTGAAGAAATATGGTGAAAGAGTGTGCTGAAAGTGCAGTTTTTACGCGCTAAAAAATTCATAACTTGAAGATCGCGACTCGTTTTAAACCTGTTCCGGTGGCCAAAATTCCGTCTTGACATTATCTACGTTTCCATCTCTCACGGCTGGAAGCCAATTTCGATCAGAAGGTCTTCAAAAATGTGGATTTATCAAGTATTTTCATACAGAAAATTTGTGACAGAAGTTTATTTACGTCATGTTCAGAAAATCATAACTTGGTCGATTTTCATCGTATCGAGCTGGTTCCGGCGCCAAAATTTCACAAATTGAGTTGGCTACATTTTCACAGAAGGTATTGAGTTCCAAAGGTATTCAAAAGGCCTTCGTTTTTTGCTCAGAGTGCGTGACACGCTGAAAATCCTGAATGCTGAATACTATTTCATCTGGGCCGAAACTTCGAAAATTCATAACTCGGTCAATTTTTATCGGATTGGGCTCATATTTTTAAACGAGGTCCCTGACTCATAGATCTACAACTTTGCTTCAAAAGTCGAGACCGGATTATGCTCCGATCAATACCAGTTTTTTATTGAAAAACGTGTCAGAGTCGACGCTGAAGCCTAAAATAAGTTTGTCTGAGCCGAAACTTCAAAAATTCATAACTAATTCACCGTTTATCCGATTGAGCCGATTTTCGGACAGGAGTTAGTTATCGATGTCGGCTACATTTTATTTTCAAATTTTAACTTCAAAAATTGTACTTAAGTCCCTGCGATTTAGCCTGGAAAGTGACGAACTCAAGTGAACATTGGAGGCCCAATTGCACATTCAAAGCCCATTTTCTTTACCCTAATTTCCATTATATAATCACCTTTTTTTCACACAAACCAGGGGAAAAAAGAGAGAAAAAACCTTTCCACAACACTGTTAGAATATCAAATTCTTTCAAGAACCCTAAAACCTTGAAATCCTTATTACAAATCCCTCTCTCACTACAAACAAGTCATCACAGTTACAAACCAACACCTCACTACTTCTTCAGTGAGGGTAATGCTGGTTTGATTTCTATGATCAAAAGGGTATAATCATTCATACATGCCATATTGTTCCTAAACATTAAATTTCTTCATATATTGGCTTTATTTGCATTTTATGATTTTATTTAATGTGTTCATGAGATTCAACACTGCAGATTTAGACAGGATCCCATGCAGGTTCATTAAGGAACGTTGAGGCCAAAAGCCAACTGACCAAAAGCCAAAAGCCAAATGGCCAAAAGCCAAAAGCCAAAAGCCAAAAGCCAAATGGCCAAAAGAACAACTTATGCATGACACCAATACATGGCGAGACAGACATCCTGAGAAGATTAAGGAACGTTGAGGCCAGAACACAAATGGCCAACAGCCAGACACCCCCATGGTTTGCATCATGTTTATTTTTTTATTATTTGATTTTCCTTTTGATTCTTTTAATTGCTTTTAATTGTTTATTTAATTTCACAAATTAATTTTCATAATAAAAAAAATCAGAAACTAAAATATATTTAATTATTATTATTCCACCATTAATTTATTTTTGTAAATAAACTTTAAATAATAAATTTAGTTAATTTAGGTTTTCAATTTTAATACTTTTTTTCTTAAATAATTAAAATATGTAGAAATTAGGGTTTTTTTAGCATTTTTATCCTTTTTCTTAATAAATAATTTTTTCTTATTAACATTATTATTAATTACTAATTTATTTTGTAAATAAACATGTCCATAAATTCTTTAGTAAATTAGGTTAAACTTTAACATTTTTTCAAATAATAACTTAGAATTAGGGTTTCTTTTAATTTTAATTTTTATTTTCTTATTTCAGTAAATACCAAAAACCTAAAAAATACTTCTCTTCTTTAATTTAATAATTAATTAACTTTTCATTCAATTTAATTTCAAAAGGGTCCAACGCCCTCGAACGTTCAATTTCAATTTCTATTTCGCACGTTATTTTATTTTCTTGTGAATATTATGTAACTGTTTCTCAGATGTAATAGTAATTAGGTTTATCTTTCGGTCTTTACTTTCCGCATCTTTATCAAAAATGGGTCTTTGTAATTTGGCGATGTATAGACCCGCGCCTTGTAATAGCGTAGGATTTATCTTTCTGCATTTAAATTTCCGCACTTTCAAATTCTAATTTGCATGAAAGAATGAATGGCCTAAATTAAAAACAATGCGTAGCTCACCATGTCATGATCAAAGATAATTGCTAAACATGAAAATAACACACAAATTCACACACCACTCTTAGGGTACGCCTCACTGTTGCCTTGCCCTCGAAACGTGGTCGTCGAGTATAGGACGTTTTAGTAAGTCCTTATGTCCATGACATAATCCAGTTGCCTCGAAACGGTTGCCTCGGAATTAAAAAGGATCAATGGTATAAGGGTAGCTTCTAAGGTGTCCTACTGTTGCTTTGGTGACCACACTGTCCCTACAAACGAATTGACCCGAACACCTTCAACGGTGGTGCTACCTATCTCTCAATGGTGGGATGGCACTACCTTAAGGACATTTACACAGCCTAATTCCTTAGGGTAGGTAGATGACTCATAGATACTTGGTCTAAAAAAAACAAATCAAAAACTCTTTTCACACCGACACTTTCAAAAGCTTTCAAAACGATTTCTCAAACACTCTTGAGGACTGATACAAGAGTCGATCTGAAATCTTTAAACGAAACTTTTTCAAACCCACTCACACTTGAAAAGCAAACACATTTTGAAAACACAATGAGCAAGTATCTAAGAGCCCATGGATAACCATGGATAGAAAGGGTGCTAACACCTTCCCTTTCTATAAATCTACCTCCCGAACCGAGAAACTATCTCATAAGGAATTTTGTTGTGCTTTTGTCCTGTCCATGTTGGAGAAAATAAAAGACGGTGGCGACTCTTGCTTCCGCGACATTTCGCGAACCAGCGTTAAACAGTTAGTTCCAGATCCACCAATCACACCACCCTTTAAGCAGTGCTTCAGGACCTACCCCTTTTAGTAGTGCTTTATCAAACAATATTCACCCCCCTTAGGAAGCGCTTTTTTAGAAAGCGTTGTCTAAGGCATAGGACAAAATTTCCGTGTTTTTAAAATGCACTTTTAGCAGAGCTTTTGTTAAGAAGCGTTGCCTTAGGTGTGCTGTCTAATCTTATTTTTGGCATAGTGGTTGTTGTATCCTGATGTAAAGAGAAAGTTAACTGAGCTATTAAGGGAATATGTGGACATCTTTGCTTGTTCTTACAAAGACATGTCAGGTCTAGATATTGATATTGTGGAGCATCATTTTCCTTTGAAGCCAGAGTGCCCGCCCGTCAAGCAGAAGTTGAGAAGAATTCACCCAGATATGGAAGTAAAAATTAAAGAAGAAGTCTTAAAATAGATAAATGTCGGTTTTCTTGTGACATCAATGTATCCTCAATGGATAGCCAACATTGTGCCCGTACCGAAGAAAGATGGAAAAGTCCGCATGTGTGTAGATTACAAAGATCTAAATAAAGCTAGTCCAAAAGATGATTTCCCATTACCGCATATTGATATGCTGGTTGATAGCACAACAAAATTTAAAGTATTCTCGTTCATGGACGGATTTTCCGGATATAATCAAATAAGAATGGCTCTTGAGGACATGGAAAAAACAATGTTTTTCACACCCTGGGGAACATTCTTTTAAAGAGTGATGCCCTTCGGGTTAAAGAATGCTAGTGCAATGTACCACAGGGATATGACCATGCTATTCCATGATCTGATGCACAAAGACATTGAGGTATATGTTGATGACATGATTTCCAAATCACAAACCGAAGAAGGGCACGTGGGAGATTTGTTGAAGTTGTTTCAGCATTTGAGGAAGTACTGTCTCCGCCTGAATCCAAATAAATGCACCTTCGGTGTCCGATCAGGGAAGTTATTGGGTTTCATTGTCAGCCAAAAAGGGATTGAAGTTAACCCAGATAAAGTCAAAGCTCTTCAAGAAATGCCTGCGTTGAGGACTGAGAAGCAAGTTAGAGGCTTCCTTTGGCGTCTGAATTAATTTCCAGATTCATCTCCCACATGAACACAACATGTGAACCGGTCTTTAAGTTGCTAAAGAAAGATCAGGGTTGTGTGTGGAAAGACGATTGCCATAAGGCATTTGAAAGTATCAAAGAATATCTGCTTGAACCTCCTATCTTTCTCCCACCCGTTGAAGGAAGACCATTGATCATGTATCTGACTGTGCTGGATAGTTCTATGGGCTGTATTTTAAGACAACAAGATGAAACAGGAAAGAAAGAATATGACATATATTATCTCAGTAATAAATTTACTGATTTCTAGTCGCGATATTCTATGTTGGAGAAGACATGTTGTGCTCTGGCCTTGGCGGCAAAACGTTTACGATAATATATGTTGAATAATACTACTTGGTTGATTTCCAAAATGGATCCAATTAAGTATATTTTTGAAAATCCTGCTCTTACCGGGAGAATTGCTCGCTAGAAAATGTTATTGTCCGAATATGACATTGAATATCACACTCAAAAGGCCATAAAAAGCAGTGTGCTGGCGGATTATCTTGCTCACCAATCGGTAGATGACTATCAATCTGTTAAGTTTGACTTCCCTGATGAGGATGTGGTGTTCTTAAAAGTAAAAGATTGTGATGAACCTTTTCCTGGGGAAGGTCCAGATCCTGAATCTCGCTGGGGCATGGTATTTGATGGAGCGGTGAATGCTTACGAAAAAGGAATTGGTGCGATGATCATTACTCTACATGGATCACACATTCCTTTTACCGTAAGGTTGATCTTTGATTGTACTAATAATATGGCGGAATATGAGGCTTGTATTATGGGTCTTGAGGAGGCCATTGATCTTAGAATCAAGGTTCTAGATGTGTATGGTGATTTGGATTTGGTTGTTAATCAGATTAAAGGAGAATGGGATACTCGTCATCATGGCTTGATCCCTTACAAAGGTTATGCTATAAAATTTTTACTGTTGTACCCCAAAATTTTCCCTCTCATTTCATCAACATTTCTCATCACAAGACTCTTGGAACTCAAGATCAAGCTAGGGTTTGCTCTGCTCAAGACACCTCCTTGCACTGTTGACCTAAATTAGGGTTTGAGTTTGCACAGGGATGTTTTTACCTACAATGCCCAAAGTGACTTTCATACTTCATGTTGGACTCACAAGTTTGTCCATACCAAGTTTCAAGCCTTGAATCAAATTTTTGCCCAGTCAATTGGACAGTTGACCTAGAAATCAGCTGTATTGGGGAAAAAAGTCAACTGTGGCCAATTGATGGTCAAACCTCAGGAATTTTGACCCACATCAACATTATGAAATCATATGAACCATTTGATCAAGTTTGGATCACAATTCCACAAGAAATTTGATCAGATCACCAAAAGGGCAAAATGGTCATTTTTAGGGTTTTGATTGTACAAATGCAATTTTTGATTGTTTGACCTAGCCAATGGCAAATAAAGCTCAACCATGGTCTCAAGGACTCAATGACATCATATTGACCCGTTCAACAAGTTCAAAAGATCTCGAATGCATAGGATTGACAGATGAATTTTGCAGTCAACTGATCAAAATTTAACTGTATACTGAAATGTCAAACTTTGACTTTTTGGTCAAAATCAAGTGCCAAGGGTCATTTTTCATCAACACATATCAAATTATGAAACTTGTTCATCAAGAAACCCAAAATTGCAAACTAGGGTTTAAAATGGAAAAATTTCATAACTTAAAATTTCTGAGTTATAAAATCTTCTTATTTTTTTCCTAAGTTTGTCCCATTTTTTCACCAAGATGCAAATGGATTCAGAGAAAACATACAACCTGAAAGTTGTAGTCCATCACAAATTCTACAACTTTTATTCAATAAGTTTTCTCAAAAGAAGCTTGGATCTCAAGTTATGATTTTTGGAACAAGGGTACCTAAAACGTTTAACTTAGAGAAATTTTGCCCTAGTTTAGGCAGGATTTTGACCCATCTTCTTGGCCATTTTTCACATAGTTCCACTTGGATTCTCAAGTTGCATTTCAAAGATGGATTATGGTAAATGTTGCAAGCTTTCCAAATTGTCCAAGAACTCCTCAAACACCTTTGTGGTTAGGGAGAATCGAATGCTTGAAGTTGGCAAAAACTCACTTTGTAACCATGGCCAATACGTTTTCATACCAAGTTGCAAATCTGACCAAACTAGCTTAGTACATAATTATAGGTCTCTAAACCCTTCAACACTCAAAAATTGAATGCAAATACATTGGTTAGAGGCATTGTTCTGATCAAGGGAGCATTGTACATTGAACTTTTCCATTTTGAGCTTAAAGGTCACACTTCCATTTTCATAAAGGCCACTTTATGTCAAATTGCATTTTCTTGAGCCTTGGAATTTTTTCCTTGCAGCAAACAAGTTCCCTAATCTCAGGCATAGTACAACAACTTGAGCATGCTTGTAACTAGCCTGTACAGGCCATAGCTTGGTCACTTCACAACTTTGCTTTCAAAACAAGTCAAATGGCCAAAAGCTCATAACTCACACATCTGATATTTTGAACTCAAGCAAAGTTTTGAAATAAGTTACACACATCCTTGCAAGCCAGAAGCATGAGCCTTTGACCTCTCAAACCTTCTCATACTCAAAAACCACATTTACTTGCAAAACAGGGCCAGTTCTGCAAATCACAAGCCACAATCAAATCCCCTCGTGTGTTTTGTCCCAAATCACTTCAATTACATTCCAAATAATATACCTAAGCTATCCAGACCATTCACAAGTTGCTGTAACTCCATTAACACACATCACCATTTCTGTTTGGAAGCTTTGCAGGTTGAGTTCTGTAGCACGATTCAGGCCACTTCAAAACAAACTAAGCATTGGGAAAGGTTCAGGGGACATCAAGCAAGCTCAAAAGAACCTCATGCCCCATTGAAAGTTGCTGCATTGTCCAGCTCGAACTCAACTGAAACAGGTATTTCATGAACTTCTATCTCTCTATTTAGGAACATTTAGACTTAGGTTTGTGAATGAAAGATGTTGTATTCATTGCCCTGAAACCATACATGTGCTTAATTTTCATTTATATTAATCGTGCTAGGAGAATTTCATCCATGAACTTTCCGAAAAAACTAGGTTAGAAATTAGGGCCAGAGAAATTCTCTCTGGTCTTTGAGAGTTAGCTTAAGTTTTTTATATGGTTAGATTCGTGATTTGATGCTCTACAAGTTTCATGTTTTGAGTTTTGTCAAAAGATCACAAATACAAGAGATACAAGTTTGTACAGGCATGCACGCGTTTTTCAAATTTCTGGAGGTTGAAGATGAAGTCCGGGCTGGGCATGGATTTCTTTGCTTCCCACACCTCCTAGTTCACTTTCAGCACCCCCTGACCCATTTCTTTATATTTTTGTTATTTTTGCATTTTTATTTCATTTCTGACTTTATTATTTTATTTCCAAATATAAAAAATGCCTAAAAAATATTTTCATAAATTTTTATATTTATTTGGTATTTATTTTAATTATTTCTAACATTAAAGTGTTTAAATACTTTATATTATTATGTTTAAACTTAAAAATAATGCAAAAAATACTTTTATTTTCATTTATTATTTTTATTCACATTTGAAAATATTTTCTTGAAATATATACATTTTTGTAAATAATATATATATATATATATATATATATATATATATATATATATATATATATATATATATATATATATATATATATATATATATATATATATATATATATATATATATATATATATATATATATATATATATATATATATATATATATATATATATATATATATATATACATATATACTTTATTTTGTTAAAAGCATAGAATAAAAAAACACAAAAATAATACATTTTATTTTATTGATATTTTATACTAAAAAATACCTTTTTTCAATATACTTTTATTTTTGTACATATTGATACATTTTTGTACATAAATATTAAATAATGGCATTTCTTTAAGGAATTAGGGTTTACCCTAAAAATAATTAAAATTAACTTTTTATTTATTTCTTTACATTTCTTGCCATTGAAAATACTTCACATACATAAAAAACTCTTTTTTTGCATAATACATTTTAAATATTTATTTATTGAATTTATTTAAATATTGTACATTTAAATATTATGCCTTGCAAATTCAATTTGGATGTAATAGTAATTAGGGTTTTATATTTCTTGCAAAATAATCCCCTCTTCAAATTTGTACCCCTCCCTATATCATGTTGTAATAGCTTAGAGTTTAAATTCTCGCACTTTTACGCTTTCAATTATGCCATGATTAGAGAATTAGGGTTTGTAAGCAAAATCAAAACCAACAAATAGTTTGACCTAATCAAAGACAAAAATGTATGAAAAAACAAACACAATGCACACTTTCACCCCTATGGTTTCAATCCACTTATTACCTTCAAAAATGGGCCATGGTATGCATGTCAAGTACTTTGGCAAAACAAAAACAAAACAAAGATCATAGTCCCTCGATGACGATATCTTGGTTTCCTAAACAAAATGATCAAGTCCCTCAAGAAAATTGCCAAAAATACATGACACTATTGCTATCATGGTCTATACGATGACCCGCGCCTGTCCCGTTTAACATCCTAACACAAGGTTGTTCACCAAATACAATGGTGAAACAACACTGTTAAAAGGGTTAAAAACATAAGAAAGATCTTTGAGTAAAATAGGGTAGATAACTCTTAGTTACTTGATCAAAGCTTGCAAAACATCCTTGATATCTTCAAAACACACTTCACAACACAATTTCAAAACCATACTTTCAAACATTGAAAACTTTTCAAAAGACAAAAACACCTTTGTATACATTCAAACAAGAATCATTACAAAGGTTGCCACAACGATGGCCTCTTTTCAAAACATCTTTCAAAATCACACACAAAGCACCATTTCAAACAATTGAAAAGCACCATTTCAAACAATTGAAAAGCAAAGCAAGTGATCTAAACAAGTAACTAAGAGCCCATGGATAACCATGGATATAAAGGGTGCTAATACCTTCCATTTCTATAATCTACTCCCCGAACCCAAGAAAACATCTCAAAGGTCTTTCCTGTGCTTTTTGACCTTTCCTTAGGATAAAATAAAAAGTCGGTGGCGACTTTTGCTAAACCGAAATATTTGCGAACACAAATGCAAAACCCCAAGTCAGTTCTCCCACCGCATCATAATTACCTTTCTTTAACAAAGTTGAATTCCATCATATTCCAAGAGATGAAAATCAGATGGAGGACGCTTTGGCAACTCTGGATTTTATGTATCAGGTTAATACTTGGAATGATGTGCCTCGTATTACAGTGTGGCGTCTGGATAGACCGACTCATGTGTTTATAACAGAGGATGTGGTAGATGAAAAACGTTGGTATTTTGATATCAAGCACTTTCTTCAGACTCGGGAATACCCAATTGGTGCATCAAATAAAGACATAAAGACATTGAGAAGGTTGGCAGACAGCTTTTTCCTTAATGAAGATGTACTGTATAAAATAAATTATGACATGGCCCTGCTCAGATGCGTGTATAAACACGAAGAAGACATGTTAATGCATGAGGTACATGAAGGTTCATTTGGTACCCATGCCAATGGACATTCAATGGCGAAAAAGATGCTTAGGGCAGGTTACTATTGGCTGACAATGGAATCTGACTATTAAAAATTTGCTAAGAAGTGCCATAAATGCCAAATTTATGTTGATAAAATTCATGTACCTCTTACACTTCTCAATGTTATTTCTTCCCCATGGCCTTTCTCTATGTGGGGTATTGATATGATCAGAATGATCGAACCAAAGGCGTCAAATGGGCATCGTTTCATCTTAGTGGCAATTTACTACTTCACCAAATGGGTGGAGGAAGCTTCATATGCTAATGTCACTAAATAGGTGGTAGTACGCCTCATTAAGAACAACCTCATATTTTGGTATGGTGTTCCAAGCAGGACCATTACTGACAACGGTTCAAATTTGAATAACAAGATGATGTCTAAACTTTGTGAAGAGTTTAAGATTGTCCATTATAATTTATCTCCCTACAGGGCAAAGATGAATGGAGCTATTGAAGCAGCCAATAAGAACATCAACAAGATCATCCAGAAAATGGTGGTTACTTATAAAGACTGGCATGAGATGCTCCCTTTTGCTCTGCATGGGTACCGAACATCTATACGCACTTCAACAGGGGCAACCAATTCTCTCTTGTATATGGCATGGAAGCAGTGCTCCCCATTGAAGTTGAGATTCCCTATTTGTGTGTAATAATGGAATCTAAGTTGTCAGAGGCTGAATGGGTCCAGAACAGGTTTGACCAGCTGAATTTAATAGAAGAGAAAATAATGACGACCTTGTATCATGGCCAATTATACCAAAAGAGAATGAAGAAAGCTTTTAATAAGAAGGTTAAACCTCGTGAATTCATAGAAGGCGACCTCGTGCTCAGGAAGATCATGTCTTTTAACGTTGATTCAAGGGGAAAGTGGATTCCCAATTTTGAAGGCCCATATGTTGTCAAGAAAGCCTTCTCTGGTGGTGCGCTGATTCTTGAAACAATGGATGGCGAGGAGTTCCCACGTCCCGTGAATGCTGATGCAGTCAAGAAATACTTCGCCTAGAAAAAATAAAAGAGCAGCTCGCTAAGACGAAAACCTGAAAGGGTGGCTTAGGCAAAAAGAAGTGTCTCGGTAGGCCGAAAACCCGAAAGGGCAGTCTAGGAAAAAATTAGAGACATAAAAAAAAATTCCCGGTACATTGAAAACCCGCAAGGTTAACCTAGGCAAAAGTTAGGGATTTTCTGGCAAGCAACTGCATCAGACAAGACTCAATCAATGGAGAAACAATCTGCTTAAATCTTGTTACTCTTCGACCAAAGTTTCAGCTCAGGGATTCAAAGTTGTTAGGGAGAATAGTGGTCATTGTAATTCAATGTATCTTTTCCAATATATATTACCATGTTCCAAACTTTGTAATCATCTATGGAGTCTTGCCATTCGCAGACTACCATTCTATTAATAAAGTTTGGGCCTTCTATCCAATTCTTGGCAATTCTTATTTTATTCAGCTTATAAAGATTTCATTTATTATTTATAGTAATTATCAAAGCAAACAAATTAAATAACAAAATTATTTTTGAAAAGAATTTACAAATTGCTTTATATTTTGTGATACAAGGAGAACAAAATTAGTAACTTCAAGGACGGATAAGCTCAAAGGTTTGCATGATATAAAGACTTTATCCAAGTTCCGCAGTGAAGACTTCACTCATTCCATAAAAGTATATTCTCCCTGTACATGCTGAGATTGAACTCATTTGCGAAACATCTCCTTTTGGTAGCACTAGCATATTGTTTGTTTGCTCAGTAGTCAGGCAAGGGCAATGTCTTATTGAAGAAGTGTTGAAACAGCTGCCAGCTTTATGGGTTTTTCTCCCGCCAAGTGCTGGATTGGATTTAAAATCCCCATAAGTTTTCTTGCTGTGATGTTTGATTTCTTGAATTACTCACATGAAGTTGAGATGATATACTCCTCTGAAATTGTTGTCCCCGTGAGGTTTTCGTACTTTCTTCCCAGAGAAGTTAGTGCAATTATCACTCTCAATATTGAAGAATTTATCTTGATGTCTACTTCGACGATATAATATTACCCTTCCCAATGAAGTTAGTATGTCATCCCCGACTAATGTCTCAATGAGGTGATATTGTTTTCCCGAAAGAAATCAACTATGGCAGAAATGTGAACTTCAAACATTTTGTTTCCCCCACTGAAGTCAGTGTGATTTCCCCAGTGAAACTTGGATAAGATGTTGTATCGCCATGTTTATTGATCTTATTCCTTCCCAATGAATTTAAGCTATGAAACAAGAATTTGTTCCCTCAGTTGGTGCTTACTTTCTCATGGAATTTCCATCCTGAATGTGATTTAGCCGAGTATTGATTATACCCATTTGTGGTCTTGCCTGGTTATCCCCAGTGTTATATGTTTATTTTGTCAGCATATACATGATAACATTCATACATTCACACATACATCCGGATATAGTTGTGTTACCCTCTCTCCAATTGAGTGTTAACCTTAAGCAGAAAGTGTATATTCTTTCGATATCCCCACTGAGTTATCCCCTCGTGGAAGAATTTTGTTTTAGCCTTCTTTTCAGCTCATTGTCTGGATGGAATGGGATTCCCTCTTGAGTTTATTTCTCAAGAGATGTATTTTGATTGACTGTTTCATTCTAGTTTATTTCTGGTTTGAATGAACGTCTCCAGCAAAATTATTTTTTTGGATTTCTCTAAGCTTTGAGCCCTAGTTTGAGAATATGCATTTATTTTGCACAAGAAGATTCTATCTCCTCAACAGGAATTATTATTGGAATTTCCCTAGGAAGCCATACTTCTTTCTTCAAGGAATCATTATTGCAATTCCTCCTCAGAGCAGCGAGAAGCGGGTCTATTTATTTGAGCAACCTGTAATTCCCCCAGTGAATTTGATAGCTCCCCAGAAGATTCAAAATTTTGTTACTCCAATGGATGGTAGCCTTGTCATTATGGAAGATAGTTTGTTGTTGAGATTTTGTTACTCCAATAGATGGTAGCCTTTTTATTATGGAAGGTAGTTCATTGTTGAGATTTTGTTACTCCAATGGATGGTAGCCGTGTCGTTATGGAAGGTAGTTCATTGTTGATATTTTGTTACTCCAATGGATGGTAGCCTTATCTTTATGGAAAGTAGTTCGTTGTTGAGATTTTGTTACTCCAATGGATGGTAGCCTTGTCGTTATGGAAGGTAGTTAATTGTTGAGATTTTGTTACTCCAAGGGATGGTAGCCTTGTCTTTATGGAAGGTAGTTCGTTGTTGAGATTTTGTTACTGCAGTGGATGGTAGCCTCGTCGTTATGGAAGGTAGTTTGTTGTTGAGATTTTGTTACTCCAATGGATGGTAGCCTTGTCATTATGGAAGGTAGTTCATTGTTGAGATCTTGTTACTCCAATGGATTGTAGCCTTGTCGTTATGGAAGGTAGTTCGTTATTGAGATTTTGTTACTCCAATGGATGGTAGCCTTGTAATTATGGAAGGTAGTTTGTTGTTGAGATTTTGTTACTCCAATGAATGGTAGCCTTGTCATTATGAAAGGTAGTTCGTTGTTGAGATCTTTTTCCAATGGATGGTAGCCTTGTCATTATGGAAGGTAGTTTGTTGTTGAGATTTGTTTACTCCAATGAATGGTAGCCTTGTCATTATGGAAGGTAGTTCGTCGTTGAGATTTTTTTTCTGATGAATGGTAGCCTTGTCATTATGGAAGGTAGTTCTTCATTGAGATTCTATTGTTCTGAAGAAATTCATTTGCTCGCAGTCGTGAGTACTGGGTACATCTTGTAATTTACTGGTGTTATCTTACCATTCCTTTCCCTGGTGGGTCGATGTTACTTTTTTGCTATCCCCTCAGTGATTGGATAGTTTGCAGTCATCTGTCGATCAATGTTATCCTTCACTATCTCTCCTTCATGTTTGAGTTGATGATGCTTTAGATCCTGTCTTGGGAATTACCCCAATAGATTCTTGTCTTTTCTTCACCATTGATTTATTTTCCTGGTCAAGTTTTTCTTTGGTTTCCTCTTTTACCTCTTTACATCCCCAGTGTTGTCTTGCATCCATTTAGATTTTTTCATCTACATTCATAAGCATTACATGGTATCTTAGGGCCAAAAATAGGGCTTGTTTTATATTTAAGTATCTTCAATCGCGTCGACACAAAGATTTTAACCTTCATATCTCTGGATGGAAGACACTTAAATAAGGGCAGCTGTTGTACCCCGATTTTCCCCCCTAAGATCCCTTCATCATATCATATCAATTCAATCACAACAAGATCAAACATTAGGGTTTGGTTCTTCTCCTTATCTTTAGCTTTGCTCTAGGAGGAATCACCAAGCACATTGACTTGTACTTTTTGATCATCTATGTTTTGATTATCCTTTAACTAATAAATACAATGTATGTGTGCCCTAATAGTTGATGTTGTAGGTGAAAGCACAATACACTCCACCAAAGTTGATCTATGGACTCATGAGTTCATTTTTTGTGCCTTCCTCAACAAAGCTTCATCGAGATTCAAGCCTCATCATTAAATATGTTTTAGAATTAAAATCATGACAAGGCCTATTATTATTCATCATGCCTAAATTTGTCAAAATTAATTCAAAAGTACAAGGGTTGATTAAAGAAGTTTGACTCAATTGGACAAGTCTTTGATTTCAATGATCACAAGTGCATATCTCCTTCAATTATCAATATTTGTAAGTGGTTTTGGTTTCCATGAACCCTCCTTATCATCCTCAACAACTTATATTCACATGATAAATACATTGGTGCAAAAAGGTTGATCAAAATTACAAAGTTTTCCCAAGGCATTTTCTTACTCTAGGAGCTAGGGTTTTGAACTTCAAAAGGGGTATATCTTGCTCATATTTTGGTATTTTTGAGTTATTCCAAAGAAATCCTTCTCTTTAAATGGTTACTAACAAATCACTTCAAAAGTTTCAAGGAAATTTTGTATGGAAGAAACCTGATGATGAAGAAAGATTACAAGTCTTCCAGATGAACCCTCAAATTCCCTTATGTGACTTCAAAAGATCATAACTTGGTCAATTTTTATCCCCTTGAGTACATTATTTTTCCATAATTATCTTAAGGAGGTGAAATTCAACACTTCTTTTGTTTGCAAATCTTGAAAATGGATGGAAGATGCCTTAAGGATGTAAAAGATTATAGGTCATCTCATGAATTTTCACAAATTTTGCAAGACCATAACTTTTTCAATACTTGGTATTTTTGAGTGATTCAAGTTCCAAAATTCTCTTTAAGAGTCTATTTCAATCTAGCATCATTTATTAAGGCAAAATTTTGGAGGAAAGTCTAAGTACAAAAAGTCAGCCTCTTTGTTCCAACTTTGACTCAGCACAACTTCTTGCTCAAGAATCCATTTGGTTCCATTATTTGCGCATTTTAAAGCTTATAAAATCCTCTTTCTAAAGCTTCAAGAATCATGCTCTAAGACCCCTTGAATTGAAAATGCCATTGGTTCAAAAATGGTATCTTGAAACTTAAGTTTCCTCCCAAGTCAGAAATGGAAACTTACAATTTAGCTTCTAATCACCAAGTTTGCGCATGTTTTTGCTTCTAATCATGTTTAGAAACTTTACAAAAGTGTTTAGCATCATAAAACACATGAGTTGGCTGAGTTTTGGTGCAAAACAAGTCACACATTCCACATGTTGTAGGTCCACACGAATTCACTCAATTACACCCTCATTTGCACGCTTAAGCATTGCATCATCCTCTCCTATAAATAAGATGCATATCCCACCTATTTTTATAAGATTTTGATAGCCAATTGACCCCTGTTCAGATTCCACATGAACTTTGAATTAATTTCTGATTTCTTACATTCTCACCTTCAAACACCAAAAGCTCCATTCAGTTAGCTTCATTGAACTTCTCTGAAGCTAACCATACAATTATCCTCAAGAATCGTGACCTATATTGATCTACATAAGTCTAGTTTCAGAGAAAATTCTCACTACTTCGTTCAAGTAGATTTCTTGGCCAAATCGATCCAAATAAAAGACTATTCTACTCTCTGTATCCTTCTGATCCTCGTGCTCTTTATAATTTGCAATTTCGTTGAGATTTGAGTGAGATATCCCAGATTCTTGTGCTCTCTATTTTTATGACTTTCTTCAAACACAGCCTTGCACAGTGTTATACCCTAAAATTTTCCCTCTCATATTTCTCAAAACATTGCAAGAAAAATCTCCAAGTTGCTCAAGATTGCTCAAGAGTTGGACAGCCAAGCTACCTCCTAAGGTAGTCAACCTCAAATTAGGGTTTTGTGTTGCATCAAAGTCCTTGAATCCAAATGACCTCAAGTGCTCCCCAATGTCCTAATATGTTCTCAAGTTCATCCATGTCAAATTTGAAGCCTTGCAGAGGAAGTTTGCTCAGTCAATTGCTCAAAGGGCCAAAAATCGACTATGCTAGGGCAAAAGCAACTGTGACCCAAATACAGTCAAACCTCAATATTTTTTGTTAACATTCTCATTTTGAAGTACATTTCATCATTTGATCAAGGGTTGATCATGATTCATCAAGGATTACTCAAAATTCATCAAGACTCAAAAGTTGCTAAATTAGGGTTTTGTAGGAAAAGTCAACTCAACTTTGACCAAGCATAACTTTCTCATACTTTATGAGAAATGACCCATCCAAATCTCATTTTTAAGAGGATGAAATTTACTACAATCCATCTTCATACCCCAAGATCAGAAAATTTACTCACAAAAAGTTAAAAATTTGGACATTATAGGTCATTTTTGAAAGTCAACAAAACACCTTTTTTTCCAAAGCTTATAACTTGAGAATGGAATATCAAAATGAGATTAGACAAAAAGGGTTGTTTATAGGACATCTCAAGCTTTCTAAAACGTCCAAGAACACTTCCAAAAGTTCAAAATTGAAGAAGTTATGCATTGTTGAAGTTGGGCATTTTTGCAAAATTGCCAAAAGTCAACTATACCCAAAACTTCAAATTTTGTCAAATGGGCCCATTATTTTCCACTTGATTTGATCTTGTCACACTACACACGTGTCCTAGCTTCAGCCTTGTGCCCATTTATCAATTTTTCTATTTTATTTGATTTTTTTATTGAATTAATTCATTTTAAATCAATTTAAATCAAATAAAATCCCAAAACTTGATTACATGAGATCTTTTTCTATTTTCAGGACCTAATCATCATCAATGTCATGATCAAACTCGTATCAAGTATTCCATGTGCAAAAAGATTGGATTTTTGGCAAAATTGGAAAGTTTTCAATGGAGGATCAAATCCAATCTCAAAGCATTGATGTACAAGGATTCAACCCACATTTGTTGACCTAATGCATTACATATTACTTATACAAGCCAAAGCACACGAGATCAAGACCTAGAGGCTGCAGAATCATCAAGAACCAAACTTGAAAAATTGCCAAAGAGTGTGAAACTGAAATCGTTCTTAGAAGCAAATTCAGCACCAAAACTCAACACTAATCCATTGCTGGACAATCACTGAACCTCCTGCAATCAAAAGTAAGCTCTCACACCCTCTCAAACGCTTGTGAGTATCTCAAAATACCGCCCTGTATTCGAAATCGTAACCTCATGTTCTTGCATTTTTTTGGCAAATCGTTGATATATTCATGATGCTTGTGAAATTTCTGGACTTTTGGCATTATTTGATTGCATTAATAGGGACTCTAACCCCTTAACCGTATGGCTAGGGTTTTGCATTAGATTTTAGGGCTTTCTTTTTCAGGGGAAATCAAGGTCCAAGAATGGTATAGGTTTGCTCAGGATGCCCAGACGAACACAACCATGGTCTTGGGGGTCGTTTTCATGGCATAGATTTAATTTTTGGAATGCCCTGCGAATTTAGCTGCGGATATAAATCCGCAGGTAAATGTTCAGGGTTGAACGAGGAAGACGAAGACGTGCCCCCCTCTCATTGGTGGATTCAAACTTGGCGCGTTTTATTTTTTATTTCTGGCATATTATTGTTTTTCCCCATATTATTATTATTGTCCAATACTATGACAACTAAAGCACGTTGGTTGAGTGGTAGTGGAGCGTATGCAATGACTTACAGGACCTGGGTTCGAATCCCAGGTCCCCCATGTATTTGTTATATTTTTTCAACAGGTTATTCAGTGTGAATCCAAACGCATGGTCCATCATAATCCCTCCCTCCATCACTTGCCAGATGGCCCCAGGCCAGATCTGGTGATCCAAAATAAAGGCCTATGGTGGGATCAAGTCAAAGGGCGCGTGGAGAATCAGAAAAGTCAGCAAGGCCAGCACCTATTGGGCCACAAAATTGCTGAACATGCCTCCAAATTGGGCCCACCCCCCCCCCCCCCCCCCCTAAGTTTTTCTATTTCATTCTTTTATTTATTTTTATTTAATTATTTGTTTAATTATTTTTAATTACTAATCAACCAATTAAAACTTTTTTCTCTATAAAATTAAAACCAAAAATATTTTGTTTATTAAATTAAATTTCAGTATTTTATTTTTGTTAATAAATATTAATTTAATTGATTTAGTTTTAATTAGGAATAACCTTTAATATATTTCGCAATAATTAAAATTAATTTAGACAATAAGGCTTTATTAACGTTGACCAAATTTATTTTTATTTCTTTAAATACCAAAACCCAAAAATATTATTTTCATTAATTAATTAATTAGCTTATTAATTTAATAATTAACTTAGTTTAATTCCTTTTTAATTCAAAAATAATCCAAAAAATCTTTTCTTTAATCAAAGGGT
Source organism: Vicia faba (assembly GCA_948472305.1). Classification (NCBI taxonomy): domain Eukaryota; kingdom Viridiplantae; phylum Streptophyta; class Magnoliopsida; order Fabales; family Fabaceae; genus Vicia; species Vicia faba. Next base: position 118,319,616 of record OX451737.1, read on the forward strand.
CAAAACCCTAAAAAACTTACGCCCGATTTAATTTCCCGCACGCGATCTATTTTATTCAATATTGTATCTGTTTCCTGGAATGTAATAGTTTATTAGGACTTTACTATTTTTACCGCTTTATTTATTTTTTCGCATTTTAATTTCAAGGGTTGCTTTTGGCGATGTAAATACCCGACACCTTGTAATAGTTAGTTTAATTTCCGCAATTTAATTTCCGCAACTCATAAACTGTTAGATGTTTGATAATAGGGAATGCATGACAAGATCGAATGTTTTAACCTAAAATCAACATAGATAACCATTGACATGTACAAAGATAAAATAAACTGAAAACAACACACTCGCACATGCGCATTCTTAGGGTACACCTCACTTGGTTGCCTTCATAACGCGGTCATTGAGTATAGGAAGTTTTAGAGGTTTCCCTTTTGTCCAAAGATCATAGTGGCCTCGAAACGGTTGCCTCGGAAAAATGATCTAAGACATTAGGGTTACCGCTAAGGCGTCCTAGCATTGCTTTAGTGACCGCACGTCCCTTAATCGAATTGACCCTTAAAACTCCAACGACGATGCTACCTACTCATCAATAGTGGGATAGCATTGTCTAAAGGACATTAGTACAGATTGATTCCTTTTTCGAGTAGGTAGATGGTTCTTAAGTACTTTCTCTCTCAAAAACAAAACAAATTTTCACACTTACACTCCTTTCAAAACAAAAACTTCTTTCAAACCCACAAACACAAAGAAAAGAAATTTTTGAAAACACTTTGAGCAAGTACCTAAGAGCCCGTGGATAACCACAGATAGAAAGGGTGCTAACACCTTCCCTTTTCATAATCTACCCCCCGGACCCGAGAAATATCTCGAAAAAGGAATTTTTCTGTGCTTTTTTCCTTTCCTTGTTGGATAAAATAAAAGACGGTGGTGACTCTTGCTTACCGCGACATTTTATGAAAACAAACGCAAAACGCGAACCAGCATTCCAAAAACAGTCAGTTCTCTCCCACCGTACCACAGAACTGGCGACTCTGCTGGGGACGCTTAATAAGTGGGGTGTACCTTAGGATTAGATCATTGTGTTTTCAATTGTTTGCTTTGTATGCTTTATATTTGTGGGCTTGTATCGAAGTAACTATAGATCCTAACCCAGATCTGGGGGATACCCTTTAGGTAAGTAGCAATAAACTGTGAGGGAACTGTACAGCATAGACCAATACGGTTAAAGTAGTAGCTATGTTGGTGTGGCACTTTAGTATGTACCGATATCCCTTGTGTTGGAACGAGGAGAATATGGGTCTGCTAAGGGGTCATTAAGAACCAACTGACCTTAGAACCTTTAAATTGACCAACTTGGCCATAGAACAGTAGCAGTATGCTACACTCATTGAGACTAAACTCTCGCGATGATTTTGATTGCAAGAAAAGGTTGCTAAACTGGAATTATGACCGATTGAGGGTAGTCAGTGATATTGAGATCCTCTAGAACCCGGTTACTATTTTTAGGACAGGTTTAAACCAACTGAACTGAAAGAGGGTAGTACCTAGGCTCCTTGCCAGCCTGAAATCTAAGGGCTCTCTGTGTGACTTGTGAGACTTTACCATGTTTGTTATTTGTGGATACTTGTGATGTGCTTTCTATCATGACATCATAACATTGCATACATCTTGCATTGGACTAACCTATTTCAAAGACAAGAGGGATTCATCTTTGTTCTATTTTGTATGTCATGATGCTCATGCGTAGGAATACCATCCAGATCAACTTTGTCCAGGTTCCTATTGTGCTTAAATAATTGATTGCAAAGATGCCTGATACTACCTCCTTCATCAGAAGACATGGGTATCTTCTCAGTTTGGTCACCTCCAAATTGGACGAGCAGATGATGAGCGTCCTGGTCCAGTTCTATGATCCGATGTACCATTGCTTTACTTTCCAGGACTACCAGTTGGTTCCCACCTTAGAAGAGTTCTCTGATATGCTCGGTATCTCTATTCTAGAGCAGACCCCGTTTACTGGTTGGGAGAAGATCCTTAGGCCAGAAGAAATTGCTTCAGCCCTTCATATGACCAAAGTTAAGGTAATGGCTAATTGGGAGACTAGAAGTGGAGCAAAGGGCTTTCTGACTAAGTTTTTGATTGGTAAGGCTAATTCTTTCTGGGATAGTCTAGACTTCAAGGCATTCGGAGATATTCTGGCTCTTCTGATATATGGCTTGGTATTGTTTCCGAATCCTGACTCCTTTGTTGATGTGAATGCGGTGAAAATCTTCGTCTCTCGTAATCCTGTACCCACTCTCTTGGGTGACATTCTTCATCAGCTTTATGCTCGTACTTCCCAAAAGCGGGGAACCTTGATGTGTTGTGCTCCATTATTGGCGAGGTGGTTTATTTCGCACCTCCCCAAATCAGTGCTAAAGAAAAAAGAAGGCATGGGCTGGGCTTATAGGGTTATGTCTCTCTCTCTCATAATGACATCATATGGACTATCAAGGGTATAGACGAGGTGGCTATTATTGACCGTTGCGGGGAGTACCCCAATGTTCCATTGATAGGAACCCATGGAGGAATTTCTTATAATCCGTGATTGGCCTTACGTCAGTTTGGGAGATCCAGAAGAGAAGGACCTCATGAATTGCTAATGCCTAGTATCATCTTTGATTTTCAAGGGGATAACGACGAGCAGCGCCGCAGATTCATAAGGGCTTGGGATAGAGTTCACAGATCTGATCCACATGATCTGGGCCCAAAGACTTCTCTTCCAATGGAGCCATATCTCAGATGGGTTCGTATCCATGCCCAAAAGCTGGGTATGCCGTATGAAGCCGTCCTGCCTATCATTGTTGAAGTTGCTAATGAAGAGGGGGTTATTCCTACCATCCTCCATCCTTACATGCCCACTGACATTGGGGCACTGAAAAGGTCTTGGATGCAGCTGAGAGAAGAACGGGATGCTTACTGAGAAAAGCTTAACGAGCAAGAGCAGAAGATTCAAAAGTTGACTAGGCAGTTGGAGAACGAGCAGATTCTCAATGACTATGTCCGCACCGACAAGAAGCGACCATGGGAGCACTGATTGTCCTTTGATTATTTCCTTTCCAATTTTTATTTCCTTTTCAGTATTTCCTTTCTTGTAACGCCTTAAGGGCAATTTGTTGAACAATTTGAATTTCAAAGTTTATCTAATAAAAGTGTGTTTCATTTCTTGTTTACAAATTTGAATCTCTCGATTGTCTTTGAAATCATATCATACGCATTTCATCCCATGCACTTCATAACAGGTACCCATTACAGGTCTCTTATCTTCTTCGCTGTTTATTTCAGCACTCATCATGTCTGCTGAACCATCAATTAAGCAAGCAATCAAGGCCCTACAGGCCCAGAATTCCCAATTCCAAGAGCTGTTCAAGAATCTAGCTAAGGGTCAGCAAGATCTGAAGACCCTGATTCTGAAAGAGAAGAAGAAGAAGAAGAAGAGGACAGTCCTGTTTAACACAGGTCACAGGTTTGGAAACAGGCTACGGGATGAAGTTGATTTGACCACCTCATCTGGAGGGAAAGATTGTCAAGAGGAAAGAAGGGCTCCTAGCCCTGTGGTCTCAGACAACGAGATAGACTTCGACGAAGACCAATATCCTCCGGCTGAGGATAGATACAAGCAACTGGAAGACCGGTTGAGCGCGATGGAAGTTCAGAAAGTGTCTGGTCTGGACTTTGGTGATCTGGGTCTATCATCAGGGGTGAACGAGGAAGACGAAGACGTGCCCCCCTCTCATTGGTGGATTCAAACTTGGCGCGTTTTCTTTTTTATTTCTGGCATATTATTGTTTTTTCCCATATTATTATTATTGTCCAATACTATGACAACTAAAGCGCGTTGGTTGAGTGGTAGAGGAGCGTATGCAATGACTTACAGGACCTGGGTTCGAATCCCAAGTTCCCCGTGTATTTGCTATATTTTTTTCAACAGGTTATTCAATGTTAATCCAAACGCATGGTCCATCATACTCCCTCCCTCCATCACTTGCCAGATGGCCCCAAGCCAGATCTGGTGATCCAGAATGAAGGCCTATGGTGTGATCAAGTCAAAGGGCGCGTGGAGAATCAGAAAAGTCAGCAAGGCCAACGCCTATTGGGCCACAAAATTGCTGAACATGCCTCCAAATTGGGACCAACCCCCCCCCCCCCCCCCCCCCTAATTTTTTCTATTTCATTCTTTTATTTATTTTTATTTAATTATCTGTTTAATTAGTTTTAATTACTAATCAACCAATTAAAAAAATTTTCTCTATAAAATTAAAACCAAAAATATTTTGTTTATTAAATTAAATTTCAGTATTTTATTTTTGTTAATAAATATTAATTTAATTGATTTAGTTTTAATTAGGAATAACCTTTAATATATTTCGCAATAATTAAAATTAATTTAGACAATTAGGCTTTATTAACGTTGATCAAATTTATTTTTATTTCTTTAAATACCAAAACCCTAAAATATTATTTTCATTAATTAATTAATTAGCTTATTAATTTAATAATTAACTTAGTTTAATTACTTTTTAATTAAAAAATAAACCAAAAAATCTTTTCTTTAATCAAAGGGTCAAAATCCTAAAAAATTTACGCCCGATTTAATATCCCGCACGCGATTTATTTTATTCAATATAGTATCTGTTTCCTGGAATGTAATAGTTTATTAGGACTTTACTATTTTTACTATTTATTTTTTCGCATTTTAATTTCAAGGGTTGCTTTTGGCGATGTAAATACCCGACGCCTTGTAATAGTTAGTTTAATTTCCGCAATTTAATTTTCGCAACTCATAAACTGTTAGATGTTTGATAATAGGGAATGCATGACAAGAGCGAATGTTTTAACCTAAAATCAACATAGATAACCATTGACATGTACAAAGATAAAATAAACTGAAAACAACACACTCGCACATGTGCACTCTTAGGGTACACCTCACTTGGTTGCCTTCGTAACGCGGTCATTGAGTATAGGAAGTTTTAGAGGTCGCCCTTTTGTCCAAAGATCATAGTTGCCTCGAAACGGTTGCCTCGGAAAAATGATCTAAGACATTAGGGTTACAGCTAAGGCGTCCTAGCATTGCTTTAGTGACCGCACGTCCCTTAATCGAATTGACCCTTAAAACTCCAACGACGATGCTGCCTACTCATCAATAGTGGGATAACATTGTCTAAAGGACATTAGTACAGATTGATTCCTTTTTCGAGTAGGTAGATGGTTCTTAAGTACTTTCTCTCTCAAAAACAAAACAAATTTTCACACTTACACTCCTTTCAAAACAAAAACTTCTTTCAAACCCACAAACACAAAGAAAAGCAATTTTTGAAAACACTTTGAGCAAGTACCTAAGAGCCCGTGGATAACCACAGATCGAAAGGGTGCTAACACCTTCCCTTTACATAATCTACCCCTCGGACCCGAGAAACATCTTGAAAAAGGAATTTTTCTGTGCTTTTTTCCTTTCCTTGTTAGATAAAATAAAAGACGGTGGCGACTCTTGCTTACCGCGACATTTTGCGAAAACAAACGCAAAACACGAACCAACATTCCAAAAACAGTCAGTTCTCTCCCACCGTACCACACACAGTTTATATAAATTTGGCGCGATGGTACCATTAGAATCATCTTGAAGAGAAGAATCTAATGGTACTGGTCTGGTTTTCTAATTTTACAGTTTATGAGATACGATTTGGGGCTGGTTGGAGGTTGAAGATGATGACATGTTCGTCTTCGACCAATGACATATAGCCACATTAATTTTTTGAAACAGATGTAGTATGCTTACCTTACCATGTGCGTGCCTCAGGAGCCCTTAGATCTGATTACTTTAGTGAGTCAGACTCCATCCAACGTGCCACATTTTAAGTTGTTTTATTTTTAAAATAGATGATTAGGTGTGATATCCAATAAAGTCCATAACATGCACAACTCGCCAGATCCATTGGATCTGTTTACTAACGCGTTTTGACAATGATCAGATGGCCCATATTTTTTTGGTTTATTATTTTAATTCTGATTTTCTTTTATTTAATTGTTTTAAACTTCAAAAAATCATAAAAAAATCATTTCTGGCTCAAAAATTATGAAAAAAATCACAAAAATATTTTCAAATATTCTCTCTCTGATTTTTATTTTTTCAAATGTTATTTTCAGATTTGTTATTTTTTATAATTTTTCTTATTTTGACTTTTTTTAATTGTTTTAAAAATACTTTTAAACATTTTTAAATTCTGAAAAAAATAGGAAAGGATCCAATGACATTTTGACAAATATTGGTGACCTCATTTATTTTTTATTTATGACTTTACTATTTTTTTTATCATTTTTGGTTTATTTTACCTATTTCTTTTAATTTCAAAAATAGTTTCTTACTTTAAAAAATTGCCAAAAATTTTATAAAAATATTTGAGTTCATTTCTGATTTTTCTATGGTCTTACTCATTTCTGATTTTTCTATGGTCTTACTTAGTTTCTCTCTTATCTTCATTTTTAATCATTTTTAAAAATCCTTTTTCTTTTATTTTAAATGCAATTTTATTTTTGTATATTTTCTGGATGATCTTGGATTGAAATTTTGATCATGAACTTTGTTAACATCATTGGATCCATGGTGTTGAGTCTAACTCCATAAAAATGGATGAATGATTTTAATAATAGTTTGATTAAAATTTTGGTTCAAATGTGTTTTATTCATTTCCCCATCCCTCTTCATCTTATCCCCTTCTTATTGCACTAAGTGTTATTGGGGCATGATTTCCATATCATGTCTCAAAACATATGGTGCATAGATTGCTATTGACTAGCCTCAAAATAGGTGCAACTTCTATATAAGTCCACTTACGATTACTTAACATAGCGCTAAATTTTGTCCCGATTTGAGAAAATGATCATTCGTACCCAATCCTATGTTTGCAAGCCTAAGTATGTTAATTTGAACCTTGTGATCTAATAACCTTGAGATCCATTGTTATGAGGCTTTGGTTCTTCCAATCCTCTAATGGATCTTCATTAATTTTGGTCAAAGTGGATCACTTAAACATCATTGATCATTAAATGTTACCTTGAGGATTCTTAAATGGATGATATACTTGGCAAAAAGCAAATGAAACCTGTTGTTGAGAGGATTTGGTTCTACCAATCCTCTAATGAGTTCCAAATGCAAGTTTCAAGATGGCCATCCAACTAACCATTAATTTCTAACAATTGACTTTATTTTATGCTTTTAATTTATGTACCATTTACTCTAGCATTTAGATTTCATGTTATCTTCGTCTTTGCTCACTTGAGCCTCTATATTCATGTCATTTTTATTTTGCTCACTTGAGCTCTTCATTTCTTTTTTAATATACTTACTAACCAACTTACACCCTAAAAAACATTAATGTTACTTGGACTACTTGGTTACTGTCCTTGGCATTATGGAGTGATGGACTTCTTGGACTTAGGATTAGAAACCTTGACCTATGTTGGAGACCTTGTGACCTTAATTGATATTTTGTCTGGAGTTTTTGGGGTTTAACCCAAGACATTGGGTTGTTTGTTTGTTTTTTGTGCAGGTTATTGTGATTACATACTTTGTCAGTAATCTGGATTTCATCTGTAAACAGTTGTTACTCTGCCCAATTTTTATGAAGACTAAATGTAATGGAAGCTTGGTATTCTTAAGAAGTCTATATTTGTTTCTTTGGTTTCAAATCCAAAGGATTGAATTCTACATTGACTCAATATGTCAAGTGTTGGCTTCTTTCTGGTTAGATGGTTATTTTCCTTAGCTTTTACTTTATGCCTTAGGATAGTCCCTTCAACTCCTCCCATCTTCTTTAATTTCAAAAACCTTCTCCCTTCTTTTGAATAAAAATTCTTTTTATAACACCGTTTCCGTTCCGCGGTCAATATAATCAAGAGTTGAGGAGTCTTCTTGTTTTAAAACTTGAACCATTTTATAATAAACTTGGACTTATGTCCATGTATTTTCAAAAAATATTTGTTAATAAAATTTCAATCAATTTAATAATACTTTGACATTTTTGTGAGAAGACTAAAAGTCAATCAATCTCATTCAAACCATTTTTCCACTTTGGTTTTTCATATTTAAAAACTTTTCTCAAAAGATTAGAATCTTGTTAATCCTTGTCGTGATGCAAACAACTATACTTCTACAATATGTAGTGAAGAGAGATATTTTCCACTTGGGTGTTGAGTGAGGTTTTGTTGATTTTAAGTTCTAAGCCATATCCTTCACTTTGAGATGATGCAAATTCTCATTTCTCATGATTGTGGATAGTAAGTATGTTTTCCATATGGACAATGACGATGATGTCTTATTTTTTAAAACTAACCAGCACACTTGTGTTTGAAATTTTTTAAAGAGGAACTACGTGTACCTTGATCCCCTATTGCACGGAAGGTGGTATGTAGGCACTAAAGGTTCGCAACCCCGGCGGGTGCAAAAATTATAAAAAATATACTTCATTTCTCACCTCCACCATCTATTTCTATACAACATTTTATAGCCAAAATATACAGATTTCACAAAGAGGTTCTTGCGGAGTACCGTAGATGTTTAGGATGCTAATACCTTCCCTTTACATAACCAACCCCCTTACCAAGAATCTCCCCCCCTCTTTTTCGGTTATTCGCTCTTTTCCCATTCCTTTGGAAACAATAAAGCACGGTGGCAATTTTTATTTTGATCTGTGCGAGTCAAGCCAATTCAATGGTTTGGTCTCAATATTTCTACCGCTACAACTATCATTATCAATTAATAATTATGTTGCAAATGAGTACTCATAATATATATACCATGCACCATGTATGTCATGCATTTAGAGATATAAGAAAGTAAAAAAGAGAACTTACTAACAAAGCAAAAGTTGAATTGATACTACCTCATCATACAATATTACGTAGGATGCACTTGCATTTCATATGGAACTCTCAAAAGAAAGTTGCATCAAATGCAAAGTGTGCAACAAAGGTTTTAGAACAACACAATCTTACTACTTTTCACTTTGACAAAGTATCCAAAAGTATACCTTGTGATGAATCCAATAAGGTCATTTATTTGATGAACATTCATTTTGATTGAACTCTCATCTTTATCCTTTTTCATGTTAGTTATCTTTCTCCTCCTCATGTTTCACTAATTCGGGTTGATCAATTCCTTCGTCGGGGTCATTGAGTATGTCTCTTGAAGATAAACCTACATCATAAAATGAAATAACTTTTCCGAGTATTCTCAGATACAACATCAAAAGAAACTTACACATATTTTACCAATAAAACAAGACTAGTTGTTGCTTTCAAGATCACATAATCCATCATCTTGCCTCATATCCAATAGAATTAGAATATGTTCATATGCCTTGAACAACCATAAATGAGAACCCATATTCTCTTTATATAGTCAAAACAATGTTCCTACAAAAACAAGACAAACTAGGTACTCAATCTTCATTGAGTATTTGGGGGTTAGTGAAACAATTTATTGCATTTTGGGAATCATACAACCATAATGACAATTTAAATTTTCACCATCACTAAAATCACTATCATATATGTGCTCACAATTTGAGGACCTTGAACTTGACACCTTAAAAGCTTTAGAATTTGTTATTTCCTCCTTATCTGTGTCTGTATCCTTTTTCTTCTTCTTATCACGCTTTTTCTCATGTTATGCTAAGCAAGCAAGTTCTTGCTCATGTTATTCAAACTTTCCAAACAATGTGGTGATATCAAGTGTTGTAAGATCATTAGCTTCCTTGATCGTGGTGACCTTCGGTTTCCAAATCCTAGTAAGACATCTCACAACTTTGTTAGAAGAAATTTCATTAGAAATAAGATTACCAAGTGCGTTCAAACGATTAATGAGATTTTATGTATTTTTCTTATCATCATTATTCCATAGTGCTTCCTACTTAGATGTGACAATGCTATTAGTATTTTTTGAGTAATAACGGCATACATATCCTTTTCATATGAATTAACATCAATGTGCATACAAACTTTCCAATAACTATATTTTTCTTGCGAAAATTTTTTTGGGGCTGTTTTAAAATCCCCTTTAGGTTCGTACGCCATTTCTACTAAGAGTTTCGAAGCACAGAATAAATCGGAGCTCTGACACCACTTGTTAGACTACGGAACTGGATCTCGAGGGGGTTGAATAGATCCCCAAATAAAATTTACCTTTCAAAATTATTATTTAAAACTTATTTGAAAAACAATGTTAAGCGGCATATTTTTGGCCTAGATCAATATAGTAGTCTAAACAAACCTAGTTATTGGAAACTCGGATATGCACGAGCCATATGGAATTTACATAATGATAAAATCAATCAACATAATAATATCTCAATTACTAGTTTAATATCAAACACAATGGTTTCATATTTCCAATGAAATCATATTGAAAACATAACTCGACACTCTATCGAACATGTCTTGCGCAATTAATTTATCAAAAGTTTCTTTGAGCTTAGTTGATATGGAAAAACACTCACAATCAAATTGATTATAATTTAATCAATAAAGAAATTTAAACTTTAATAATCAAATAAAAATTCTATATGAATTATTCAATCAAATAACACATTCAATAAATTGCACATAAAGAGTAAATTAGAGTACGAAATAGAACATAGCAATTTTCCTTTTAGTTAAACAAGCTAAACAATTTTTCAAACACTTGGCGTGTAATCAAAGTTTCAGAATTTTCCTTGGTGTTGTGTTGATATGAAAAATCACTTATAATCAAACGTGATTATAAGCAACTCAACACACAATTCAAAACAAATACAGTTTCAAAAAATTCCTACGCGTCGATAAATTACTCTATGCTATTAGACAAAACTATTAAAGAATATTAAAGAAAGTAAAAACGATAAAACAAAAGAGACACGAGTATTTGTATACATAGTTCCCCACTTTTGTCCTTGCATATGGGTACGTCTGCACCCAATTCCAAAGGAATTGAGATATTTTATTACTTTGAAAAAGTATGAATACAAGATAAATGTTCAAAAGTAACTATACAAAACATAATTGTTTGATGTCGATTCAACCCCTTCTCTTCTTTTGATCTTTAACAAGACCAAGACCGATAGATGCAACATATTATCCGCTTAAGTTACTTCCTTGAAAAGATTCCAAACACTCCAAGGTTCCTTGCAATGATTTCAAACACTCCAAGGAATTTCTCACTCGAGTAAATTCGATTGCGCACTATCAACACAAGATCACTGATTCTTTCATCCATTTATTTCTACTTATTTAAACATATTTTAAACACTCTAAGGTTCCTTGAAAATATTTCAAATACACCAAGGGATTTTTCACATGGACGATTCCTTCTCGCACGATCTTGCATGAAAACCCCCATTTCATCAAATGATTTTGGAGGAGAAACCCGATGGTTTTTCCCGGATGAAGACCCTTACAAAAAACAACCCAAACCAATTAGAAATCCATAATTCTTTTTCTAGATGGCACCCCGATGAAACTTCATCACAATTTAATTTGGTGTGTATGCATAGATTGGAAGGTTGAAGAAGAAGAGAGAATGTAGGCTAATTTTATGGTATCATCAAGTTGGAGTGATGCATGAATGATATATTTATAGTTAGACTCTTTTTAGGTAAAAGATGGTAGTTTCATAATGAAAAAATGACCTACAAAACAATATGTGTCAACCTGAAAATGTTATGTGCCGACACATGCAAAACAATAGCTAAAGGCTTTAAAAATGCAGTACATGTGTCGACCTAAAAATCATATGTGTCGACACATGTGCTTGTGTTTTAAAGTAGAAATGCTGAAAGCTTTATTATTGTAGTACATGTGTCGACCTGAAAAAGTTATGTGTCGACACATAATTAAGCTTTTAAGAAAATGTAGAAATGCAGAATTTATGTGTCGACACACACAAATTTCAAGTCTACACATAAGTGTTGATTTTGTGCAAAAATTGATTTTTCATGATTGGGACCAATTTTAAAGTTGTTTTAAATGATTCCTAAGACTTCTAATGCAAGAGAGTGCCACAAGACATAAGGATTTTGTCCATCATACTGAAATGCTAGCTTTCCGAGTTTTGACATCATGTAAAACATCTAATTGTGAAGTTGCACTCACAATGTTGAGATATCCGAATCAGAACAACACAAACAAGGCAAGATATAAGCATACAAAACAGTACTGAAAAGCATAAACAACATACCAGAGTTGTTAACCCAGTTCGGAGAAACTCTCCTACTCTAGGGGCATACCAAGCCAGGGATAAAGTCCACTATACTATTATCAATTCAAAGACCCTACATCAAACATACCAGTTTACGATCTTCTCACTTAAGCACTATCCGTGCTAACTTTCTATCTAAGACTCACCTAGATATAAGGCCATCCTCAATCCTTCTTCAATCATAAACAACGATTGGACAAACACAAGAAGACACACTTCCATGACATAACAACCAGAAGACTCACTTCCATGAGAATACCTAGCCAAGACTCTTAACTAAGAACATAACTTGTAGTTGCTTACAAGATTTCTACAAGAACAATACTCACTCTTGCTTCACAACTTCGAGGAGAACAATAATAGAGACAATACAACTCTTTAACACAATCCAACTTATAACCTGAGGGAAACACACAACCAACTCTCCTAGATAGTGGTACATACTCATCCCTAATGATTACATCTTTCTATTTCATGGCTGGTATAAATCCTAGGTTATAATGTTTCTATTTAAAACCTATCTCCCAATTGGATTTGGGCTTCAAATCATAGCTATTTGGCTGCGTAATACGGTGGGAGAATTGACATTTGGTTTTGCATTTTATCGCAAATGTTGCGGATAGCAAGAGTCGCCACCGACTTTTCTTTTATCCAATAAAGGAAAGGGTGAAAAGAATAGGAAAGAGCTTTGTGAATTTTCAGAGTTTAGGGGTTAGGTTATGAAAAGGGAAGGTGTTAGCACCCTTTTCATATGTAGTTATCTACGGGCTCTTAATCTCTAGCTCACTTTTGAAAATTCATTGTGTGTTTGAAAATATTTTTAAAAATGCCTAAGTGCGGTGACTTTGTAATAATTCTCGTATCATTGAGAATGTGTACAAAATGTTTATTTTAAAAATATTTCAGAGAAAAGTGTGATTGTGAAAAGATGTTTTCTTTGCATGAGAAAGGGATTAAATGTTCTACCCTTACTCAAAAGTATTTTGTTCTTCTCTTCCTCCTTTAGATAGTGTTATACTACCATTAGTTAGTAGGAAGCCTTATTACTAGATGAGTGAGGGACAGGTGTGGGTCATCGTACACTCATAAAGGCAACTTGTAGAGGCGCTTTAGCAATTTTATCGTAAGGGACTAAGATCATTTACCGAAGGCAGTATCGAAGGGTCATCGAGGGAATATGATATTTTTAATCGAGGATCTTTTCTAAAGCATCCCCACGTTCAAGGGACATGACTGATTTTATCCGAAGGCAACAAGTGGAGTCATCCTAGAGGTGCATGTGGGAATAGTGATTCAGTTTAGTTCATTTATCTTGTATATTAGGGTTATCTAGCATTTCGTTTTATGTCTTGCCATGCAATGCTATTAAACTAGACAGTTATAACGAAGGCAGTAAAGGTAGAAAATAAATGTCCTACGCTATTACAATGCTTCGGGGAAGGGGGTACAAACCACCAAAATTAGGGAAAATATAAAGCAAATAAAACCGAATTTATGCTATTACATTCCTCTAGCAGTTACATAAAATTCTAAGAAAAACCAACGCTAAGATAATAAAGAGTACACGAAGATAAAAGAAGCAGAAAAATTGTTTGATGATTTTTAAAAAAGGTTTGACTTTATATGTTAATAATAAAAAAACTAATGTCTAATATTAATTACAAATTAATTAATTTTATTGCAAAAACCTAATTCTAAATTAATTAAATTTAATTGATAAAAAAGACTAAACCTAATTTTTTTGATTTTATAAGTTTTTTTCTGATTTTTTTTTTGTCTTTTGATTTTAATTGTAAAAAATAAATAAATAAATTAATGGAAATATAAGAAAGGAAAAATGTTAGAAAAAATGTTAAAAGAAAATGCATGGGCTGAGAATCGAATGACACCCTCCGTTTAGTCTGAAAGTGCCTGTGAGTAGCGATTCAAAGCTTCACATGACTATGCCATAACAATGGCAAGTCACAGTTCATGTGCTCAACCTTGCATATTTTGGCACAAACCTGTTCTAATCATCATGTAGAATATGTTTGGACACACAAAAATAATTAAGCATGCATAAATTAATAGATTTGAATTTTCTAAACCTTACCAAAGTGGTGAGTGTGAGCATGATGATCTTGGGCGTGGAATTGTTTAGTTTTAGATTTGGGCATATTCCCGGGAATGTCAGGATGATGGTTCAGTCCTTGGTTTGGACTGAAAACCACTGAAAATGGAATTCGAATACGCTCTAATTCTTGACTTTTTGGTGATTTTTTGAACTAGCTTTTGAGGTATAATTTTGTGGTCCTCCTCTTGGTTTGATGTCCTCTATTTATAAGCATCATATTAAGTCAACAAAAATGGATGGCAATCATGAGGAGTTTAAGAGTGAATCAAACATGATAAAACATGTTTTCAGGCTTCCAAATTTGAAGATTCTTGCCAAAACCAATTAAAAACTTTCCAAAACAAGTGAAACTCTTCCCATATTGAGGCAACACGGTTTTGGAAAGTTGGATATGTGTTCTTGGGCCTCATATCTAATCCAAAACCAAGCCCATATGCCTTGTTCCATCATTTGTTATTTTATTTAACTTATTTTCTATTTAATTAAATAAAAATCAAAATAAATATAAATAAATAAATAAAAAATCATGGTAAGGTATGAATGAGTTTAGGAGTCTTATATAAGGTCATGGACATGTTTAAACCCTAAAAAGTTAAGCCCACTAGTTCAAAATTTCAAGTTTGCTCACTTTGCACTTCATGCACTTCCTCAAAATTTCCCAACTTACATTGACCATAACTCACTCAATTTTAATCTTTTGAAGGTGATATTTGACTTTTTGGAAATATTAAGATGTCCTCTTTAATTTCTCTTTTGATCATGTTTGCATTTGGAGACTTTATCTTGATGTAAATTGCCTTGACAAAAACTGTTTTTGTTGACATTTGAAATGACCAATAATGTATTGACTCATATCTCTCAGATGAAGCATTTTTTGGACTTGAGCATAGAGATACAAATTTGCAGAGAATTTAATTTCCTTCAAAATGGGCTTTGGTTGGAGAAAAGTTGATGAAGCATGTGGGAGTTATGGTTGGTCAAAGTTCAGTTGACTTCTCCTAAGGAAACCCAAATTTGGCAACTTTGGATTTTTGATGATTTGAGGGCTTCTCTTGAGGAATCATGATCAAACCTTGATCAAATGATAATTATCACTTCAAAATGTTGATGTTGACCAAAAATCTTGAAGTTTCACTGTATGTTGACCATAGTTGACTTTTTACCCTATCTAGTTGATTTTCAATCATTTGAGCTATTGACTGAGCAAACTTGTGATGCAAGACTTGAAATTTGATATGAGAATTGTTAAAGACCAATGGAAAACCATGGAAACAACTTGAGACCTTTGAAACCCAAACTTCCTTGAGAAACACCAAACCCTAGTTATGGACCCATTGCTTAGGAGGAGAATTTGTCTGATCAAGTCTTGAGCCAACTTGAGCATTTGAGAACCCTAGGAGAATGTCTTAAAGAAAAATGGAAGGGAAAATGTTGGGGTACAACATATGCCCATGTTCAATCTTCTTAAACCTGAAGAGTTTGATTGGCATGTCCTTCATTCGTGACTTGAAGGTAGAATATGATTAAACACTTAAGTGCCCAGAAATTTGCACTCGCACATGTGCAAAGTAACATTGTTGGTTGATTATACCAGGAATGGGCTTAGAGGTTCCATATGGAGAGGTGACGAAGAGTCTCCAGAGATGGGCTTATAGATGTCATCCAGAATAAGTGTTGATAGGAATATTAGACTAAGTCTACGCTTGACTTTGTCTTAGGTGATGTATTTGGAATGAGTCTACGCCCGACTTTGTCCAAGAGAATATCATAGTGAATCTACACTTGATTTCATTTGAATGATGTACTAGAAGTTACGTTTGGAATGAGTTTACGCCTGACTTTGTCCAAAAAGAATATCAGAATAAATCTACGCTAGATTTTATCTGAACTAGAAGATGTCTATGCCCGACTTCAACTAGAAGAGGTATTGGAAAGAGTCTACGCCTGGATTTTTCCCTAAAATAATATCAAAATAAATCTACGCTTGATTTTATCTGAAATAGAAGATGTCTACGCCCGACTTCAACTAGAAGAGGTATCCGAAGGAGTCTACACCTAACTTCTTTCAAAAAGAGTTTCAGAAGGAATCTACACTTGATTTCATCTGAATGATGTACTAGAAGATGTCTATGCTTGACTTCAACTAGAATAGGTACTGGAAGGAGTCTACACCTAAATTTTTCCAAAACAATATCAGAACAAATCTATGCTTGATTTTATCTGAACTAGAAGATGTCTACGCTTGACTTCAACTAGAAGAGGTATTGGAAGGAGTCTACGCCTGAATTTTTTTCCAAAAGAGTTTCAGAAGGAATCTACGCTTGATTTCATCTGAACTAGAAGATGTCTATGTCCGACTTCAACTAGAAGAGGTATTGGAAGGAGTCTACGCTTGACTTTTTTCCAAAAGAATATCATAATAAATCTACGCTTGATTTTATCTGAACTAGAAGATGTCTTTGCCCGACTTCAACTAGAAGAGGTATTGGAATGAGTCTACGCCTGACTTTTTTCCAAAAGAATATTAGAATAATTTACGCTTGATTTTATCTGAGATAGAATTTGTCTATGCCCGACTTCAACTAGAAGAGGTATTGGAATGAGTCTACGCACGACTTTTTTCCAAAGGAGTTTCAGAAGGAATCTACGCTTGATTTCATTTGAATGGTGCACTAGAAGATGTCTACGCCCGTCTTCAACTATAAGAGGTGTTTTTTAGAATGACCCTCTGGGGAAAGTGCTTAAGTAGCTATTTGTAGAGAGTTGATGATATTCGTCTATTTGTTGAGAGTTGATGATATTCATCTATTTGTAGACCTTACCTGAAAAGATAAAGAATTAGCTGTATGCAATGTCATGATGTAGGAAATGCATTGCATAATGATGTTCTCAAAATAAATGAGAATGTGCTACATGAGTTTCGCCTGCATATGTATGATATTTGTAAATGATGTACGAATGTGAATTGTTGTATTTGTCGCTCTGTGCTACATCTTTGACTTGGGAAAATAAATCCCTGACTGTTGCTGAGGATGAAGAATATGTATATCTTCAATCTTGATGGGGATTCCTGCTTTCTGTTTGAGGAAACTCTGCTGGGGAATTTGACTTCTGCTTGGGGATAAAAGTTTAAGAACATTGGTCGTTCATCACTCTACTGGGGAATTTAATTCTTATATACCCTGAATGGGGATAAAAGAGATGGACAACCTTTTAAGGTGCTGTCTGACCTAGTTTTCTGATATAGATGCCCACTCATCTAGGGAGGATAAGGTTGAATGATATCTGGTCCGATTTCAGATTCCGTAGTAACTCTCTAGGGATAACAATCTGCATTTTCCTTTGCTGGAGGTGGGAATATTGCCGATGATTTGTGGTAGTCAGAGAAATAGACTCAAGCTGGGGAGACTGTAATCTGTTGGGGAAATAAACACGGTTTGGGAAATAAACCATGTTGGGGAAATAAACCTTAAACGTGTTGGAGAAACACTTTGCTGAGGAATACTACTGCTGAGGAAATGAGCTATGTTGGAGAAAAGAATTATGCAGGGGATTTTACAATTTTGGAGGAATAAACTCAGATGGGGAAGAGAATTCCTACGAATTATGTTGATGACATAATCTCTAATGAGGGTTGGCGCTTCTTTGATTGATGATATTGCTGGGGAGAAGATCACACTCCTTTACCTTCTAGGGG
This sequence comes from Vicia faba, assembly GCA_948472305.1. Lineage (NCBI taxonomy): Eukaryota > Viridiplantae > Streptophyta > Magnoliopsida > Fabales > Fabaceae > Vicia > Vicia faba. Next base: position 118,337,694 of record OX451737.1, read on the forward strand.
GATATGCTGGTGAGTATGATTAGTGTATTTCAGCCTTGCGGAGAGTGTATCTTTGTTGAAAATGAGCTTGTGAATATGACTCTGGGGAAAATCCCGTGGAAGTTGTTCTATGGGGATATATGGATGACTTAACGTTACCCAACTCCTCGAGTCTTGAGCAAATGCTTATTCCGGTTTTTATGCATATATTTGTTAACCCTAATCATATTCATATGCATATGTTCATTCAATTTAGTCATTTGACATTTTTGCAAACAAAACAGAAAAAGTAAAACAAAATTTTGAATTTTGAAATGGTATTTGTATTGATAATTTTCCTATAAACATGAGTTTTTGTATAAAGAGACGGAAACCCTAGTAAGAGGAAATTGTCGTGAAAATAAAGAAAAGATTAAAAAAAATGAAAATATGTAGCTATGTGGAAATAATCTCGTCAGGTTTCAACTCTGCCATTGCCCCTATGTCTTTGCGCATCTCATCCCTCATTGTCGAAGAAGTTGACTAAATTGATTTGTACCATTTGAACTTGACATTAGTAATAAAGCTTACTGAGTGACCCAACGGGACATAGTCATAAACTTTAGTCCCTAACTTTGATCCAGCCTAGTTTGAATCCACTCGTTTTCATCCAAATCTGCATCCTTCAGGATTCTCATAGAAGGAATCTGAACTTCGACAGTTAGAACAACTTCCATACCATAGACCAAAGAGAATGAGGTTTCCTCAATTGAAGTTTGTACTGAAGTGCGATAGTCATGGAGAGAAAATGGTAACATCTTGTTCCAGTCTTTGTAGGTCACAACCATTTTCTGCATAATCTTCTTAATGTTCTTATTGGCGGCTTCCACTGCGCCATTCATTTTTGGTCGATATAGAGAAGAGTTATGGTGCTTGATCTTGAACTGCATGAAGAGTTTCGTGATCATAGTGTTGTTGAGATTGGTACCATTATCCGTGATAATTCTCTCGGGGATACCGTACCGACATATAAGATTATGTTTAATGAATCAGGCGACAACATTCTTGGTGACAGAGGCAAACAAGGCCTCTTCAACCCATTTGGTGAAATAATCAATGGCGACGAGAATGAAGCGATGTCTGTTAGAAGCATTGGGTTTGATTTCTACAATCATATAAATGCCCCACATCACGAATGACCAGGGAGCAGTTAATACATTCAGAGGTACTGGAGGCACGTGTAATTTATCAACATAGATCTGGCACTTGTGACAAGTTCTTGAGTGGTGATGGAAATCAGTTTCTATAGTTGACCAATAGTAACATGCTCTGAGAATTTTCTTATCCATAGTAAGCTCACTGGAATGAGTACCAAAGATGCCTTCGTGCATATCATCCATAATCTTCTTTGCTTCCTTCTTATCCATACAACGAAGCAGAGTCGAATCATGATTGCGCTTGTGTTGTACCACAATTTTTCCCCCTAAAATTCCTCTATCATCTTATATCAACTCAATCATATCAAGATCACACTAGGGTTTGGTTCTTCTCCCTATCTTTAGGTTTTCTCATGAGGGATCACCAAGCACTTTGATTTTTATATTGTGATCATATATGTCTTGTGTTGATTAACTTTTAACTAACAAATACAATGAATGTTTGTTATAAATTATGATACTATATGTAAGGGCACAACACATTTAATCAGGTTGATTCATAGGTTCATGAGTTTATTTCCATGCCTTCTTCAACAAAGCTTCATTGAGATTCAAGCTTCATCATTGATAGTTCTTTAAAGTAATATCATGACAAGGTCTAATATGATTCATCATGCCTCAATTTGTCAAAGGAAGTGAAAATATGCAAGAATTGATTGGAGAGGTTTGACCTAATTGGACAAGTTCTTGATTCCTTGATCACAAGTGCATAACTCTCTCAATTCTTAATATTTGGAATTGGTTATTGTTTCTATGGGTTCTTATTATCATACACAACAACTTCTACTCACATGGCAAAAGTGAGTGTGCAAGAAAGATTGTCAAAATTGAAAGGGGTTTCCAAGTAATTTTGGTGCTCTAAGAGCTAGGGTTTTGAACTTATAAGGGCTATATCTTGCTCATATTTTGATGTTTTTGAGTGATTCCAAATATATGTTTCTCTTTAAAGGGTTTCAAGCAAATTTTGTATGGAGGATTCCTAATGATGAAGAAAGATTACAAGTCCTCTATATAGGCCATCAAATTCCCTTATGTGACTTCAAGGGATCATAACTTGGTTAATTTTTATCTCCTTGAGCCCATTATTTTTCCATATTTATCTTAAGAATGTGAACTTCAACTCTTCTTTTATGTGCAAAGCTTAAAAATGGTTAGAAGATGCCTTAAAAACTCAAAAGATTATAGGTCACCTCATGGATTTTCACCAAATTCAAAGGATCATAACTTGTTCAATATTTAGAATTTTTGAGTGAAACAAGTTTCACAATACTCTCTAATGAGTCCACTTCAAGCTAGCACCAATGATCAAAGCTCAATTTTGAAGGAAGACCTGGTTTGGAGTCAAAACATTATAGGACATTTTTTGAGAAAAACTTAGAATTTTTCTATGTACAAAAAGTCAGCATTTTTTTAATGATTTTGACCAAATACAACTTCTAGCTCAAGCATCCAAATTATCTCTCTCTCTTTGCACATTGTAAAGATTATGACCTTATCTTTCAAATGCTTCAAGAATTATGCCCTAAGGCTTCTTGAGTTGTGAACACCATGGATTCAAAGTTGGTACCTTGCAACTGAAGTTTCACTTGCAATCAGATTGCAATTTCCATAATTTGACTTCTAATCACAAAATTACCACGTGTTTTTCTTTGAAACGTGATCAACAAAGATATTTGGATTATTTAGAGTGACAAAACGCATCATTTAAATGAGTTTTGATGCACATGTGAACACACTTTGCTCATGAACACATGTGTGCACGAATTCATTTGAAATTGTATCATTCACACCTCCTCTTAATTCATTACACTTCTCCTATAAATACAGACTCTATTCCACTCATTTTTGCAAGCTTGAATAGCCAAAATCACCCTGTCAAACTCCCTCCATAAATCAGTTTTCAGATTTTTCGAATTCCTCTTTTCTCCACTTTTTAATCCAATATCTTAGTTGATTCTTCATCCTTGAACTTCACTGAAGCTAACAGAAGAAGAACCAAGCCTTGAGGTTCCCTAAATCTTGTTATCCAAGTCCAATTGCAGAGCAAGTTCATCTGACTTTGTTCAGGTAGTTTAAGGCACCAAATCTTCTAACTCAAATTACTGGAATGGTTTATGATGTTCACTCGTGCTTGCTATTAACTCAATTTTGGTGAACCAAAGCATTTGATGCTTCTGTTTTCAATTTCAAAATTTTTAAAACATCTCTATTTTTTTTCAAATCGAGTAAGTTGTGTTTTATATAAATTTTACACAGGGATATGGTTGTGATCGTCTTGAAAAGACGCGTCTGATGATACCACTATGAGCGTCTAAATTTACAAATTTTAAGAATCATGGTTTTTCCCTATTTGCAGAAGGCTGGAGGTTGAAGATGACCTACGTGTCGTTCTTCAACCAATGATAGTCAGCCAATTGTTTTATTTTGATTGGTTGGACTTTCTTGTGTTACATACGCGTGCATTGACTTGGATTCATGATGCTCCCTCACTTCAGATCCATCCGATCTGCTAGTGTGTATAAGTGAGCTAGATCCAACGCGTGTGGTTTTTTTCTGATTTATTTTATTTTACAAGATGATTTTTAAAATTCCTTTATCTTTAAAAATTCATAACTCTCTTATTTTTATCCTAAAATTATGAAAAATATATAAAAATACTTTGATTTATTTCTGACTTTATGAATATTTTTTCATATTTTTATTTTCATGTTTGATATTTTTCATAATTTTTGTTTTGTTTTCCTTATTTTAATTGTTTTAAAAATGCTTTCTGGTCTTTTTAAATTCTGAACAAATTATGGAAGGATCCAATGATCTCTTGACAAATATTGGTGACCTCATTTTATTTTTATTTCATATTTTACTATTTTTCACAAATTTTGGTTTATTTTGCTTATTTTCTTCAAATTTTAAAAATAGTTTATGACTTTAAAAAATTCTGAAATTTCTTGTCAACTATTATTGAATCATGTTTAACCTCTGACTATTTTTTAGGATTTTTATTTGGTATTTTAATATACTTTGTGTATTTTACCATTTATTTTCCTTTTTATTAACCATTTAAATATTGTTTTATTAAATATTATTTTATTATTTTTTATTTGGTCCTGACTTGGATTTCATTTGGTGACAAATTCCTCAACCTCATTGGATCTTGGGTGTTGATAGGTTGAGAAACCAAATCCACCAAAATGGATGAATGATGTTGATGATATTTGAAACCCTAATTGCATATAATACATCCCCTCCCTCTTCATCTTATCCCTTTCTTACTTGTGCTACATATTGTTAGAGGATGATTTACATATTATTTCTCTAAACATATGGTATATAGATTGCTATTGACCGACCTCAAAATACGTGTGACTTCAACATAAGTCCACTTACGATTGCTTAACATAGCGCTAAATTTTGTCCTGGTTCAAGAAATGATCATTCTTGGCCCAAACCTATGTTTGCAAACCCAAGTATGTTTAATTTGAAACCTTTGATCCAATAACCTTGAGATTCATTTTTAGGAGGCTTTGGTCTTATCAATCCTCTAATGAACCTTCATAAATTTTGGTCTAAGTGAATCATTTAAACATCATTGATCATTTGTTGTTGCCTCGAGAATTTGAAATGAATGATATACGTGACAAAAAGAAAATGAAACTTGTTGTTGAGAGGCTTTAATTTTATCAATCTTTTAATGAGTTTTCAAATGTAAGTTTCAAGACGGTCATTCAACTAACCTCTAATTTCTAACCTATTAACAATTGACTTTTATTTTTATGCTTTTACTTTATGTCTTTACTTTTACGCACCATTTATTTTAGCATTTACATTCCATGCTATTTTCATCTTTGCTCACATGAGCATTTATCTTTATGTCATTTTTACTTTTCTCACTTGAGCTTTCATTTTCTTTTTGAAGATACCTAATAACCAACTTGAACAATAAAAGCTTTAAGGTTACTTGAACTATTTGGTTACTATCCTTGGCATGATGGAGTTATGGACTTCTTGGACTTAGGAGTAGAGACCTTGGCTACCCTTCGGACCTTGTGACTTCTATTTTTATTTTGTCTGGAGTTCTTGGAGTTTACCACAAGACATTGGTTGATTTTCTTTGTTTGTAAATTATTTTGATTATATGCTTTGTCTGTGATTGGGAATTCATCTGTATACAACTGTTACTCTGCCTAGTTTTTATGAAGACTTAATGCATTTGAAGTTTTATATTCTTAAGAGGTTTATTATATTTGCTTGCTTGGTTTCAATCCAAAGGATGGGAATTCTACATTGACTCATTGTGTCAAGTGTTGGCTTCTTGTGGGTTAGATGTTTCTTTTCCCTAGCTTTTACCTTATGCTTTATGATAGTCCCTGTGATACGGTGGGAGAACTGACTTGGATTTTGCGTTTGTATTCGCAAATGTTGCGGTTAGCAAGAGTCGCCACCGACTTTTTATTTTATCCTAAGGAAAGGTTAAAAAGCACAGCAAAAACCTTTTGAGATGTTTTCTTGGGTTCGGGGAGTAGATTATAGAGAGGGAAGGTATTAGCACCCTTTCTATCCATGGTTATCCATGGGCTCTTAGTTACTTGCTTAGATCACTTGCCTTTTGTTTTCAATTGTTTGAAATGGTGCTTTGTGTGTGTGGGTTTGAAAATATTTTGAAAAGAGGCCAGTGTGGTGGCAACCTTTGTAATGATCCATGTGGGGATGTATACAAAGATGTATGTCTTTTGAAAAGGTTTTCATTTGTTTTTGAAAGTTGTTTTGAAAGTGTAGTGTTGTGTGGTTTTGAAATTAGGCAAGTGTTTTGTTTTGCAAGTTTGATTCAAGTAACTAAGAGGTTATCTACTCCTAAATTTCTCAAAAGATTATTGTTATGTTTTAACCCTTTTAACAAGTTTGTTCCACCATTGAATTTGGTGGACAACCTTATGTTAGGATGTGAGAGGGACAGGCGCGGGTCATCGTTTAGACCATAATTGCAACGGCGTTAAATGTCTTTGGGCAATTTTCTTTAAGGGACTTGATCATTTGTTTTTGTTTGTTTTGAAAAGTTTTGTCGAGGGACTATGATCATTCAAATTGTTTGCTTTGCCCAAAGAAGTTCAACATACAATATGGCCCATTTATTTGAAGGCAACAAGTGGAATACCCTAGGGGTGCAAGTGTGATTTGTGTGTCCATTTTCATGCCTGCTTATCTTGTATTAGGTCAAACTATTTTTTATCGTTTTTTCGCATACAAACCCTAATTCTAACATGTTATCATTAGAAAGCAATAAAGTGCAAAATTAAATTTACTAAGCTATTACAAAACCAAATATGGGAAGGGGGGTACAAATGTTCAAATGGGGATATTGACAAGAATTTAAATCTAAATTATTACATCATTTTGAATATTTGCAATGTACAAAAATTAAATAAGGACACAAGATGCAAAAAGAAATGTTTTGTATATGTATGAAAAAAATATTATTTATGTAAAAGAAAATAAAAAATATGTTATTTCTTGGAGTATTTTGAATTTAGGGCAAAAACCCTAATTTTATTAAGAAAATGTATTATTATCTAACTTAAGACAAATATTTATTTATTATTTATAAAAATAAAATAAAATAAAGTATATTATGAAAAAAGTATTTTTGTATCAAATATTAATAATAAAAAAATGAAAAATTCAAGTATTTTTATATTTTAGCTTGAATATATTAATGAACATATATATATACATATATTAATTTCTTAAATATGCATTATACACAAAAATAAATATTTATTTAATATTTTAATAAAATAAATAAAAAGGTATTTTTTATGTGAAATATTTTCAGAAGGTAAATAAAAACAAAAATGTGTTTTACACTATTTTTTCTAATTATTCTAATAATAGTATATATATATATAATATTTATAAACAAAAGAAATGAACAAATAAATATGCAATAAATACAAAAAATGATGGAAAAAATATTTTTAATTTTTTAATGTCATGAGAAAAAATAAACAAGTCAAACAAAAAAAGAAAAAGTCAAAAATGTTAAAAAATGGACAAATGGCCTCAGGGGGGTGAAAAAATGGAAATATGGTGCAAAAAGAAGAAACCACACAGGCCCAGCCCATGTAGCTTCATCTTCAACCTCAGAACACTTCCTTGTTCAAAAAAACACGCGTTTTCTAACTCCTCATTCCTTGATCTTTTGCCAAATCTTCCAACATGAAACATGTAGAGCTTGAAACCACGGTTCTAGACATATAAAGAAGTCAGGCTAACTCTCAGAAATGAGAGAGAATTTCTTCTCTCCCAAATCCTGACCTAATTTTTTAACCATGTTCAGACATCAAATTCTCTAAGCACACGAAATATAAATGAAATCTAAACATATGAGCATGTTCAGGGCTATGATTGTGACATATTTTCTTCACAAATCTAAAGCTAACAATGCCTAACAAGAGGGATAGAACTCAATGAATGTACCTGTTCAGTTGGAATCGTGCTTTGCAATGGAGGATGTTTCAGAGTAAAATGATGATTGGTATAGCTTCCTTGAAGTGTAAGGATGCTTTTCCAAGTCCTACTTTGTCTTGAAACTCCCTGAATCGAGCTAGTGAACTCCAACTGCAAAACAGAAAATTAAAAATGGTGAAGTGGCTTGGAGGTGTTACAGGTCAGGTTTCAGGACATGGTTAGCTTGCATATGTTGTAAGGAAGGTAGAGGAACAGGTTTGGACAAGAATGCTCGAAGGGATTGAGAGATAGCACTCAATCTGCAGGGGTTCCCCTGTTTGTGCAGTTTCAATGTGATTAGGGCAATGGGGGTGTTTTAGATGGCAAGGGCTCGTGTGTTAGCTTGGATATGTTATGTGGAATGTGTTTGATAACTTCTCCCTTGTGTTTGTAAGCTGAGATGAGATATGGCATAAGTTATGCAATGTTACTTGAAAATGAAGCAAGCAAAGGTCACTTTGTGTTTTAGGTCAGTAGGGGCCTCTAATCCTGCTGCATAAGCCTCTCTTGATCAGAGCAATTTGCCCATAATCTTGTGCCAAAGGGATTTTGCTTGTACCTTCTTGGATTTCAATTTGACATAAAGTTAATCTTTTTCAAAAATAGAAAGTTCACTTTATCTAGTTTAGGATTAATCCACTATGCAATGTTAGAACACAAAGAACATGGTCTTAACACATTGAATATGCATTAAATTATTGAGTATGGAATGGTTCAAGGACCTGTAATCAAGCATAAAGCAAGCTAAGCTCAGATTTGCAAAGTTATGAACATGTTCATGAACCATTCAAAAGTGGATTTTTGCCAACTTGTGAAATTCGAATCTCTCAAGTTATGAGGTTGTTTGATGAGTTCTTGGACATTTTGGAAAGCTTGGAATGTGTACTACAATCCATCTTTGAAATGCAAATTGAAATTCTAAGTGGAAGGGTATGAAAAGTGGCCTTGAAGTGGGGTAGAAAACCTTGTCAAAATAGGTTAAAATTTCACTAAGTTAAAAATGGTTTAGTGCCCTTATTCAAAAAATTGTAACTTGAGATACAAGCTTCAAATGAGAAAACTTTGTGAATCAAAGTTGTAGATTATGCAACAAGCTACAACTTTCATGTTTTGACTTTTGTTTGAATTCAAATGGATCTTGGTGAAAAGGTGGGGCAAAGTTGGGAAAAAATTAGGGTTTTTCATAACTTAGAAAAATTCTAAGTTATGAAAAATTCCATTTTCAAACCCTAATTTGCATTTTGTGATTTCTTGGTGAACAAGTTTCATGATTTGGCATGTTTTGATGAAAAATGAATCTTGACTCTTGATTTTGACCAAAAAGTCAAAGTTTGACTTTTCAGTATACAGTCAAAATTGATCAATTGACTGGGAAATTCAACTGTCAACCTTGTGTACTTGGGATCTTTTGAGCTTGATGAATGTGTCAAGACCATTTCATTGGGTTCTTGAGTCCCTATGTGAACTTGGTTTGCCATTGGCTAGGTCAAACAGTCAAAAATTGCCTTTGTGCAGCCAAAACCCTAAAAATGACCATTTTGCCCTTTTGGTGATCTGATCAAATTTCTTGTGGAATTGTGGTCCAAACTTGATCAAATGGTTCATGTGAGTTCATAATGTTGATGTGGATCAAATTTCATGAGTTTTGATTGTCAATTGGCCACAGTTGACTTTTCCCCCAATACAGCTGATTTCTAGGTCAACTGTCCAATTGACTGGGTAAAACTTGGAATCAAGACTTGAAACTTGGTATAGGTAAACTTGGGAGTCCAATATGAAGCATGAAAGTCATCTTAGGCATTTTAGGTCAAAACACCCTTGGGCAAACACAAACCCTAATTTGAGTCCACAGTGCAAGAAGAAGTCTTGAGCAGAGGAAACCCTAATTGGATCTTGATCTTCAAAGGTCTTGTGATGAGAAAATGTTGAGGAAATGGGAGGGCAAATTTTGGGGTACAACAGTTGCCCCTGTTCAATCTTCTTGAACCTGAAGAGTTAGATTGGCAAGCTTGCCTTTCGTGACTCGAGGGTAAAAGGAGATTGGACACTAGAGTGCCCGGAAATTTGCACTCGCATGCTGGAGTCTCAACAATGTGATGTCAGGAATGGACTTATAGATGCCATTTGGAGAGGTAGTGGATAGGGAGATGGGCTTATAGATGCCATCTGGAGATGTGACAGAACTTTGTCGGGAATGGGCTTATAGATGCCATTTGGAAGTGTCGATCGCATAAGAGATTCCTTAGCGAGAACTTGTGTATTTGAAAAAGACGGATGTTTTCCCGGCTTGTTACAGGTGTTTGATCCTCAGTCTCCTTATGCAGATGTGCCCTGGCTGGATACAGGTATTGAATCTACAATTGGTTGCTCACAGATATGCCCTGGCTGGATACAGGAGTCGAATCTGGAAATAGTCGTTAATAGATGTGCCCTGGCTGGATACAGGAATCGAATCTCCGAACTCTTCAGACGTGCCCTGGCTAGATACAGGAATCAAATCTGGAAACGTGGTCAACAGATATGCCCTAGCCGGATACAGGAATCGAATCTCCGAACTCTTCAGACGTGCCCTGGCTAGATACAGGAATCGAGTCTGGAAACGTGGTCAACAGATATGCCCTGGCCGGATACAGGAATCGAATCTGGAGATGTTGTAGTTGATAGATGTGCCCTGGCTGGATACAGGAATCGAATCTTCAAACTTTTCAGACGTGCCCTGGCTAGATACAGGAATCGAGTCTGGAAATTGATCACTCTCAGATGTGCCCTGGCTAGATACAGGAATCGGATCTGGAATTGTGACAGCTGAAGGTAATTGTTTTTTTTGGGATTGTCTTTTTTCCTGAAAAGGCAAAAACGTAAGTTATATGCAATGTCATGATGTATGATATGCATGGTGTTACGATGTTCAATCATGAGACAGTGTTGTATGCACTTCATCATATATGTAAGCAAGATGTATGAAAATGTGAAATGTTTATGAATGTAATTTCGTCTTAGGAAAATAAATCCTTGACGGTCGGCCGAAGAATTGCTTTGTGGAAGAGATATTTGGCCGAAGTTTTGATGCGAGGCCTGTTGAGGACTCTAATGATGGATTCCGCTGGGGATAATGACGATAAACTCCGCTGGGGATTGAAGGAACTTTGCCGAGGGCGATCTTCCGTGGTTTTTAGCTGAGGATAACCCAGTTATAAGTCCTTATGAGGAAATAACTCTAAATAAAACTCGGGAGAGACGTTCGTGCTCCGCAGGGGATAAGCTTCCAGAATCTACTGGGGATGAGCTTTAAGACCTGCCGGGGAATGTTGTGTCCTTTCAGGATCAACGGGGAACCAACTCTGCTTGGGGAAAGTACTACTGAACCTTGTTTTACTCTGCGGGGCGTTGAGATGATTTGGCCACATTCTTCAATTGAACCTACCTTGGTGCCTTGGCGGACAAAACAACCAGACATGCATTAGACGACTTCAAATTGCCCCTGTCTCTGATGTCACCTGTAATCAATCTCTTGTTTCATATGCAAATATTTATGAATTAGCAATTTAATGTCAAATGCATATATCAAAAATGAACATTGGACGTTCTTCACAAGACAAAACAAAAAAAACAATGGTAATTTGTATGGACAAGTGAATTTGTATTGATTTAAACTTTGCCTGTGAATAGGCGTTTTTGTACAAGAGGCTGACATCCTAGTAAGAGGACATCGCCAAATAGTATAGAGTTTACAATTTGAAAAAGGAAACAAAACAGCTATGTGAACAATCCCACTGGGTTCCAACTCTGCTATTGCCTTTATGTCTTCGAACGTCTCATCGCTTTGCTACCTAGTTGAAGATGAAGCTGATTGGTCAATGCCGAAATCTGGAGCCAGATAGTTGATGCTGAATTCTGGATGCGAAGTGATCCAATGAGACATAGTGTTACGCTTTTATCCCTAACTTTTGCCTGGACCGCCCTTTCGGGTTTTCAGTCCACCGGGATACCCATTTTTGCCCAAGCCGCCCTTTCAGGTTTTCGACTTGCCGGGTGTACAGATTTTTTATTCATTTCATCCCTTACTTTTGCCCGAACCCTTTTGGTTCGCCGGGAAGCCCTTATTTTTGCCTAGGTATGTCAACCTAGCGGGTCTTTTATTTATGCGTAGTATTTTTTCACTATGTCTGCATTGGCGGGGTGAGGAAGGTCGTCACCATCCATGGTGGTCAGAATCATGGCTCCTCCTGAGAACACATGTTTAACCACAAATGGCCCTTCGTACGTGGGGGTCCATTTTCCCCTTGGATCACTCTGAGGAAGGATGATACGCTTGATTACCAGATCCCCAACTTGATATTCTTGTGGTCTGACCTTTTTGTTAAATGCCCTGATCATCCGTTTTTGATACGTTTGACCATGACAGATAGCAGCAAGTCTTTTTTCATCAATAAGGTTTAGCTGATCAAGTCGTGTCTGGATCCAATCATCTTCGCTCAGATCTGCATCCTTCATTATCCGGAGAGAGGGTATCTGCACTTCGATCGGTAAGACTGCCTCCATACCGTAGACCAAGGAGAAGGGAGTTTCCCCGGTTGACGTCCTTGCTGAGGTACGGTACCCATGTAGAGCAAACGGTAACATCTCGTGCCAATCTTTATAAGTCACTGTCATCTTCTGCACAATTTTCTTAATGTTCTTATTCGCTGCTTCTACAGCCCCATTCATCTTCGGTCTGTAAGGAGAAGAGTTGTGGTGTTGTATCTTGAATTGTTCACAGAGTTCAGTGATCATTTTGTTATTGAGATTGGTACCATTGTCCGTAATGATTCTTCCTGGGACGCCATACCGACAGATCAGATTATGCCGGATGAAACGTGCCACGACGCTCTTGGTTACTGTGGCGTAGGAAGCTGCCTCAACCCATTTCGTGAAGTAGTCGATCGCCACCAAGATGAAGCGATGCCCATTGGATGCCGTCGGTCGGATCTCACCGATCATATCGATTCCCCACATTGCAAACGGCCAAGGCGCAGTCAGAACATTCAAAGGAACCAGAGGGATATGCACCTTGTCAGCATAGATCTGGCATTTATGACAAGTTCGGGAGTGTTGGTAACAATCGGCTTCCATTGTGGACCAGAAATATCCTGCCCGAAGGATTTTCTTAGCCATGGTGTGTCCACTGGAATGTGTTCCAAACGTGCCTTCATGCAGTTCTATCATAATTTTCTCTGCTTCAGCTTTATCCACACAACGTAGCAGAGTTGAATCATGATTCCGTTTGTAGAGAATGCCGTTGCTGAGGAAGAATTTTGCAGCAAACCTCCTCATGAACTTCTTATCATTGATAGACGCACCTTCAGGGTATTCCTGAGCTTCCAAGTACCTCTTCACCTCATGATACCAGGGTTTCTCAGTTGCCTTCTCGGCCTCGAGGTCGCAGCAGTATGCTGGTTCATCCAACTTCCAAATTATGATTCGGGGAGCCTCATTGTCCCATTTAACTTTGAACATTGAAGACATCGTGGCTAGTGCGTCCGCTAGCTGATTCTCCTCTCTAGGGAAATGCTCAAAAGTTATCTCTTCAAAGTGGGGAAGCAGGGTCGACACATACTCCTTGTAAGGAATAAGATTCGGGTGTTTCGTATCCCACTCGCCTTTGATCTGATTGATCACGAGAGCGGAATCTCCGAAGACACTTAGAAATTTTATCCTTAAGTCGATTGCAGCTTGTAAACCCATGATACATGCCTCATATTCTGCCATATTGTTGGTGCAGCTGAAACATAACCGGGCGGTGAGGGGAGTATGAGTTCCCTTGGGAGATATGATTACAGCGCCGACGCCGTTACCCAAAGCATTGGAGGCTCCATCAAAATGCATGGACCATCGGGATCCTTCCTCAGGTCCTTCATCCGGTCCAGGTACTTCACAGTCAGTTACCACCATGATATCTTCATCCGGAAAATCAAAGTTCAATGATTGGTAATCGTCCACAGGTTGGTGTGCCAAATGATCGGCCAGTACACTTCCCTTAATTGCTTTCTGAGTTGTATACTGGATGTCATATTCTGTCAAGATCATTTGCCATCTCGCTATTCTTCCAGACAGAGCGGGCTTTTCAAATATGTACTTGATGGGATCCATCTTTGAAATCAATAAAGTAGTGTGAGTCAGCATATACTGTCTCAGCCGGCGAGCAGCCCATACAAGAGCGCAACAAGTTTTCTCAAGCAGTGAGTAACGAGACTCACAGTCGGTAAACTTTTTGCTCAAGTAATAAATAGCGTGCTCTTTTCGGCCAGACTCGTCATGCTGCCCCAGCACACACCCCATTGAATTGTCGAGTACTGTCAAGTAAAGTATCAGAGGTCTTCCTTCCACCGGTGGCATAAGAATGGGTGGCTCTTGGAGATATTCCTTTATTCTTTCAAAGGCGGCCTGACATTCATCATTCCAGCGTACTACTTGATCTTTCTTCAGCAATTTGAAGATTGGCTCACAAGTAGCGGTCAGATGTGAGATAAATCGGGCAATGTAATTCAGTCGTCCTAGGAAACCTCTGACTTCTTTCTCTGTTTTTGGAGTCGGCATCTCTTGTATGGCTTTTACCTTGGCAGGGTCCACCTGAATACCCTTATCACTTACAATGAAACCTAGCAATTTTCCGGATCTTACCCCAAAGGTGCATTTGTTGGGATTCAACCTCAGCTTGTATAATTTAAGTCGGTCAAACAACTTCCTCAGATGGTCAAGGTGCTCCTCCTCAGTTTGAGACCTTGCAATCATGTCATCAACGTATACCTCAATCTCATGATGGATCATATCATGAAATAAAGCAACCATGGCACGTTGATAGGTTGCCCCAGCATTTTTCAATCCGAATGGCATGACCTTATAACAGAAGGTGCCCCACTGAGTCACGAAGGTAGTCTTCTCCATATCCTCTGGAGCCATCTTGATCTGGTTATACCCCGAAAAACCATCCATGAAGGAGAACACCTTGTGTTGAGCTGTATTGTCAACAAGGACATTAATGTGAGGTAGGGGGAAGTCATCCTTGGGGCTGGCCCTGTTCAGATCCCTGTAGTCAACACACATTCTGACTTTACCGTCCTTCTTCGGTACTGGCACTACATTGGCAACCCACTGAGGGTAAGAAGTCACTGCAAGGAACCCGGCATCAAACTGCTTCATAACCTCGGCCTTGATCTTTTCAGACATCTCTGGACGCATCCGTCGGACTTTTTGTTTTACCGGAGGGCAATCTTCCTTGGTTGGCAGGTGGTGAACTACAATGTCGGCATCCAAACCAGGCATATCTTCATAGGACCAAGCAAAAATCTCCATGTAATCTTGTAGCATTTGGATCAATCGTTGCTTCACGCTGAGTTCTAGATTGGCACCAATCTTGACCTCTTTCCTATCTGTCTCAGTACCCAAGTTAATTGTCTCCACCGGCTCTTCATGTGGTTGAATAGCTCTTTCTTCCTGGAGTAGCAGTCTTGCGAGTTCACCAGGCACTTCGCAATCATCTTCACCGTCGTCTTCGGCCAAGTTGATCGGATTCCCGAAGTCATAACTGGCGGTAGCAGAGCTGTTACCAGTGAGATCCAGAGTGGATTGAAACCTGTATAAGTGAGTGTGTGTAAATATAGCTGTTTTGCAATATATATAACACAGAAAGGAAAAGAGCACAAGATTTGAAATGCAACAAACGTCCAATGTTTTGATTGATGATATATGAAAATGTCATACAAAAAGCCCTCACAAATGGAGCTACGATGCCCCGGGTAGGACACCAAGCCAACAAAGTTTTAACATATTGTTTGTTACAAATTGGAAATCAAAAGAAATCAATTACTGCGTGACAAATGTGATAGGGGTAAAATCCTTTGCCGTCCAGTTGCTTGGTCCGTCGCTGGCAGTCGGGTAGATCCAACTGTCAAACTCTGCTTCTTCTACATCCTCCTCGATAGCATTCACCCTTGAGCTGGAGATAAACACCGGAGCCTTTCTGATCTTCTCTTTGCGTACAACCCTCTGAGCCTCTGCAGTAAAGCCCAGCCCAAACTTGTCGTTCTTCTGTGTGAAGTCCGGAAGCTGACCCCAGTTTGCACAATTACCTTTCTGAACCACAGCCCGGGCATCCCTTAGGGAAGCCATCTTCAAGGAATCGTTCTCTTTGGCTATTGTCTCTGCAGCTGCTGAAATTGGATGCACCTCCTCGAAATGCTGGAAGGGGGTTTCAATAAATTCCCCGTCCATCTCAATGTACCTGAAGGAATTCAAATGGCTCACCATATACTCCTCTTCTCCTTGCACAGTGACGATCTTCCCCTTGACGGGATACTTCATCTTCTGGTGCAAGGTGGAGGTCACTGCCCCAGCTTTATGGATCCAAGGTCGACCCAGTAGACAAGAGTACGATGGACGTATATCCATCACATAAAAAGTAGAGTCAAACACTTGAGAGCCCACACGAATAGGGATGTTAACCTCTCCATGAACCATCCTTTTTGAACCGTCAAAGGCCCTAACGATGATATTGCTGGGCTTCAGTTCTAGGCCTTCATAATCCAAACGGTCTAAAGCCTTCTTCGGTAGGACATTCAAAGAAGAACCAGTATCCACCAATACATGCGCCAGAGTAGTGCCCCTGCATTCGATAGAGACATGCAAGGCATCATTGTGGTCTCTTCCCTTCGCAGTCAGGTCAGCATCTGAAAAACCCAAGCCATTGTCTGCTGTCAGATTTGCTATGCAATCGGTGAACTGGACTGCAGACGTCTCTTGTGGCACATGGGCCGTCTTGAGAAATGAGATCAAGGCCTTAGCATGGGCCTCGGAGCATAGCAATAAGGAGAGCAGGGAGATTTTGGAGGGCGTATGCCCCAGCTGTTCGACAACATTGAAATCACTTTTCTTTATTATTTTCAGAATCTCCTCCATTTCTTGTCGGGAGGCCTCAACATTTATGGGTATTGGTGCCTCCATCCGGGAAGGCTCTTCTTCAATCCATTTGCCCCGAGCATTTGATGACTCAGCAGCAGGGGACACAACTTGATCAGCAACAGGAACAGGTAAACTTGTAGGTTTTATAAGGAGGGGTCTTCGAATGGCGGGCGGCGCAATGTCAGGCGAGAAGAGCCTGCCACTGCGGGTGACCTTGGCTGGACCAGTGATGTCACAGATACTAGCGCCATTGTCGAATTCTTGTTTGATTCCATTTATATACACGTCTGCCCCATAATGCCAGGGGACAGCTTTATCAGACATGTAGGGGAGAGGCCCCGGGACAGTAATAATCACAGGTGCAACAGTCATGATTTGAACAGGCTTCTTCGGGGGAGCCTTGATTGGATTTTTGAAGATGGTAACCACAGAAATTTCTTTTATCGGAACTAACTGAACAACAGACTTCTTAAACAGAATCTCCTTGCTATCCATTAGGCTTTGGACGCCTATCCTCAGCAAGGGACAACCAGACAGGGAAACAGCACAGAACAGGCAACCTTCACCGCAACCCGGAAATAAACCGGCCCGCAGTAGGTTCTTCTTAACGGTCTTCAGAGGGGTAACAACTTCATCTACCGAAACAGCGTACACTTCTTCCTCAACGACATTTACTCTATGCTGGGGCATAGGAGCAGTTACAACATTTGGTCTCTCCGGCGCTTCAAACTGAATTTCCTTTGCGTCGATCAGATCTTGCACTTTGTTTCTCAAGGCCCAGCAATCATCAGTAGTGTGCCCGAGACTATCAGAATGATAAGCACACCGGGCATTTGGGTTATACTTAGGAGACGCAGTGTTGACGACCTTAGGAGCTTCTTTGAGGGTCACCAAGTTGGTGGATAACAGTTGGGGTAAAATTTGAGATAAGGTCATACTCAGCCGAGTATACTGCCTCTTGGGCCTTTCGCTTCTTTGTTGATTGTACTGCTGAGGAGCAGCAACTGGTTTGGAGATGACCAAAGCATTGACGGCTTGGCGACTTTCGGGCTTGACTTGTCTTCTAGGACCATAGACGACACTTGCTTCTTTCTTAAACGGCCTCTTCTCAGCACTTGTGGAGGCAGCCTTTTGTATTTTGCCTGACCTGATGCCATCTTCAATTCTTTCTCCCGTCAATATTAAATCTGTAAACCCAGCGGAGGAGTTACCAACCAAATGATTGAAAAACGGACCAGACAATGTCCCTAGGAACATATCAACCAGCTCTCGATCAGTTAATGGAGGCTGCACCCTGCCAGCCAAATCTCTCCATTTTTGAGCGTACTCTTTGAACCCTTCACCCGTTCCTAGAGACATACCCTGAAGTTGGGTACGCGTAGGAGCGAGATCAGAATTGTATTGGTATTGTCTGTAGAATGCGGTTGCCAAATCTTCCCAGTGTCGGATGCTAGCTCCATCCAATTGGTAAAACCATTCAAGCTGCGACCCCGAGAGGCTATCTTGGAAGAAGTGAATCCAGAGGTTCTTGTCCGCCGTGTAAGGTTGGATCTTCCTTACGTACGACCTTAGATGCAGCTTTGGGCAGGAGACCCCATCATACTTGGCGAAGGCAGGCGCCTTAAACTTGTGTGGAATTACTACCCCAGAAGATAACCCCAAATCTCCGAAATCTAGCCCCGGCACGTTCTGAATTTCCATGGCGCTCAGGCGGTCCTCCAATTGCTTGTATCTGTCAGCAGCAGGTGGGTATTGTTCATCGTTATAATCCGTCTCGTTGTCGGAGGCTGCGGGACTAGGAGCTCCTCCCCCTTGGGGACTGTTTTTCTCAGCAGAAGAAGTGGTTGGATCAGCTTCATTATGGAGTGTGTTCCCAAATCTGCGTCCGGTGTTGAACAATGCAGTCCTCTTTTTCTTCTTCTTCTTCAGGAGTAGAGTCTTCAATTCTTGCTGACCTTGGGCTAGGCTTAGGACCATCTCTTGGAACTGTGCACTTTGGGCCTGAAGGGCCTTGATTGCTTGCTCACTGGAGGATTCTGGATTCATGATGATTGTTCAAACAAACAGCGAAGAAGATTAAGCAACCTGTGAAATAGGGTACCTGCTATGCATATGGTGCAATGGAATGCGTATGTTTTATGTTTTCAAAGACAAACAAGATTCAACTTTGTAGACAAAAAAGGGAAACACACTTCATTAGATTAAAATTTTCAATTGTTCAACAATTTGCCCTTAGGCATTACAGGAATGAAAAATACGGAAAAGGAAATAAAACTACAAAAGGAAATAATCAAAGCTCATCAATGCTCCCATGGCCTCCTCTTTTCAGTGCTGATGTAGTTGTTCAGGACCCGTTCTTCTTCCAATTGCTTAGTCAGCCTCTGAATCTTCCGTTCCTGCTCGTTGAACTTCTCCCGATAGAAATCCCGTTCTTCCTTTAGCTGCGCCCAAGATCTCTTCATGGTGTCAAAATCAGTAGGTATCTGAGGAGGGAGGACAGTTGGAGGAACCCCATCTTCATCAGGAGACTCAAGAATAAGGGGTCTGACAGCTTCGTAGGGCATACCTAACTTCTGAGCACGGATGCGGACCCATTTGCAATAGGGCTTCAATGGCAGAGAAGTCTTTGGTCCCAACTCATGTGGGCTGGCTTTGTGGATTCTGTCCCAAGCTCTAATGAATCCCTGGCGTAGTTTGTCACTGTCTGCCTGAAACTCAAAATGGAAGTGGGGAACCAGCATTTCATGAGGCCCATCTCCTCTGGCTCTTCCAAACTGTCGGAGAGCTAAGCATGGATTGTAAGAGATTCCTCCTTGGATACCAATTAATGGAACATTAGGGTATTCTCCGCAACGGTCAATAACAGTTACCTCATCCAAACCTCTGAGAGTCCAGGTGATGTCATTATCAGTGAGAGACATTAACCTCCGAGCCCAACCTTTTCCTTCTTCATTCTTCAGCACGAACTTAGGAAGGTGCGAAATAAACCACCTTACTAGCAAAGGAGCACAACACCACGGAGTTCCCCGTTTTCGAGCAGTACGAGCATAGAGTTGTTGTAGAATATCTCCCAAAAGAGTGGGTACCGGATTTCGAGACATGAAGATTCTTATGTCATGGATACTGATAAAGGTGTCAGGGTTGGGAAACAGCACCAGACCATAGATCAAAAGAGCTAGAATTATCCTCATATGCCTTGAAGTCCAAGTCATTCCAGAAGTCATTAGCCTTGCCAACCAGAAATTTGACCAAAAAGCCCTTGATCCCATTTCTGGTTTCCCAGTTGGACAAAACCTCTTCCTTGGTCAAGGGGAGAATTGCAGCAATCTCCTCAGGCCTAGGAGTCTTTTCCAAACCAGTGAATGGAGTTTGTTCCAAGACAGGAATCCCAAGCAAATAAGAAAATTCTTCCAGGGTAGGAACCAGCTGGAAGTCTTGAAAGGTGAAACAGTGATACAGAGGGTCATAAAACTGGGTCAGAACACTTATCAGTTGTTGGTCCCATTTTGCAGTGATCAAGCCAAGGAGAGAGCCATGTCTGTTGATGAAGGAGGTAGTGTTTGGAATCCTTCCAACCAAATCCTTGAGTAAAACTGGTGGTTGAACAAAGTTGAGCCGGACAGTATTTCTACGCACGGGCATCATGATGTCCTACAAAACAGAGCAAAGATGAAACCTTTTTGTCTTTGAAATGGGTTAGTCCTTTGTACAGGATGCATGCAATGGTATGATGGCATGATGCTATGATGAAACACACCACAAGTATTCACATAGGCAAATAAGGCACACAAGTCACACAAGACACCCTTAGGTTTCAAGCCAGCATGAGTTTCAGGTATTACCCTCTTTTGGTTTTGCCGGTTAAAACCTGTCCTATCAAAAGTAACCGGGTTCTAGAGGATCTCAAATCATTGGCTACCCTCAATCGGTCATAACTCCAGCATCGCAATCTTTTCTCGCGGCCAGAACCATCTCGAGAGTTTAGCCTCAATGAGTGTAGCATACTGCTACTGTCCTAATAGCCAAGTTGGTCAATTTAGGGTTCTAAGGTTGGTTGGTGTTTAATGACCCCTTAGAAGACCTATATTCTCCCCGTTACAACACAAGGGATATAGGTACAGACTAAGACGCCACACCAACGTAGCCACTGCTTCACCCATGTCGGTCTACGCCGGACAGGTCCCTCACAGATTATGCTACCTAAAAAGGGTATATCCCAGATCCGGGTTAGGATCTATGAACTCCGATGCAAAGCCCACAAATATAGAAGCAAACAAAGCAAGCAATTGAAAACAAAGGTGATCTAAGCCCTAAGGTTACTCCACTTTTAAAAGTTCTCCCCAGCAGAGTCGCCAGTTCTGTGATACGGTGGGAGAACTGACTTGGATTTTGCGTTTGTATTCGCAAATGTTGCGGTTAGCAAGAGTCGCCACCGACTTTTTATTTTATCCTAAGGAAAGGTTAAAAAGCACAGCAAAAACCTTTTGAGATGTTTTCTTGGGTTCGGGGAGTAGATTATAGAGAGGGAAGGTATTAGCACCCTTTCTATCCATGGTTATCCATGGGCTCTTAGTTACTTGCTTAGATCACTTGCCTTTTGTTTTCAATTGTTTGAAATGGTGCTTTGTGTGTGTGGGTTTGAAAATATTTTGAAAAGAGGCCAGTGTGGTGGCAACCTTTGTAATGATCCATGTGGGGATGTATACAAAGATGTATGTCTTTTGAAAAGGTTTTCATTTGTTTTTGAAAGTTGTTTTGAAAGTGTAGTGTTGTGTGGTTTTGAAATTAGGCAAGTGTTTTGTTTTGCAAGTTTGATTCAAGTAACTAAGAGGTTATCTACTCCTAAATTTCTCAAAAGATTATTGTTATGTTTTAACCCTTTTAACAAGTTTGTTCCACCATTGAATTTGGTGGACAACCTTATGTTAGGATGTGAGAGGGACAGGCGCGGGTCATCGTTTAGACCATAATTGCAACGGCGTTAAATGTCTTTGGGCAATTTTCTTTAAGGGACTTGATCATTTGTTTTTGTTTGTTTTGAAAAGTTTTGTCGAGGGACTATGATCATTCAAATTGTTTGCTTTGCCCAAAGAAGTTCAACATACAATATGGCCCATTTATTTGAAGGCAACAAGTGGAATACCCTAGGGGTGCAAGTGTGATTTGTGTGTCCATTTTCATGCCTGCTTATCTTGTATTAGGTCAAACTATTTTTTATCGTTTTTTCGCATACAAACCCTAATTCTAACATGTTATCATTAGAAAGCAATAAAGTGCAAAATTAAATTTACTAAGCTATTACAAAACCAAATATGGGAAGGGGGGTACAAATGTTCAAATGGGGATATTGACAAGAATTTAAATCTAAATTATTACATCATTTTGAATATTTGCAATGTACAAAAATTAAATAAGGATGCAAGATGCAAAAAGAAATGTTTTGTATATGTATGAAAAAAATATTATTTATGTAAAAGAAAATAAAAAATATGTTATTTCTTGGAGTATTTTGAATTTAGGGCAAAAACCCTAATTTTATTAAGAAAATGTATTATTATCTAACTTAAGACAAATATTTATTTATTATTTATAAAAATAAAATAAAATAAAGTATATTATGAAAAAAGTATTTTTGTATCAAATATTAATAATAAAAAAATGAAAAATTCAAGTATTTTTATATTTTAGCTTGAATATATTAATGAACATATATATACATATATTAATTTCTTAAATATGCATTATACACAAAAATAAATATTTATTTAATATTTTAATAAAATAAATAAAAAGGTATTTTTTATGTGAAATATTTTCAGAAGGTAAATAAAAACAAAAATGTGTTTTACACTATTTTTTCTAATTATTCTAATAATAGTATATATATATATATATATAATATTTATAAACAAAAGAAATGAACAAATAAATATGCAATAAATACAAAAAATGATGGAAAAAATATTTTTAATTTTTTAATGTCATGAGAAAAAATAAACAAGTCAAACAAAAAAAGAAAAAGTCAAAAATGTTAAAAAATGGACAAATGGGCTCAGGGGGGTGAAAAAATGGAAATATGGTGCAAAAAGAAGAAACCACACAGGCCCAGCCCATGTAGCTTCATCTTCAACCTCAGAACACTTCCTTGTTCAAAAAAACACGCGTTTTCTAACTCCTCATTCCTTGATCTTTTGCCAAATCTTCCAACATGAAACCTGTAGAGCTTGAAACCACGGTTCTAGACATATAAAGAAGTCAGGCTAACTCTCAGAAATGAGAGAGAATTTCTTCTCTCCCAAATCCTGACCTAATTTTTTAACCATGTTCAGACATCAAATTCTCTAAGCACACGAAATATAAATGAAATCTAAACATATGAGCATGTTCAGGGCTATGATTGTGACATATTTTCTTCACAAACCTAAAGCTAACAATGCCTAACAAGAGGGATAGAACTCCATGAATGTACCTGTTCAGTTGGAATCGTGCTTTGCAATGGAGGATGTTTCAGAGTAAAATGATGATTGGTATAGCTTCCTTGAAGTGTAAGGATGCTTTTCCAAGTCCTACTTTGTCTTGAAACTCCCTGAATCGAGCTAGTGAACTCCAACTGCAAAACAGAAAATTAAAAATGGTGAAGTGGCTTGGAGGTGTTACAGGTCAGGTTTCAGGACATGGTTAGCTTGCATATGTTGTAAGGAAGGTAGAGGAACAGGTTTGGACAAGAATGCTCGAAGGGATTGAGAGATAGCACTCAATCTGCAGGGGTTCCCCTGTTTGTGCAGTTTCAAGGTGATTAGGGCAATGGGGGTGTTTTAGATGGCAAGGGCTCGTGTGTTAGCTTGGATATGTTATGTGGAATGTGTTTGATAACTTCTCCCTTGTGTTTGTAAGCTGAGATGAGATATGGCATAAGTTATGCAATGTTACTTGAAAATGAAGCAAGCAAAGGTCACTTTGTGTTTTAGGTCAGTAGGGGCCTCTAATCCTGCTGCATAAGCCTCTCTTGATCAGAGCAATTTGCCCATAATCTTGTGCCAAAGGGATTTTGCTTGTACCTTCTTGGATTTCAATTTGACATAAAGTTAATCTTTTTCAAAAATAGAAAGTTCACTTTATCTAGTTTAGGATTAATCCACTATGCAATGTTAGAACACAAAGAACATGGTCTTAACACATTGAATATGCATTAAATTATTGAGTATGGAATGGTTCAAGGACCTGTAATCAAGCATAAAGCAAGCTAAGCTCAGATTTGCAAAGTTATGAACATGTTCATGAACCATTCAAAAGTGGATTTTTGCCAACTTGTGAAATTCGAATCTCTCAAGTTATGAGGTTGTTTGATGAGTTCTTGGACATTTTGGAAAGCTTGGAATGTGTACTACAATCCATCTTTGAAATGAAAATTGAAATTCTAAGTGGAAGGGTATGAAAAGTGGCCTTGAAGTGGGGTAGAAAACCTTGTCAAAATAGGTTAAAATTTCACTAAGTTAAAAATGGTTTAGTGCCCTTATTCAAAAAATTGTAACTTGAGATACAAGCTTCAAATGAGAAAACTTTGTGAATCAAAGTTGTAGATTATGCAACAAGCTACAACTTTCATGTTTTGACTTTTGTTTGAATCCAAATGGATCTTGGTGAAAAGGTGGGGCAAAGTTGGGAAAAAATTAGGGTTTTTCATAACTTAGAAAAATTCTAAGTTATGAAAAATTCTATTTTCAAACCCTAATTTGCATTTTGTGATTTCTTGGTGAACAAGTTTCATGATTTGGCATGTTTTGATGAAAAATGAATCTTGACTCTTGATTTTGACCAAAAAGTCAAAGTTTGACTTTTCAGTATACAGTCAAAATTGATCAATTGACTGGGAAATTCAACTGTCAACCTTGTGTACTTGGGATCTTTTGAGCTTGATGAATGTGTCAAGACCATTTCATTGGGTCCTTGAGTCCCTATGTGAACTTGGTTTGCCATTGGCTAGGTCAAACAGTCAAAAATTGCCTTTGTGCAGCCAAAACCCTAAAAATGACCATTTTGCCCTTTTGGTGATCTGATCAAATTTCTTGTGGAATTGTGGTCCAAACTTGATCAAATGGTTCATGTGAGTTCATAATGTTGATGTGGATCAAATTTCATGAGTTTTGACTGTCAATTGGCCACAGTTGACTTTTTCCCCAATACAGCTGATTTCTAGGTCAACTGTCCAATTGACTGGGTAAAACTTGGAATCAAGACTTGAAACTTGGTATAGGTAAACTTGGGAGTCCAATATGAAGCATGAAAGTCATCTTAGGCATTTTAGGTCAAAACACCCTTGGGCAAACACAAACCCTAATTTGAGTCCACAGTGCAAGAAGAAGTCTTGAGCAGAGGAAACCCTAATTGGATCTTGATCTTCAAAGGTCTTGTGATGAGAAAATGTTGAGGAAATGGGAGGGCAAATTTTGGGGTACAACAGTCCCTGTAGCGGTAGAAATATTGAGACTAAGCCATTAGATTGACTTGACTCACACAAATCAAAATAAAAATCGCCACCGCGCTTTATTGTTTCCAAAGGAATGGGAAAAGAGAGAATAAACCAAAAGAGGGGGAGATAATCTAAGTTCGGGGGTTGGTTATGCAAAGGGAAGGTATTAGCACCCTAAACATCTATGGTACTCTGCAGGAACCTCTTTGGAAATATGTGTATTTTGGCTATAAATGTTGTATAGAAAATAGATGGTGGAGATGAGAAAAGAAATATTTTTTTATGATTTTTGCACCCGCCGCGGTTGCTAACATTTAGTGCCTATGAACCACCTTTCGTGCAATAGGGGATCAGGGTACTCGTAGTTCACCTTAAAAAAATTTAAAACACAAGTGTGTTGGTTAATTTTAAGAGAAAGGACATCATCGTCGTATCCGAGTGGAAAACATACTTACTTCCCACGATTATGAGAAAGGATAATTTGCATCATCTCAAAGTGGAGGATATGGATTGGATTTGAAAATCAACAAAGCCTCACTCAACACCCAAGTGGAAAAATCTCACTTCACTACATATCGTAGAAGTATAGTAGCTCAAATCACTAAAAAGATTGACAAGAGTCTAATCTTTTGAGAAAATTTTAAAGTAAAAGGCCAAAGTTGCAAAATGGTTTGAATGAGATTGATTGACTTTTAGTATTCTCAAAAAATGTCAAAGTATTGTTAAATTGTTTAAAGTTTGATTAGGTAAATATTTTTGAAAATGCATGGACCTAAGTCCAAGTTTATTATGAAAGTGGTTCAAGTTTTAAAACGAGAAGAATTTTCAAAAGGAGGGAGAAGGTTTTTGAAATTAAAGAAGATGGGAGGAGAGGAAGGGACTATCCTAAAGCATAAGGTAAAAGCTAAGGAATAGAATCATCTAACCAACAAGAAGCCAACACTTGACACAATGAGTCAATGTAGAATTC
Source organism: Vicia faba (assembly GCA_948472305.1). Taxonomy (NCBI): domain Eukaryota; kingdom Viridiplantae; phylum Streptophyta; class Magnoliopsida; order Fabales; family Fabaceae; genus Vicia; species Vicia faba. The sequence goes on from OX451737.1 coordinate 118,363,750, forward strand.
CCATCCTTTGGATTTAAACCAAACGAGCAAAGATAATAAACATCTTAAGAAAACCAAGCTTCAATTTCATTAAGTCTTCACAAAAATTGGGCAGAGTAAGGGTTATATACAGATGAATTCCCGATCACAGACAAAGCATGTAATCATAATAACCTGCACACAAAGCAAACAAACAACCCAATGTCTTGGGGTAAACCCTAAGAACTCCAGACAAAATAACAGTTGAGGTCACAAGGTCTCAAGGTAGTTTAAGGTCTCTAATCCTAAGTCCAAGAAGCCCTCAATCTCCATAATGCCAAGGATAGTAACCAAGTAGTCCAAGTAACATTAAAGATTTTTATGGTTCAAGTTGATTATTAAGTATCTTCAAAAAGAAATGAAAAGCTCAAGGGAGCAAAATAAAAATGACATAAAAGTAAATGCTCAAATGAGCAAAGATGAAAATAACATGAAATGAAGATGCTAAAATAAATGTGCTTAAATAAAAGCATAAAGTAAAAGCATAAAATAAAGTCATTTGTTAGAAATTAGAGGTTAGTTGAGTGACCATCTTCAAACTTACATTTGAAACTCATTAGAAGATTGATAAAATCAAAGCCTCTCAACAACAAGTTTCATTTGCTTTTTGTCAAGTATATCATTCATTTAAAATTCTCAAGGAAACAATTAATGATCAATGATGTTTAAGTGATTCACTTTGACCAAAGCTTGTGAAAATTCATTAGAGGATTGTAAGACCAAAGCCTCCTAACAATGAATCTCTAGGTTATTGGATCGAAGGATTCAAATTAACATAATTGGGCTTATAAACATGGGTTTGGGTCACGAATGATCATTTCTCGAATCGAGACAAAATTTAGCACTATGTTAAGCAATCGTAAGTGGACTTATATAGAAGTCGCACCTATTTTAAGGCCGGTCAATAGTAATCTATGTACCATATGTTGAGAGAAATGATATGTAAATTATTCTCAAATAACATCTAGTACAATAAGAAGAGGATAAGATGAAGAGGGATGGGATAAGAATTAAACCATATTTGAACCACAAATTTAATTAAGCTATTATTAAAATCATTCATCCATTTTTTGTGGAGTTAAAATCAACACATGGATCTAGTGATGTTAATAAAGCTCATAATCAAAATCTCATAGTCCAAGATCAACCAGAATATATACAAAATAAAATTGTAATTAATAATAAAGAAAAAAAGATTTTTTAAAATAGTTTTAAAATGAAAATAAAAGGAGAAAATAGCAACTATATTCAAAACATCCAAGAAAAAATCAAATAAGACCATAGAAAAATCAGAAATGAGCTCAAATATTTATATAAAAAATTTTGGTAATTTTTCAAAGTCAGAAACTATTTTTTAAAATTAAAAGAAATAAGCAAATTAAACCAAAAATTATGAAAAATAGTAAAGTCAGAAATAAAAATTAAATGAGGTCACCAATATTTGTCAAGAGATCATTGGATCCTTCCATATTTGTTTTAGAATTTAAAAATCAAGAAAAGTATTTTTAAACATTTAAAATAATTCAAATAAAGTGAAAGATTATAAAAAATATCAAAACACAAAATAAAATTGTGAAAAAATAATAATCAAAAAGAGAAAAATCAAAAGTATTTTTAAGAATTTTTAAAGATTTTTTGAAGTTAAAATGAATTTTCTATGATTTTTTTTAAGTTTAAAACAATTTAAATATAAAAATCAGAAATAAAAAATAAAGTCAAAAAAATGTGGAACAATGGATCAGAGTCAAAACGCATTAGTAAGCTAATCTGATGGATCAGATGCGCTGTGCATATCATGGTCTTTAGCGAATAAAACATAGAATCATTTATTAAAATCAGATTTGAAAAAAACAAATGGAAAATTCTCATTGGTTGAGAGATGACACGTTCGTCATCTTCAACCTCCAGCCACGCGAATTGCAGGTCCCTGGAACGGTAAAATTAGAGCTCGAGACCGGTACCATTCGCTTCGTCTCTTCAAGACGATTCCAATGGTTCCCTCGCGAAAAATTTGTGTAAGGTGTAGCTCAGTCGTTTTGGATAGAAAGATTTGAAAAGGGATTTGAAAATTCATGGCCAAAACGCACTTCCAGTTGAAAACAAATGTTGCGACTAGAATCAGAATGATGAGAGCTTCAAAACAGTATCAAAGTTTGAGAGAATTGATGGAGGAATCTACCTATTGAAGTTCAAATGTAGAGCTCTGAAACTTGACTTGGCTAGCATGATTTAGGAAGTCTTAGAGCTTGGTTCTTCTTCTGTTAGCTTCAGTGAGGTTCAAGGATGAAGAATTGACAAAGAAAATGGATTGAGGAAAGTTGTAAAAGCAAATTCGAAGTTGCAGAAAATTGGGTTCAAGAGGAAGTTTGACAGGGTGATTCTGGATCTCTAAGCTTTGGAAAATTAATGAGGTGTGATCCTCTATTTATAGGGAAGCTAATAGAATGCTCAAGCGTGTGAAATGATGAAGTTTGGAGGGAAATCGTGTGAAGTTGCAAACATGAAAAGTGTGACTTCTATTTTGATCAAAACTTATCCAAAGCTTGTGTTTTAATGTGCTAATCACTTATGGAAGTTCATTAAACATGATTAGAAGAAAAAGCGCGGAAAAAATTTGTGTTTAGAAGCCAAATCATGGATTTCAAATTCTGACTTTGCAGAAAACTTATGTTTCAAGGTACCATATTCAAATCAATGGTGTGCATGATTTAAGGAACCTTGGGACTTGATTCTTGATGCATTAGAAATATGAGATCACAAACTTTACAATATGCAAATAATGGAATCAAATGGATGATTGAGCTGGAAGTTGTGATGAGTCAAAGTTGATAAAAAGAGGTTGACTTTTGTACTTAGAAAAATTCTAAGTTTTTTCTTCAAAAATGACCTATAATGTCTTGCATCCAAACATGGCCTTCCACTTGAAATTTACTATTTACCAAAAAAGATGGAATGAAGTAGATCTCTTGAATGACATTTTGAGACTTGAACCAATTAAAATATCCAAAAAATGAGAAAGTTATGACTTGGTGAATTTGGTGAAAATTCATGAGATGACCTATAATCTTTTTCATCCTTAGGGCATATTCCATCCCTTTTCAAGATTTGCACTTAAAAATAAGAGTTGAATTAAACATTCTTAAAATCATTGTGGAAAAATAATGGGCTCAAGGAGATAAAAATTGACCAAGTTATGACCTTTTGAAGTCACATAGGGGAATTTGATGGCTTATCTAAAGGACTTGCACTCTTTCTTGATCATTAGGTATCTTCCACGAAAAAATTTCTTGAAACTTTTAAAGTGATTTGTTGATAATCCATTAAAGAGAAGCATGCTTTTGGAATAACTCAAAAATAACAAAAGGTGAGCAAGATATAGCCTTTAGAAATTCAAAACCTTAGCTCTTAGAGCAACAAAATGCCCTGGAAACCCTTTTCAATTTTGACAAACCTTCTTGCACAAATAATTTTGTCATGTAAATAGAAGTTGTTGAGGATGATTATGAGAAACAATAGAAACCATAACCACTTCCAAATATTGATAATTGAGGGAAATATGCACTTGTGATCAAGAAATAAAAAACTTGTCCAATTAGGTTAAACTTCTTTAATCAACCCTTGTATCTTTGAACTATTTTTGACAATTTGAGGCATGATGGGTCACAAAAGACTTTGTCATGATATAACTTCAAAGTATTTTCAATGATGAATCTTGAATTTCAATGAAGCTTTATTGAAGAAGGCATGGAAATGAACTCATGAGCTTGTAGATCAACTTGATGGAGTGTGTTGTGCTTTCACCTGTGATATCAATAATTAGGGCAAACATTCATTGTATTTATTAGTTAAAAGTTAATCAATACAAAACATAAATGGTCACAATAATACAAGTCAAGGTGCTTGGTGATTCCCCATGGGAAAAAACTAAAGATAAGGAGAAGAACACAAACCCTAGTGTGATCTTGTTGTGATTGAGTTGATATGATATGATAGAGTAATCTTAGGGGAGAAAATTGGGGTACAACAGCTTCCCTTATTTAAGTGTCTTCTATCTGGAGATGCAAAGGTTAAAATCTTCGTGTCGATGCAATTGAAGATACTTAAATATAAAACAAACCCTATTTTTGGCCCTAAGATGCCATGTGTTGTACCCCAAAATTTTCCCTCTCATTTTACTCAACACATGCCCATTGAGGTCCTCAAGTTGCTCAAGGATGCCCAAGAATTGACCAGACAAACTCTCTCCTATGGTAATGTACCCCAAATTAGGGTTTCCATTTTAATCAGGGTGTGGGAGATCCAAAGGTCCCAAATGCTTTCCATGGTCATAATGTGTTCTCAAGATCATCCATGTCAAGTTTCACGCCTTACACAATAAGTTTGCTCAGTCAATTGCTCAGATGCCTGAAAATCAACTATACTAGGTCAAAAGTCAATTGTGGCCCACATACAGTCAAACTTCAAGATTTTTGGTCAACATCAACATTTTGAAGTGAAATTAATAATTTTATCAAGGTTTGATCATGATTCCACAAGGAATGCCCTAAATTCATCAAAGCCCAAAAGTTGCTAAATTAGGGTTTCTCAGAAAAAGTCAACCAAACTTTGACCAAGCATAACTTCTTCATACTTTATCAGAAATTTTCCATCCAAATCTCATTTTGAATAGGATGCATTTCCCTACAACCCAACTTCAGCCCTCAAGTTCAAAATATGCACTCATCGAAAGATATGAATTTCTACATTATAGGTCCTTTTGAAAAGTCAACAAAAACACCTTTTGGGTTAAAGCTTCTTACATGAGCATGGAAGACCCAATTGAGATGAGACCAAAAGGTTTATTTACGGAACATCCTAAGCTTTCTAAAAAGTACAAGAACACCTCTCTAGGGTTAAAATTGGAGGATATATGCCTTGGAAAAGTTGGCCATTTTTGCAAAATTTGCCAAAAGTTAAATATGCTTAAAAACACATTTTTGTCAAATGGCCTAGCATTTCATGATTGTATCTTGTTTCTAACATGGTCCACGACCCAAATCAGCATCCACACATTATTTGTTTCATTATTCATTTTATTTTGATTTTTTATTAATTAAAATTTGAATTAAATCAATAAAGTGCAAAAAATACACAAGATTTATTTAGATCTGATTTTTTGGCAAGAATCAAATCCAATCAATCTATGATGACCATGTAAAATCGTGCAAAGGTGGATTGATTCAAATTGACATGATTTTTGATGAATTTGGGAAGATATGATGCAAAAGAAAAACAAATCAAATCTTCATGATTTCAAGAGATTGGAATTGTTTTTGTTGCCCTAATCCATACTACTACATATACTGATTAAGGACAAGCAAAAAACATAAGGATTGCAGTCGTGGAAAGCCTCAAACGAAACTGAAAATTTTGGCAAAAAGTGGTGAATTGATTTCCACTCTAAAGGGAAGTTCAAAGCAATTCAAGGTTACCAATCACTTCCTGGACATCTCCAGAACGTATCTCAATCATTTGCAATCCTTTTCACACCCATAAACGCACGTTATAGACCCACGGTTTGCATCCCCTAACTTGAATCGTATTTTACAATTTACGTATGATTAACCATTATTGAACTTAGCATTGTGTTTGTATGATCATTTGCAAACGTTTTGGTTTACATAATTCAGTGTTTTGATGCATATATCCATGACTTCCATTGCTAGGGTTCGTTCTTGCGTTTTAGGGGTTTATCATACATGTTAAATTGGTCTAGGAAAAGGGTACCATCGTACTCGTGAGGTCAAAACAAATTGATTTGTGGTCTTACATTACATTTATAGTGCGTGCTATTGATTTTGAAAACTTGCAAGGTTATAGTTATGGAATATTGTCTGTGGGTATAGGTTATGCATCTAAGACGACAAACAGGTAAGAAGAAGCTCGCGTATCTAACTATCATTGGCTTATTTGAATAAATGGCGCGCGTAGTTTTGTTTCAGATTACCCATGTTTTGTTATATATAATAAATTTCCATTGCTATAATAACAACTAATACATGTAGCGCAGATGACAAGAACACGCTGGGTAGTGGGAAGACCTGGGTTCGATCCCAGGTCCCAACAAATTTTATTTTCTTGTTTTCTTTCCTCGGATTCAATGCACTACTTGTCCAAGTATCCCATCATACGCCCCACTGATCCAGCCAATGGATCAATGTTGATCAGATCCAACGCTTCACCAAAGCAGTACTATGGTGTACTCTCAAGCTTGCACAATAGGGAATCTCACGCATGGGATGGGCTGAGGAGTTATTGGGCCTAAGCAGTTTCAACATGCACCCCCCTGATTTCTTCTAAACAGGCCTTTTCTATCTTTTTTTTTATTTTAATCTTTTAAATATTTTCTTTTTTATAACATCAAAAAAATCATTACATTATTTAATCAAAATCACAAAAAACATCAAAAATATTTTTTAAATAAAAATATTTTTTATTTCTTAATTAACTAGCTTAATTAAATTAGGGCAAATTTAATTCTTTTTCCATAATTAAAAATAATTAGAATTAGGGTTTTATTTTGTACATAACCTAATTAATTTTTCTTCAAAAAAATAACCTAAATATTTTCTCGATTAGATTTTTAGGGTTTCTAATTATTCTCGCATTTAATTCGCCGCGCGCATTTTAGTTTCCTTTTTTATTATTATTGTAACTGCTTCGAGTTTGTAATAGTAATTTGGGTTTTAATTTCTGCATTTTTATTTACAATCAAGATAATTATGTATCTGCAAAAGCCTTGTAATAGCTAGGACTTTAAACTTTCTCGCACTTTTAGTTCCCGCATATTATAAACTGTTAGATGTGTGCTAATAGGATTGTATGGAAAGATTATCTGAAATTAATACAGTAGAAAACTCTAAATGTGCAAAGATAAATTAACTGAAAATATACACTCGCACATGCTCACTCCTAGGGTTTACTCCACTCCGGTTGCCTTCGGTAAACGGTTATGATGTATATGGTTTGTTAGTGGTCGTCCTCTAGCCCCGAAAGATCTCAAATGACCCATTCAGATGTTGCCTCGGAAAAAGATCTTTAAGGCTTTAGGATGATTATTAACACCTCCTAACATTGCTTTTGTGATCGTACTTGTCCCTTCGAATGTCCCTTAAAACTCCAACAACGGTGCTACCTATTTCTTAATAATAGGATAGCGATGTCTAAAGGAAAACGAACAAACTTTTTTCCAGTAGGTAGATGGTTCCTAGGTACTTGCTCAAACAAACAAATTTCACACCAACACTTTTCAAACAAAGTTTTCAAAAACAACTTCGTAACACTCTTGAGGATAGAAACAAGGGTTAAAACGAAGTAAAACAAAACTTTTCAAAGCAAGAACACACAAGCAATTTTCAAAATGAGCAAGTACCTAAGAGCCCATGGAAAACCATGGATAGAAAGGGTGCTAACACCTTCCCTTTCTATAATCTACCCCCGTACTCAGAAACATCTCGAAAAAAGGTTTTTATGTTCTTTTTCCTTTTCCTTGTTGGATAAAATAAAAGTTGGTGGTGACTCTTTCTTTACGCCACATTTTTTGAACAAAAAACACAAACCAGTATTAACAATCGATTCTGCCACCGTATCACAGAACTGGCGACTCTGCTGGGGAGAAAAACAAAGTGGGGTTTACCTTAGGATCTAGGTCATTTTTAAAATTATTTTCTTGTTTGTTTTGCCTGCTTTATCTTTAAGGGTTTTTGCTTGGGTATTGTTGAAGATCCTACACCCGGATCTGGGGACACTCTTTAGGTAAACAAAAATAGACCATGGAGACTGTACGGCTAGACCAATATGGTTTAAACGATGGCTGTGCTGGTGTGACACTTTGGTTGGTACCGGTATCCTTCGTGTGGAAACGAGGAGAATACGGGGCCACCGCGTGGTGTCGTGAAGCACTAACGGACCATAGAACTTTAGTTGAACAAACTTGGCCATTAGAAAGTAGTGAGATAGTCGGCCTCAGTATAAAGCTGAGGATTGGTTGATACACAATGCTACACTCATTGAGATCAGACTTTCGGGATATTTCAGCATCAAGAAAAGATTGCCTGAGCTGAAACAATGCCCGATAAAGGATGATCAGTGATATTGAGAATCCTTAGAACCCGGTTACTTTTCTAATACAAGTTTGAAACCAACTAAACTTCAAGAGGGTACTTACCTATGGAATTAATGCAAGCCTAAACCTAAGGTTGCTTCTGTGACTTTCTTGCTTTCTTTGCCTAACAATTTGAACTCATTGCAGGGCTTTGTTTGTGATCCTTGCAGGACCTTGTTTGTACAAATCTAATAAATTGGGTTCTTACCCTGCATTTTCGCTTAACACATAGTATACACATCATAACATCATGCCACAACATTTCCTTAACCATTTCAAGGATCTCAAGGGTCTGTGATGCAGGTTATGATAAATCAGACGTCTAGCAAGGGGCAAGGGGATTTATTTTCCTCTATCCAATGCCGTCAAAAGACCAAAACACGACAACTTGAGTCAGGGGCTATGACCCACTTGATATGGTGAGCTTGACTCTCGTAGAAGGACTTTCAACGATACGAAGTTCTTCAATCAAAGCTGAAAATTTCAACTTCTGACATTTTCTTGTTTACCCCGCGAGATCCTTGAAAACATTACATGCACGTCATTTGCATAACAGGTCTTCCAGTATAGGTCTCTCATTTTCTCGCTGTTTATTTCAGCAATGAAAATGGCTCTCCAACAAGACAACAAAGATCTCTAAACTCAAGAGGCTCAATTCATGCAAATGTTCCTAAACCTATTCAAGGGGCAGGAAGAGTTGAAAGCACTCCTCGCTGGAGACCTAGCCAAGAAAAGTCCTGAAGACAATAAGGACGAATGGTTGGAACAACTGCAAGCTGAGGTAGAAGCAGTGAGAACCCAGATGCTGGGGCAGATGGCTCTTATCTAAGGCCTAGCCCGGAGACAAGAAGAGATGAGAGCCATTATCAAGAAACTTCATCAACACGGCTGCAGTCGTATGAAGCAAACAGTTGAGGTTGGGGACCAAGTCATTGATCAACTCCCGAGAAGACAAGAGGCTGGTTTTGTGAAGAGTGGACTTTTCCAAAATTTTACCGTATCATAGGTCAAACAACAACCTCGCCAAAAACAACGGGTTAATCAGAGTAAGCCGAATATACCCAAAAGGCAGTTTACCAAACTCAACATGTCATTGGCTTAAGAATTGCAACGAAAGTTGAAGGCCAAGTTGGTTATGTTAAGGGACCCTCCTCAGAATCCTAACATAGCCTCCCCAAGGTACAATCCAAATGCAAGATGTGCGTACCACTCCAACAGTCCTTGACATGACACCAACAGTTGTTGGGTGTTGAGAAATAAAATTCAAGACCTGATTGATGAAGGAGCGCTAGAATTTGCAAAAGACGGTCAGGTTGAGTTCTTCTGCCATCCCTCCAAGGCATACCATCTGAAGTGACAGTTCTCACAAGAAGACTTTTCGTTCATTAGAATTTTCAATATGTAATTTTCTTTTGATTTGTTTGAACATTCATTCATATCAAACCTTGTTATTTCATCAATGCATTGCACATGTTTGTCTTAAATCAATTCATTCGTATTCACTATTTCAAAAATGCGTTATTATTTCCTTTTGTGATATTCAACTCTCGATTAAAAGCTCTAAGCCTTAGAGGGAGGATGACAAAAATGATACCATAATCTCTACAGTATGCTTTTGAACAGACCCCGCTGACGATGTACATGTGTTGTTTCAAATCCTAAACAGTGGAGTTATAAGGAAGATAATCCTTAGTCAACCCATTCGAGCCGAAGAAGTAGGAGTTTTTCTTTTCACACAAATTAAAATCCTTAATCATAACCTGGGGCAGGGTAGTTTTTTCAGTTAATTCAGAGGCGCATTCAGTCGCAATATGTCGCTTCGTACACAACGAAGGGCATCGAAGACGTCCTTCCTAAACAAAAGAGGGTGATGGTTCTGCATAATCGTCAAGACAGGCAGTCATTATCTCTCGAAATAAAAGCCCATTAAGTCAAAACCTATGAAGGAGACTTAAGAAAAAAATGGGGGCATCCCGCTGACTGTAATCACAAAAGAAACAGTTCAGGCAAAAGAAGGGATAACGGAAACCAAAAAAAAAGAGGTTACTACAAATCCTCGACAAAAAGAAGATTACAAAAATGACTTCCTTTTCAAAACAAATGTTCAATTTCTGAATCATCATCAAGTATCAGAGCAAAGATTCCAGACTCAATCGGGATCTAAACGCGCAATTAACTGAGCATATGACTGAAGAACATCACGAAGAGTGGGTTGTGTACAAATAAAATTTGAGCCTTTATCCTTTGTTTCTTGAATCGTGAACCAGGCCACATTATAACCCTTAAAAGTCCTAGTTGAACCATGGGTTAGTTTGAGAGCATACTGTTACAAAGGTATCCTGACTCCTATAGGCTTTGTTACGAATCCTGAGTTGATATCACATTCTTGCAAATTTTGTTTTGCTACACAAAACACATTTTCAAAAAATTTCAAGACAGACATGAGTTTTGCATTCTTTAAATGACATTTTTTGCATATGACTAATTGTTTGACAACAGAGAAATCCGCATAATGGATATTCAATGAACAGACATCCTCTCAATGGACATAATCACCTCAGCGGGAAAAACACTTCCAATAACAGGTCTTCCATAAGAAAGGGGTATGACATGATGTCTAAACACACCTGGGGCAGTCTCTCCAGAAGTGCCAAAGAACCAGGGGCAGATCTCCATCTGAATCGCTTGGGGCATGACGCACACATTCCAGCAACGAATCATGTGCCATCAAGAAAACATTTTTGACAGTACTACAACACAACACTATGGACAGTGACAACTCTCTACATCCTTATAGCATGGACATAGTCGGAAAATACTACGCATAACAAAGACACGCTAGGTTGACATACCTAGGCAAAAATAAGGGCATCCCGGTGAACCAAAAGGATTCGGGCAAAAATTAGGGATACAAAATGAAAAAATTTGTACACCCGGCAAGTCGAAAACTCAAAAGGGCGGCTTGGGCAAAAAAGTGTATCCCGGTGGACTAAAAACCCGAAAGGGTGGTCCAGGGAAAAGTTAGGGATTTAAAACGTACGAGTATGTCCCGTCACCTGTCTATTAGTGGAAGACTTATACCTTGATCAGCATTCATCAAGAGCACCAGAATCGAGAAATAGTTCAGATACAATCCAGATACAGATGCCATTCTGATACTCATTCAGACTCAGCTTTCAGTTACAGTTCAGATACAATTCAGATATGCTCCAGATACGGATGCCATTTTGACACTCATTTGACATATGTTTCAAATTACAGTTCAGATACGATCCAGAGACGGATGTCATTCTGACACTCATTCAACACATGTTTCAAGTACAATTCAGATACGATCCAGAGACGGATGTCATCCTGACACTCATTAAATACATGTCCAAGTACAATCACGTCATAGATCCATCCATAAAATCTCTGCATGTACTTTTTCCAGCATGGTACAAGGGGCAGAGATAGTTGGAAGCGAAGTCACTATCACATACAAGCCAGTGATACCTACATTCCCCATAGAGCCAAGACAACCAAGGTTTGACCTCCGTATCCCCAAGTAGGAATTCCTTCCCCAGCAGGTTCCTTCAGAAAGTTGATATCTGTATTCCCCAGCTGAGTTTTATAACCATGAGCAGTTTATAAAGCCATCTCCCGAGTAGAGTTTATTTCTCTAACATCGGGAGATCAATCTCCAACAGAGCTCTTCTCTCCAGCAATTGAAGTTAATCCTCAGTTATCTTCCAACAGAGTATCTCCCTTCCCCACAGAGTCATTACCCCGCAGGATTATTCTCAGACAGAGTCTCTCCCGGCATAATATTCTCAAGCAGAATGGGTGTAAATCCCCAGCTAATCATCTTCGGTCACTATCCCCAGCGGAAACAAAGAACCCAACTCCTTATACTCTCCAGAAACAGTCCAGGATTTATTTTCCCCAGCAAGAGAATATCACAATAGTATTTCATATCCATACATCATCGCATGTGCATACATATTATATAGCACAATCTCATTTATTTTGAGAACATCATTACTTAATACATTTCATACATCATGACATTACATACGACTAACTCTTTACCTTTCAGGGACAGAAGCAATCAAGTTCTCACGAGTTCTCTCTGGTTCAGTCAAACTGATACCAAGGTTTCTATTCCAATTGAAGATATTCCAACATTTTCTCTAGTTCAGTCAAACTGACACTAAGGTTTATATTCTAGTTGAAGATGTTTTAAGACTTTCGTCTGGGTCAGCCGAATCGCGGCTAAGATTCCCCTGATTTCTATGCCAATCAAAGTTAATTCGAGACCTCTCCCGGGATCAGTCAAATCAATACTAACATTTATCTCCTAGTTGAAGTTCTCACAAGTTTTATATGGTTCAGTCAAACTGACACTGAGGTTTCTATTCTAGTTGAAGATGTTTTAAGACTTTCGTCTGGGTCAACTGAACCGCCGTTAAGATTCCCCTGATTTTTATGCCAGTCAAAGTTAATCCGAGACCTCTCCCAGGATCAGTCAAATCGATACTTAGATTTCTCTCCTAGTTGAAGTTCTCATATGTTTTCTCTAGTTCAAGCAAACCGACACTAAGGTTTCTATTCTAGTTGAAGAAGTTTTAAGACTTTCGTCTGGGTCAGTCGAATCGCCGCTAAGATTCCCCTGATTTCTATGCCAGTCAAAGTTAATCCGATACATCTCCCGGGATCAGTCAAATTGATACTAAGATTTCTCTCCTAGTTGAAGTTCTCACAAGTTTTCTCTGGTTCAGTCAAACTGACACTAAGGTTTCTATTCTAGTTGAAGATGTTTTAAGACTTTCGTCTGGGTCAGCCGAATCGCCACTAAGATCCCCCTGATTTCTATGCCAGTCAAAGTTAATCCGAGACCTCCCCCGGGATCAGTCAAATCGACACTAAGATTTCTCTCCCGATTGAAGTTCTCACAAGTTTTCCCTGGTTCAGTCAAATCGATACTAAGATTTCTATTCCAGTTCAAGCTATGAAGCCCGAAAATCGACCGGAAAATAACTTAATCCCCAACAGTTACTGTGAAGCCTGGAAATCAACCGGATAACAGTACAAGATACTATGAAGCCTGGAATCGACCAGATAATGGTATAAGACACCGTGAAGCCTGGCACACAACCAGATAATGGCATAAGATGCTGTGAAGTCTGGAGCATGACCAAATAGCGGCAAGAGACACTGAAACTTGGAGCACGACCAGATAACAGTATGAGGTACTTTGAAGCTTGGAATTAGATCAGATAGCAGTTTACTCGGCCAATTACTATGAATCCTGGAAACGATCGGATGTTAGTATGCCTTAAATTCAAGTTGAAACCCGGATGCGACCGGATAACCACTTAAATCCTTCTGAAGCCTGGAGCACGACTAGATAAGAATTGAGAAATTGCAAAGTCTGGAGAACGACCAGATAGCAAGTTTAATCTCATCTCCCCAGTAAGTAATTGTGAAACCTGGAGCGTGACCAGATAGCCGTTAATCTTATTATCCTCAGCAAATAACTGTAAAGCCTGGAGCACGACAAGATAGCAGTTCACTTGCACCTCCTCGACTAGAAGAGGATTCCCCAGTAGAGTAACAGACAACTGAGGCTCCCAAAATTATACTTCTCCCAAAGACAGAGACCGAAATTCCTCAGCAGATCCCTCCTCAACAACAGGAACAGGAATCCTCATCGAAGGAATATCTCATAAAATCAACATTATTCTGGATGGCATCTTTAAGCACATCTCTGACGCTTCGCCGTCTCCTCTGTCGGATGGCATATTTAAGCCCATCTCCGACGATTCTGTCATATTTTCCAAATGGCATCTGTAAGCCCATTCCCGATACTATCTACATAATCCCGCACCATCTCAGACGAGTGCAAATTTCTGGGCACTTAGTGTTCAATCATCTTCCACCTTCAGATTACGAAAGGCAGACAAGCCAATCTACATCCTCAGGTTTAAGAAGATTGAACAGGGGCAGTTGTTGGACCCCAAAATTTTCCCTCTCATTTTACTCAACACATGCCCATTGAGGTCCTCAAGTTGCTCAAGGATGCCCAAGAGTTGACCAGACAAACTCTCTCCTAAGGCAATGTACCCCAAATTAGGGTTTCCATTTTAATCAGGGTGTGGGAGCTCCAAAGGTCCCAAATGCTTTCCATGGTCCTAATGTGTTATCATGATCAACCATGTCAAGTTTCATGCCTTACACAAGAAGTTTACTCAGTCAACTGCTCAGATGCCTGAAAATCAACTGTATTAGGTCAAAAGTCAACGGTGGCCCACATACAGTAAAACATCAAGATTTTTGGTCAACATCAACATTTTGAAGTGATATTCATTATTTGATTAATGGTTGATCATGATTCTCCAATGAATGCCCCAAATTCATCAAAGCCCAAAAGTTGCTAAATTAGGGTTTCTTAGGAAAAGTCAACCAAGCTTTGACCAATCATAACTTCTTCATACTTTATCAAAAGTTTTCCATCCAAAGCTCATTTTGAATAGGATGCAATTCCCTACAACCCATCTTCAGCCCTCAAGTTCAAAATATGCACTCATCGAAAGATAGGAATTTCTACATTATAGGTCCTTTTGAAAAGTCAACAAAAACACCTTTTAGGTCAAAGTTTCTTACATGAGCATGGAATACCCAGTTGAGATAAGACCAAAAGGGTTGTTTAGGGGACACCCTAAGATTTCTAAAACGTCCAAGAACACCTCTCTAGGATTAAAATTGGAAGAGATATGCCTTGGCAAAGTTGGCCATTTTTGCAAAATTTGCCAAAAGTCAAATATGCTCAAAAACACTTTTTTTTGTCAAATGGGCCTAGCATTTCATGATTGTATCTTGTTTGTAACATGGTCCACGACCCAAATCAGCATACACATATTATTTGTTTCAATATTCATTTTATTTTGATTTTTTATTAATTAAAAGTTGAATTAAATCAAATAAAGTGCAAAAAATACAAAAGATTTATTTTGATCTGATTTTTTGGCAAGAATCAAATGCAATCAATCTATGATGACCAAGTAAAATCGTGCAAAGGTGGATTGATTCAAATTGACATGATTTTTGATGAATTTGGGAAGATATGATGCAAAAGAAAAACAAATCAAATCTTCATGATTTCAAGAGATTGAATTGTTTTTGTTGCCGTAATCCATACTACTACATATACTGAGTAAGAACAAGCAAAAAACATAAGGATTGCAGTCGTGGAAAGCCTCAAATGAAACTGGAAATTTTGGAAAAAAGTGGTGAATCAATTTCCACTCTAGAGGGCAATTCAAGGTTACCAATCACTTCCTGGACATCTCCATAACGTATCTCAATCATTTGCAAGCCTTTTCACGCCCAGAAACGCACGTTATAGACCCACGGTTTGCATCCCCTAGCTTGAATCATATTTTACAATTTACGTATGATTAACCATTATAGAACATAGCATTGTGTCTGTATGATCATTTAGAACATTTTGGTTTACATAATTTTGTGTTTTGACGCATATATCCATGGCTGCCATTGCTAGGGTTCATTCTTGTGTTTTAGGGGTTTATCATACAAGTTAAATTGACCCAGGAAAAGGGTACCATCGTACTCGTGAGGTCAAAACAAATTGATTTGTGGTCTTACATTACATTTATAGTGCGTGCTATTGATTTTGGAAACTTGCAGGGTTATAGCTATGGAATATTATCTGTGGGTATAGGTTATGCATCTAAGAAGACAGATAGGGAAGAAGAAGCTCGCGTGTCTAACTATCATTGGCTTATTTGAATAAATGGCGCGCGTGTTTTTGTTTCAGATTACCCATGTTTTGTTATATATAACAAATTTCCATTGTTATAATAACAACTAATACATGTAGCGCAGATGGCAAGAATACACGCTGGGTAGTGGGAGGACCTGGGTTCGATCCCAGGCCCCAACAAATTTTATTTTCTTGTTTTCTTTCCACAAATTCAATGCACTACTTGTCCAAGCATCCCATCATACACCCCATTGATCCAGCCAATGGATCATTGTTGATCAGATCCAACGCTTCACCAAAGCAGGACTATGGTGTACTCTCAAGCTTGTACAATAGGGAATCTCGTGCATGGGATGGGCTGAGGAGTTATTGGGCCTAAGTAGTTTCAATATGTACCCCCCTGATTTCTTCTAAACAAGCCTTTTCTATCTTTTTTTATTTTAATCTTTCAATTACTTTTAATTATTTACTTTTTTATAACATCAAAAAAATCATTACATTATTTAATCAAAAAACACAAAAAAAAAACATCAAAAATCTTTTTTTAATAAAAATATTTTTTATTTCTTAATTAACTAGTTTAATTAAATTAGGGTAAATTTAATTCTTTTTCCATAATTAAAAATAATTAGAATTAGGGTTTTATTTTGACATAACCTAATTAATTTTTTTTCAAAAAAATAACCTAAATATTTTCTCGATTAGATTTTTAGGGTTTCTAATTATTCTCGCATTTAATTCGCCGCGCGCATTTTAATTTCCTTTTTTATTATTATTGTAACTGCTTCGAGTTTGTAATAGTAATTAGGGTTTTAATTTCTGCATTTTTATTTACAGTCAAGATAATTATGTATCTGCAAAAGCCTTGTAATAGCTAGGACTTTAAACTTTCTCGCACTTTTAATTCCCGCAAATTATAAACTGTTAGATGTATGCTAATAGAATTGTATGGAAAGACTATCTCAAATTAATACAGTAGAAACTCTAAATGTGCAAAGATAAATTAACTGAAAATATACACTCGCACATGCTCACTCCTAGGGTTTACTCCACTCCGATTGCCTTCGGTAAATGGTCATGAAGTATAGGGTTTGTTAGTGGTCGTCCTTTAGCCCCGAAAGATCTCAAATGACCCATTCGGATGTTGCCTCGGAAAAAGATCTTTAAGGCTTTAGGATGATTACTAACACCTTCTTACATTGCTTTTATGATCGTACTTGTCCCTTCGAATGTCCCTTAAAACTCCAACGACGGTGCTACCTATTTCTTAATAATAGGATAATGTTGTCTAAAGGAAAACGAACAAACTTTTTTTGAGTAGGTAGATAGTTCCTAGGTACTTTCTCAAACAAACAAATTTCAAACCAACACTTTTCAAACAAAGTTTTCAAAAACAACTTCCTAACACTCTTGAGGATAGAAACAAGGGTTAAAATGAAGTAAAACAAAACTTTTCAAAGCAAGCACACACAAGCAATTTTCAAAATGAGAAAGTACCTAAGAGCCCATGGAAAACCATGGATAGAAAGGGTGCTAACACCTCTCCTTTCTATAATCTACCCCCCGTACTCAGAAACATCTCGAAAAAAGGTTTTTTCGGTTCTTTTTCCTTTTCCTTGTTGGATAAAATAAAAGTCGGTGGCGACTCTTGCTTGCCACGAAATTTTATGAACAAAAAACACAAACTAGTATTAACAGTCGAATCTGCCACCGTATCACACCATGCAATGCTTATGATTATGAATGGAAATGGAAAAATCTTAAAAGGACGCAAGACTCCACTAGGGATGTAGCAGATAAAAACATGGATCAAAAGAAAAACTCGACCAAGAAAATAAATCACTGGTGGATAAAAGACCCGACTCTATTGGGGTAAAGCCCAAAGAGGAGATAAAGCGCCATCAACTCAAAGATTGAGGAGAGGATGTAAACGATAAAAGTGATCGATATATGACCGTGAACTACCCACTCACTGAGGAGATAGCAAAAAAAGTAACGTTGGACCACCAGGGAAAGAAGGTTGTAAGATAATAACGGTAAATACCAATATTAAGGTAAGCAGTCAATACTCACGAATGGGAACAAATGAACTTCTTTAGAGAAATAGAATCTCAACGACGAACTACCTTCCATAATGACAAGGATACCATTCATCGGAAAAAGATCTCAACAACGAACTACCTTCTATAATGACAGGGCTACCATTCATTGGAGTAACAAATCTCGACAATGAACTACCTTCCATAATGACAAGGCTACCATTCATTGGAGTAATAAATCTCAACAACAAACTACCTTCCATAATGAAAAGGCTACCATTCATTGGAGTAACAAATCTTAAAAATGAACTACCTTCCATAATGACAAGGCTACCATTTATTGGAGTAACAAATCTCGACAACGAACTACCATCCATAATGACAAGGCTACCATTCATTGGAGTAATAAATCTCAACAACAAACTACCTTCCATAATGACAGGGATACCATTCATTGGAGTAACAAATCTCAACAACGAACTACCTTCCATAATGACATGGCTACCATTCATTGGAGTAACATATCTCGACAATGAACTACCTTCCATAATGACAAGACTACCATTCATTGGAGTAACAAATCTCAACAACAATCTACCTTCCATAATGACAAGTCTACCATTCATTGGAGCAACAAATCTCAACAACGAACTACCTTTCATAATGACAAGACTACCATTCACTGGAGTAAGAAATCTGAATCTTCTCTGGGAACTGACAGACTTACTGGGGAAATGCCAATATACTCCCGTTGAGGGACTAGAGTCTTCACGTGAAAAATAAATGCACATCTTCAAACTAGGGCTCAAAGCTTGCAGAAATAAAAATAATAATATTATTGGGGCCCATAGATTTAAACCCAGAAATAAACCAGAATGAATCAGTTAACCAAAATAATACCTCATGAGAAATAAACTCAAGAGGGAACCACTTTCTATCCAGAAAACAAGCTGAAAGGAAGGCTAAAGCAAAATCTTCCACGAGGGATAACTCAGTGGGGAAATTGAAAGGATAAACACATTCTGCCTAGGGTTGACACTCTATTGGAGAGAGGATAACACAACTCTACAAAACAGGGTAATATGCTAACAAGATATTAATGAATGCAAATGAGCAATGATTTGCTAAATTCAACTATGCATGATGTATGTATGAGTGTATGTCTGTTATCATGCATGTGCTATCAAAACAGACACACAACACTGGGAATAACCAGACAAAACCAACATAGGTAGAGTCAATACTCAGCTAAATCACATCAAGGATGAAAATTTCATAAGAAAGTAAGCACCAACTAAGGAAACAGATTCCTACTTCATAGCTTAACTTCACTAGGAAGGAACATAATCCGAAAATAATCACATCATAATAATCAATTAGTATAGATACAGGGATATAACATCCTCCTTCAGAATTCAGCGGGGAATATCATATAGACTTCAATGGAGAACAACAAATGCTTCAACGTTTGAACCTCTACTGAGGATTGCAATACCGGCCTCAATGGGGAAAACAATTCCACATTATTGAGACATCAACTAAGGATCTCATATTGACTTCATTGGGGAGGGCAACACCACATCATCGAGGGGGAACCAAGATGAATTCTTCAATATTGAGAGTGAGGATTACACCAACTTCTCTGGGTAGAAAATAGGAAACCTCACGGAAATAGGCTTACCCAGGGGTTTCAGAAATCAAACATTACATGAAGATATCAAACATATGGTGATTTTAAATCAAGCCCAACACTTGGCGGGAGAAAACCTAAATAGTTGACAATTGTTTCAACACTTCTTAGAAAAATCATTGCCCTCGTCTGATTGCCTGGGAAACAAACAATAACAATAATGCTAGCACTGCAAAGGAGAAGAGACTTTCGTCATGTGAGTGAAGACCTTACTGGGGAAATAAAGACTTCATACCATGCATACCCAAAATCAAAATGAACCAATACTTGACTGGGGGAAACAGGATCATAAACCCAACACCGCACCATACATCAATTGGTATCATCTTCAATTATCTGAGAAGCACAAGAAGATCATACTCATTCCAACAAAAGTGACCTGGGAGAGCCTTTCTGGGGAATACGTACTTCCAAAAATTCAGAGTTTATCCATTCTTGGAATCACTATTTTTGTTCTCCTTGAGTCAAAAAATCTAAAGCAAGAAGTAATTTGTAAATTCTTTTCAAAAAACATTTTTGTTATTTAATCTGTTTGCTTTGAACATTACTATCAATAATAAATGAAGTCTTTGTAAGCAAAAAGAAATAAGAATTGCAAAGAATTAAAAGCTCAAACTTTATTAATAGGATGGTAGTCTGCGAATTGCGAGACTCCATAGATGATTACAAAGTTTGGAAAATGGTAATATACATTGGAAAAGATACATTGAGATACAATGACCACTATTCTCTCTAACAACTTTGAATTCCTGATCCGCGACTACGGTTGAAGAGTGGTGAGCGTCCAAGAAGATTATTGCTTCAATGATCAAGTCTTGTCTGATGCAGTTACTTGCCAGGAAATCCCTATCTTTTGCCTAGATTTCCCTTACGGGTTTTCAACCTATCGGGAAAATTTATTCTATTTATGTCTCTAAGTTTTTCCTAGAACGCCCTTTCGGGTTTTCGGCCTACCGAGATGCTCCTTTTTTCCTAAGTCTCCCTTTCGAGTTTTCGTCTTAGCGAGATGTTCTCTTATCTATTTAGGAGAAGTATTTATTGACTTCATCAGTATTCAAAGGACGTGTGAACTCCTCGCCATCCATTGTTTCAAGAATCAATGCACCTCTAGAGAAGGATTTCTTGACAACATATGAGCCTTTAAAATTGGGAGTCCACTTGCCCCTAGAATCAGCGTTAAAAGACATGATCTTCCTGAGCACGAGGCCGCCTTCTCTGAATTCATGAGGTTTGACCTTATAAAAATATTTCTTCATTCTCTTATGGTATAACTGACCATGACACAAAGCCATCATCCTTTTCTCTTCAATCAAGTTCAACTAGTCAAACATGTTCTAGACCCCATTCATCCTCTAACAACTTAGTTTCCATTATCATGTGTAAAGAGGGAATCTCAAATTCAATGGGGAGCACTACTTCCATGCCATACATAAGAGATAACGGGGTTGCCCCTGTTCAGGTGCGGAATGATGTTTGATACCCATGCAAAGCAAAGCAGAGCATCTTATGCCAATCTTGTAAGTAACAACCATCTTTTGGATGATCTTCTTGATGTTCTTATTAGCAAATTCAACAGCCCCATTAATATTTGTTCTGTAGGGAGATGAATTATGGGGGACAATCTTGAATTCTTTGAAAAGTTCCTTCATCATCTTATTATTCATATTTGAGCTGTTGTCGGTGATAATCCTACTTGGCACACAATACCGGCATATGAGATTGTTCTTGATAAAGCGCACTACCACTTGCTTAGTGACATTAGCATATGAAGCTGCTTCCACCCATTTGGTGAAGTAGTCTATTGCCACTAAAATGAAACGGTGTCCATTCGATGCCTCTGGTTCAATCATTCCAATCATGTCAATACCCCACATAGATAAAGGCCATGGGGAAGAAATAACATTGAGAAATGTCTGAGGCACATGGATTTTGTCAGCACAAATCTGGCATTTATGGCACTTCTTTGCAACTTTGCAACAGTCACATTCCATTGTCAGCCAATAATAACCCTCCCTAAGCATCTTCTTTCCCATCGAATGTCCATTGGCATGAGTACCAAAGGAGTCTTCATGGACCTCATGCACCAACATGTCTAATTCTTGTCTATCCACGTATCTGAGCAAGACCATGTCATAATTTATTTTGTATAACACATCTTCATTGAGGAAAAATATGCCTGCCAACCTTCTCAATGTCTTTCTATCTTTATTTGATGCACCAGCCGCATATTCCTGAGTCTGGAGAAAATGCTTGAAATCGTAATACCAAAGTTTTTCGTCTGACGCCTCCTCTGCTGCAAACACATGAGCCGGTCTATCCAAACATCGCACTGTGATACGAGGTACATTGTTCCAAGTATTAACTTGATACATAGAAGCCAGAGTTGCCAAAGCATCCACCGTATGATTTTCATCTCTAGGAATATGATGGAATTCAATCTTATTAAAGAAGGATAATAATCTTCTAGCATAGTCTTTATAAGGGATCAAGCCAGGGTGACGAGTATCCCATTCTCCTTTAATCTGATTTACTACCAAAGTTGAATCACCATACACATCTAGAACTTTGATTCTAAGCTCAATGGCCTCTTCGAGACCCATGATACAAGCCTCATACTTTGCCATATTATTGGCACAATCAAATGTCATCCTTGCAGTAAAAGGAATGTGTGATCCATGAGGAGTGATAATCACAACACCAATTCCTTTCCCATAAGCATTCACAGCTCCATCAAATACCATATCCCACCAGGATTCAGGATCAGGACCTTTCCCAGGCAACAGTTCATCATAATCTTTCACTTTTAGAAACAACATCTTCCAACGGGAAATTCTCCCAGTAAGAGCAGGCTTTTCAAAGATATACGTAATTTGATCCATTTTGGAAATCAACCAAGTAGTATGGTTCAACATATATTAGCGCAACCTCTTTGCCTTCCAGGCCTGAGTACATCATGTATTTTCCAGCATAGAATACCGCGACTCATAATCAGTAAACTTCTTGCTGAGATAATAAATGGCATATTCCTTCTTCCCTGTTTCATCTTGTTGTCCCAAAATACAACCCAGAGAACTATCTAACACTGTCAGATACATAATCAATGGTCTTTCTTCAACAAGTGGGAGCAAGATAGGAGGTTCAAGAAGATACTCTTTAATACTTTCAAATTCCCTTTTGTAATCATCAATCCATACACAACCTTAATCTTTCTTTAACAACTTAAAGATCGGTTCACATGTTGCAGTCATGTGGGAAATCAATCTGGAAATGTAATTCAACCGCCCAAGGAATCCTCTAACTTGCTTTTCAGTACTTGGCGCAGGCATTTCTTGAATTTATTTGACTTTATCAAGATCAACTTTAATTCCTTTTTGGTTGACAATGAAACCTAACAACTTCCCTGATCGAACACTGAAGGTACATTTGTTTGGATTCAAGCAGAGACGATATTTCCTCAAACGCTGAAACAACTTCAATAAATCTTCTACATGCCCTTCTTCAGTTTATGATTTGGAAATCATATCTTTAACATATACCTCAATTTCCTTGTGCATCGGATCATGGAATAGGGTTGTCATAGCCCTCTGGTACGTTGCACCAACATTCTTCAACCCGAAGGGCATCACTCTATAATAGAATGTTCCCTAGGGTGTCATCAAAGTTGTTTTTTTCATGTCCTCAAGAGCCATTCTTATTTGATTATATCCCAAAAATCCATCCACGGACGAGAATATTTTGATTTTTGTTGTACTATCAACTAACATATCAATATGTGGCAATGGAAAGTCATCTTTTGGACTAGCTTTATTTAGATCTCTGTAATCTACACACATGCAAACTTTTTTGTCTTTGTTTGGTACTGGGAAAATATTGGCAATCCACTGAGGTTACACTTATATCACAAGAAAACTAGCATTGATCTTCTTTAAGACTTCTTCTTTAATCTTCACTGCCATATCTGGGTGAGTTCTTCACAATTTCTGCTTGACTGGAGGACACTCTGGCTTCAACGACAAATGATGCTCCACAATATCAATATCTAAACCCGGCATATCTTGGTAAGACCAAGCAAATACGTCCACATACTCTTTCAACAGTTCAACCAACCTGCTCTTCACGTTGAGATGCGACAATGCTCAAATCTTGACTTCTTTCAGATCTCCCTTTGAACCTAAGTTGATCGTCTCCAACAACTCTTTATACGACTGAATGGAATTTCCCTCGCGCTCGATCAACCGAGAAACCTCTTCTGGAATCTCATAATATTCTCCTTCTTCAGCCACATACACCAGATATTCAAAGTTAGGAGAGGGTGCAGGGTCATTGTATTCAACGGGTTTATTAATTAATCTGCACATATGATTTATGATTGCTTTTATAAACTGGCACATATATCAAGTGATCATGCATATTTATTTATAGTTATTATTTATTCCAAAAGGGTTTTTTTCATTACCATTTTTCCATGAAAAAACTGAAAATAAAAACACAATTTGAGAATCAAAGACAACTTTTATGAATGATTTTAATGAGAAAAGCAAACAGATAAGTCCATACAATATTAACTTTCACCTTAGGTAGAGTGAAAGCTTTTTGCAAAGATTAACAAAAACAAATAACTTTGAGACATGGATGCAAGAGGGCACATCAATAGTGACCCAGTTCTGGACTCTGACTCTAGGTGTGACATAATTCGGCATCTCCTGCTCTTCTTCATCCTCCATAATAGCATTGATCCTAGAAATAGTTGGATGAAGATATCCTCCGCTGTGGAAAATATCCTGATACTTTCCTAGAGTAGTCTTCGGCTTCATGTTTTCACATTTGTCATTCTTCGCAAAAAATCCCAAACCAGCCCTGTTCTTGTTCACCGGTGGATCAACAATCTGCCCCCATACTTTGCTAGGGCCATTGCACACAACCTGCTGGGCATGTCTGAATGAAGCCATAGAATTCACATTCTCTCTTACATTATCAACGGATAAACTTGGAACTGAGTTCCAACAGCAGCTTCATCCACTTCCACCATATTGAAAGAAGATAAATGAGATATCAGCAATGCTTGCTCTCCATTTATAATAACCAGTTTTCCTTCATGCACGAACTTCAGCTTTTGGTGTAGAGTTGAAGTGACAGCCTCTGCTTCATGTATCCAAGGTCGTCCCAGTAAACAACTGTATGCAGGCACAATATCCATGACTTGGAAAGTAATCTGAAAAAGGTGTGGGCCTACGTGAATAGGAAGAACCACTTCCCCAATAACAGACTTCCTTAATCCATCGGAAGCTTTTACAATTATGCCACTAGGGCGCATGGGAGCTCTTTGATAATTCAGCTTCATCAGCATGCTCCTCGGTATGACATTTAAGGCGAACCCATTATCAATCAGCACATTTGACAATGAATCGTTCTTACAGTTCATGGATATGTGGAGAGCTAGATTGTGGTTCCTTCCTTCGTCAGGAAATTCATCATCACAAAAGCTTAGGTTGTTACAAGATGTAATATTACCTACCACATTGTTGAATTGGTCCAACGGCATATCACTCTCCACGAAGGCTTGATCCAACACCCTCATCAAGAATTCTCTATGAGCAGACGAGTTCATCAACAGGGCCAGGATAGATATTTTTGAAGGGGTTTGCAACAACTGATCTACGATCCGGTAGTTGCTCATTTTGATAATCTTTAAAATATCATCCACATATTTTCCGGGGTAGCACCGCTGGATTCCTCTACAGCTTTCTTAGTTTCAACATTTTCAACAACCTTCTTACCGGCACTAACATTTCCTTGAATAACAGGTGCGAACACATGACCACTACGGGTCACTCTACTAGCTTCAACAATATTTTCAACATTAGATAAAGGCTGGATGGGAACCTCTACCCCATCCTCTAGAATTATAACATTGTACTTGTACAGTACAACTCTGTCTGATTTGTAAGGAACAGGACCTGGCAAGCAAATCACCATTGGGGCAACAACTGGCTTGCTACAGTATTCAATCTCGACAGGGGTAAAATCCTTGAAACAAGGCACAATTATGTTCACCCTTTCCTCAGAATATATGGTCATCACATAATCATCTCTAGAGAACATATCTTCGTTTGAGGAAAAGAATTCATCCGCAGAAGCATATTCATCATCCAATTAAATCTCATCCAAGCAATCTTCAACCATATTAATCACATGGTAATCGTCTATATGGCCTAAAACCTTGATGGTACCATTATCCAATAACAACTGAATACCTCTTTTCATAACCGAAAAACCTCGAGAATCCATGCAGCAAACCCAGAAAAATCCATAGTGTTGTTCTACCTGACCATCCATGTGGCCGAAAGTGGCGTGTAATTGCACTAAATCATCATTCATATGGTTCACATCAAAGATCCAGAACTCTCCAGGACATCCAAAGACCATGTTCACATCTTCCTCATATTCTGCCCTAGGCTTGATTATATGAATGAGCCTTCATCCATCATTTCCTGCAAATCAGCCTTTATCTTGTCACACCCTTGTATATCAGTGCTACAAATACCACAACCAGCATGGTCATGTGTATAGTAACTAAGCTCTCAAAATTTTGCATGCATCTTTACGAAATCTCCTCTGACTAAGTTGGTATCATATATCTGAAAGTCCCCCGGACAACGAGCAACCATGTTGACAACATTCACCCCACCATGCTATGGAAGAGGATTATCATTTACATTTAGGATGACATCCTTGAAGGATAAAAGGCCAGATCTCACCATTTTTTGTACCTCCAATTTCAGGGGATAACAGTTTTCCACATTGTACCCTGGTGCACCCTGATGAAAAGCCCACGTCTTATCTGCCTTATAATACCAAGGCAAAAGGGATGGTATAGCAGGGGGTGGCCTGGTCTGGACCAACTTTTTCTGAATCAATGCTGGGAGTAACTCTACATAACTCATGAGGATAGAGTCAAAAGGCTCCCTGCTCTGACTCTGTCCTTGATTTCCTTGAGGGGTTGGTCTTTGATAAGCCACTATTGTTGGAGCTATATTAACAACTGGAGTTACCGAGGCAACCTGTTGGTGATGCTGATGATTTATTTTAGGAGGATTAACCCTTCTCTCTTGAATAATAACATTTGTCTCTCCTTATTTCTTTTTAGCAAATCCATATGATAGTTTCTTCACACTGCCGAAATTTTCACTTCTTGTCAAACGACCTTCTCTAACAACTACTTCCAAATGGACTCCCATGCCATCTCGGTAAAATCACTGGGTGCACTCATCACCATTCTTTCATAATAGAGTGCACCTAAAGTCTTCAGAAAAATATTTGTCATTTCTTTTTCTTCCATTGGAGGAATCAGCTGGGCGGCTACTTCACGCCATCTCTGTGCATATTCCATAAATGACTCTTTGTCCTTCTAGACCATTTCCCTAAGTTGATCATGGTCACGTGCCATGTCAACATTGTATTTGTACTGTCTAATAAATGCTTCACCCAAGTCATTGAAAGTATGAATGTTGGCACTACCCAGGGTCATGTACCATTTCAATGTTGCACCAGTCAAACTATCTTGGAAAAAGTGAATCAACAGGCGTTGATCATTGGTGTGAGTAGACATCCTTCTCATATACATCACTAAGTAAGAACGAGGACAAGTATTTCCCTTGTAATTTTTGAATTCTGGTACTTTTAACTTTGCTGGTATTTTCACATTTAGAACTAAACATAGATCATTCACACTCTGCCCAAACAATTCTTTTCCTCTGAGGGCCTTCAACTCTTTCTGCATTCTATCAAACTGATCCTGAAAATCATCCATTCAATCATAGGCACCCAGGCTTTCACGTAGTGGAGTAATAGGGTGATAAAATTTTTCATTAGAAAATGGTACAACATTCACTGAGGGAGGTGCAACATAGTGAATCTCATTTCTAGCAGCATGAGTAATATGCACCACAGGAGGTGCAGGAGCAGCAGCAGCCTGAGCAAGTGGAGCAACTTGAGTATCTTGATTATAACCTTCTGGCATGAAGTTCTCTGGAATTCCCCATGGATATCCCTTAGGTATAAGATTTTGAACAACAGTGGCTGGAGTAGCAGATACAGGAACCGTCGGAGCTTCGGAAGTAACCATTGTCTATTGAGGCTGAGCAAGTGGTGGCTGATTCTAAGCATCCACCAATGATTCCATCAATGCAGTGAGATTAGCCATACCGGCCTTCAGAGAAGAAACTTCGTTGCGCAGCTCGCGATTCTCTTGTTCTAGATTATCCATCTTCCTTCTGAAATTAGCCTGAGTATTGTACTGATGAGGCAACTTGCTGAATGAAGCAAAGAAGCTCAGTAAGACACCTGGATATGAATAAAAATGCAAGAAGTATGTACAATATGATGAATGATATGAAATGCACGTGATTTACTTTATTATTAATATTTCAAGGAACTCAAAGATTTATAGACAATTTGCAAATATCAAAGTACTAACACATTTGAAATACTAAAAATCTCATTATAATAACTTCAAAATAGATTACAACTTTTTAGTACAAGTTTCAATAATCCTAAATACAAGATAAGATAAAAAATATAATATACCAAGAAATAAAAACTGATGAAGATCACTCCAAGCACTGACGCTTCCCTGTGAGTCTTGCAATCTGAGCTTTCAACCACTTGTTCTCTTCTGCATACCTGTCAGCAACCTTTTTCCAATCTCCAGAGTCGCGAAATGAGAAACTAGGGCCTGACTGAGGTCTAGAGGAAAATAAATTCTCTTGCCTATCCATCATCTCTACATCACGACTCTCAAGAATCTCAATCAAATCATCTTTCTCCTTTAGGTCTTCTCGGTAGGACACCTCTAAAGTATGACACTTATTCTTCCAAGCTTCCTTTTCCTGTTGCATCCTAACTAGGGCAAGTTGAAGCTCTTCCACATCATCCAATAGGGGAGGAGTGGTCTTCACAAACATATCATACATATGTGCTTCTCGAGAATACAAAATCTTCAATTGGATGGCTCTTTCTTGTACCCACTGAAGATAAGGCTCCAAAGAAACAGCCCTTCTAGGTCCCAAGTCTTTCTTACTCTTCCTGTGAATATGACGTCAAGCCTTCAAAATCTCCTCTCTAGCTTCCTTATGAACCCCTCCTTCTTTAAGGAAGAAACCACTCAGGTGAGTACTATTTGGCTTATCCCTCATCGGATATCCAAGTTGTCGTCGTGCAAGAACATAGTTGTAGTTAATTCCTCCCTTTGTACCAAGAAGAGGTACATTGGGGAAACTACCACAACTGTCAACAATCTCTACGTCATGGTAAGCCTGATGATACCAAACAATATCTGAATGAGTGGGGGCAATAATCTTCGGAGCCCAATGAGGTTCTTTCCTGACATACCAAAAGGCATCAGACTGAGGCAAGTGAGAAATAAACCATTGATACAAAAAAGGCGTGCGTAAATGATCATCCCTCCATGATAAGAATCCCTAAGATGAATAGAGTAATAAGTATCACCCAATAATGTAGGGACTGGGTTCCCAATCATAAATATCATTATGGAATTAATATCCACAAATTTGTTGACATTGGGAAATAAGAACAAACTATAAGCAAGTAGAGCAAAGATGGCCTCAAAAGCAAACATACTATTCATCCTAGCAAAGTAGCGAGCTTTCTCTAATAAGAACTGCGCGAGTAAACCTCTAATCCCTCCTTTGGAAGCCATGTGGGATTCATCCTCATACTTCTCCAAATGGATCAAAGCAGCAATCTCATGGGATTTTGGCTCCCCCTCCAAACCAGTAAAAGGAACACGATCAATGATAAGTAAACCCAGCAGATAAGAATACTCTTCTAATGTAGGCATCGACTGATAATCAGGGAAAGTAAAGCATAGATACATCGGATCATAGAACTAGACCAAAGTCAAGAGAACACCCTCCTTCATCCCGAGCTTTGTAAGAGAAATGATAGAACCATACTTCCTCCAAAAATCTGTAGAAATCTCAATCTTGGGAGTCATACTCATCAACTCATCTATCTTGGGATCTTTGAAACTGTACTTCCCAGTTGTTCTTTTTCCAGAATCCATGGTCAAAAAGTACCTGAGGTATTCATAAAGAGTCAACTTTTAAGTCCCTTGAAACATAATGTTTTTAGAAGATGCTCATGGGTGCATGAATACATGATGCAATAATGACACACAAGATCTCAAACATAGGGTTCATAGGTTCAACGTCACGAGCATGAGGTCGAAGGTACTACCCAAAAGGTATGGTCTAAAAGTTTATCACCTTCTGAACAAGGTTCTAAGAGGTTCCCAGAGTCTACATCATTCCTTCAGATATTACCAACATCCCAATTGACTCGGTAATTAGCAATATTCTCATGAAAAACTAGTCCGAGCATAATATCGCGTGACAACCATTTCTGGATTACTCTGTCATAGATTCCGCACTACACCTAAAAGGCCAAGATGGGTTAGGGGTTCTATGGTCCTCAGTTTCAACATACTCCCAGGTCGAAAGCAGCACGTCTTCCTGATTACTCGGTAAACGACACTACATTCAAACGGGACTCCACTGAGTGAGGGATTTCATGTCTCCTTTTCTGGGATTACTCCCTCAAAGTTAACATAACTATACCGCATGTCCTATCTTAAGTTTTCCCAAGTCTGGGTATAGGACTTATGAGAAATCACCAAGCACCCTAAAAACCAGGAAAGTCCAGACAAACTTATATACAGCATATAATATATAACAAACAATAACACATAAACTAATAAACAAAGATAGGCTCAACCCACTTAGGTATGGACCGGCAATAGGTCAATCTTTCCCCAGTGAGGTCACCATTTTTTTCTGTAGCGGTAGAAATGTTGAAACTAAGCCATTAGATTGACTGGACTCGCAGAGATCAAAATATAAATCGCCAATGTGCTTTATTGTTTCCAAAGGAATGGGAAAAGAGCTAATAACCCAAAAGAGGGGGAGAGGATCTAAGTCCGGGGGTTGGTTATGCAAAGGAGAGGTATTAGCACCCTAAACATCTACGGTACTCTGCAGGAACCTCTTTTAAAATCTGTGTATTTTGGCTATAAATGTTGTATGGAAAATAGATGCTGGAGATGAGAAAAGAAATATTTTTTATGATTTTTTCACCCGTCGCGGTTGCGAACATTTAGTGCCTATGAACCACCTTCCGTGTAATAGGGGATCAGGGTACTCGTAGTTCACCTTAAAAAAATTTAAAACACAACTGTGTTGGTTAATTTTGAGAGACAAGACATCATCGTCGTATCCGAGAGGAAAACATACTTACTACCCTTGATTATGAGAAAGAAGAATTTGTGTCATCTCAAAGTGGAGGATATGGCTTGGATTTGAAAATAAACAGAGCCTCACTCAACACCCAAGTGGAAAATATCTCACTTCACTACATATCGTAGAAGTATAGTAGCTCGCATCACCATAAATATTGACAAGGGTCTAATCTTTTGAGAAAATTTTAAAGTAAAAGGCCAAAGTGGAAAAATGGTTTGAATGAGATTTATTGACTTTTAGTCTTCTCACAAAATGTCAAAGTATTGTTAAATTGTTTAAAGTTTTATTAGGAAAATATATTTGAAAATGCATGGATCTAAGTCCAAGTTTATTATGAAAGTGGTTCAAGTTTTAAAACAAGAAGAATTTTCAAAAGGAGGGAGAAGGTTTTTGAAATTAAAGAAGATGGGAGGAGATGAAGGGACTATCCTAAAGCATAAGGTAAAAGCTAAAATAAGAAAAAGAAATAAATGAAATAAATAAAAGTTGGGCCAAGGGTGTAAACATAGGCAGGGGGTCAGAAGTTACAAAAAAAAACAAAAGCCCAAAGGGGGGAGGCCCAGCGCTACTGTATGGAACAAAAAGAGAGGAAATGTGAAAAAAATAGAACAAAAGGGTACCACTAGGGCACGAACCCAGGTCCCAAAGGTTAACAGGCGGTCATTTTACCACTGGGGCGACTATACATCCGTTAATATTGACAAAACAATAAATATGTAACATAAATTATGCCCTGAATGCAACTTCATCTTCAACCTCTAGCCACGGATCCTATAACTTCACCATTTCTCAACAAAAATGAAAAGTGCAACCATGAAAGTTGCTCCATTTTTCCATACGAATCCAACCATATAAATATCATAAGCTATAAATCAAAGATGAATGAGAAATTTTGAAAGTACCAAATTCTGACCTAAGATTTCAGAAAGTTCAATCCTAAAATTCTCATAGCTCAATCAATATAAATGAAATCTATGGATGTGTACAGCTTCAGGGCGATGATGTCTATATTTTATCTTCACAAATACAAACCTAACAATGCCTAAATGAGAAGATAGAAGTTCAAAAAATATACCTCAAAACTGGAAATCGTGAAATGAGTTTGAGCTTGATTCAAGGTGATACAATGACCAGGTTATCTTTCTTGAGTCTCTAGGAAGCTAATGCAATGCTTAGCTTGAGTTGAGAGTGGCTGAAATGGCCTGGAGAAGTCAAGTTGCAGACCCCTGTTTTTGGTTATGGAAGTTACGGTAAATGGTGTTACAGTTCTAGAATAAGGATGGGGATGAGTTGTATTTGATATGTAGGAGCTTTTGGAAGTGAAAGGTCAAGAAATGCACGAGGGAAATGGAAGTTTGATATGTAAAGTCAGAACTTGCACAACAATGGTGTTTTGAGGCAATTTCTGGCTAGAGGGAGTTTGGGAGTGTTTCTAATAGTGTCTTTTCTTGTAATGTACTTGTGTATATGTATGGAAAAGGTTTTAGATCAAATGCACTCAAGACTCCTGAGTTTTAGCCTTTTGGCTCTATAACTTGCTTTTGAAGAAAAGTGAAAAGACAAATCTCCAAGTATTGTACAAGCATGTTCTGAGTTCCAAGAGACCTTATACACATTGATTTTGGTTTATAGGGGTTGTGTATGCTGAAAGAACAAGTTAGAAGCTCAATACAAGTTGACTTTGTGATTAAAGCAACTTTTCAAGAATGGAATGGTAACTTTGTGCCATAAATGGAAATGCAACTTGGATAATGGCTCAAATGCTTGGACAATGGCTCTATCAGTTGTGTAAGAATTTAATTATGGAGTGAAAAACAAGTTTTAGGCCTGAAAATAAAAGATTATGCAGCCTAAAATGGATTTGGTTCATGTGTTCATCACGAAATGACTTGTAATTCAAGTTTGAAAACCCTAACTTCTTGCCTTCGATTCTCCTTGCTCAAGTATGATCTTAATGAGTTCTTAGACATTTTGGAAAGATGGTAACATCCTCTAAAACCTCTAAGTTGTACATTTTTGAAGATTAATCTTGGAACTATGTGAAAATTTTCCATGAAGTTAGGTCAAAATCCTGCCTAAAGTAGTGCAAAATTTCACGAAGTTTCCAAGTTTCATGAACATTCACAAAATCATAACTTGAAATCCATGAATTTCTAGGAGAAGTTGTGTTATACAATGTTTTAGATCTCATTGATATCTACAACTTTCATGTTTGAGGTTTCCTTTGAATCATCTTGCATCATGGTGAAAATTTGGCTCAAAGTTATGAAAAAAATATGAATTTTCCAACACTTAGAAAAATTTCTAAGTTTAGAAATTTTGACTTTTCAAAATGAAATCTTGAATTTTTGATTTCTTGATGAACAAGTTTCATATTTTTACATATTTTGATGAATTATGATCTTTGATACTTGATTTTGACCAAAAAGTCAAAGTTTGACTTTTCAGTGTACATTTGACTTTTGATTAGTTAACTGAAAATCAATTATCAATCAATTGAT
Organism: Vicia faba; assembly: GCA_948472305.1. NCBI lineage: Eukaryota > Viridiplantae > Streptophyta > Magnoliopsida > Fabales > Fabaceae > Vicia > Vicia faba. Next base: position 118,397,221 of record OX451737.1, read on the forward strand.
ATTGAGGAATGTTTTGAGCCATTCCATTAGGTCAAAATGATGCATTTAAATCCTTGATATCATAACTTAAACCAATCAATCATTTGATAGGTCAAAAATCAGAAATTGCACCTTCTCATTCAAAACCCTAATTTTGACCATTTTGCGCTTTTGAGGTTCTGATTAAATTTCTTGAGGAACTGTGATCCAAACTTGATCAAATGACATATGTGAGTTCATATAGTTTATATGGACCAAAAATTATGAAGTTTGACTGTAAATTGACTATAGTTGACTTTTTTCCTCAATACAGCTGATTTTAGGTCAACTGATCAATTAATTGGGCAAAAATATGATCCAAGACTTGAAACTTGACATGAGCAATCTTGAGAGTCCAAAATGATCCATTAAAGTCATATGAGACATTAAAAGTCTATTTGTCCTTGTGCAATCTCAAACCCTAATTTTCAATCATCAGTGCTAGATGAGGTGTCTTGAGCTGATCAACCCTTGTGCAGTCTTGAACCAAAGGAGATCTTGTGGAAGATTACTTGAGAAATGAGAGGGAAAATTTTGGGGTACAATAATTTCTACTAGAATGGGTTCCAAAGGTACCTTCGTGTAAATCTGCATAATCCTCTCTTCTTCGCTCTTATCTACACACCAAAGTAAAGTAGAGTCATGGTTGCGGTTATAGAGGATTCCATTACTGAGGAAGATATTTGAGGAGAACCTTCTCAGAAACTTCTTATCATTGACATATGCCCCCTCAGGATATTCTTGAGCCTCGAGATACCTTTTCACTTCATGGAACCAAGGTTTGTCTGCTACCTCTTCAGTGTTAATCTCATAGCAGTATGCTGGTTCATCCAATCTCTCAATAGTGATCTGAGGAGCTTCGTTGTCCCACTTGACCTTGAACATAGACGACATAGTAGCTAGAGTGTCACTAACTGATTTTATTCTCGTGGGAAATGTTCAAAGGTGACCTCTTCAAAGTGTGGAAGCAATGTCAGCACATGTTCTTTGTAAGGGGTGAGATTCGGGTGCTTCATGTCCCACTCGCCTTTGATTTGACTTATTACCAAGGCTGAATCCCCGAATACATTCAAGAACTTGATCCTTAGGTCGATAGTAGCTTTGAGACCCATGATACATGCTTCATACTTCACCATATTGTTGGTACACATGAAACATAATCTGGCGGTGAAAGGAGTATGACAACCCTCAGGAGATATGATTACAACACCGATGCCATTGTCGAGTGCGTTGGAGGCCCCATCAAAAACCATAGTCCATCGGGCTCCTTCCTCGGGTCCTTCATCCGGTCCAGGTTCTTCGCAGTCAGTCACTAACATAATTTTCTCATCCGGGAACTCAAAATTCATGGACTGGTAGTCATCCACAGCCTGATGAGCCAAATGATCAGCTAGTACACTTCCCTTGATTGCTTTCTGGGTGGTGTATTGGATATCGTATTCGATCAAGATCATTTTCCATCTTGCTATTCTTCCAGAGAGAGCGGGCTTCTCAAAGATATACTTGACTGGATCCATCTTAGATATCAATAAAGTGGTGTGGGTCAACATATACTATCTCAGTCGGCGAGCAGCCCATGCCAAAGCGCAACAAGTTTTCTCGAGAAGTGAGTATCTTGTCTCATAGTCGGTAAACGTTTTGCTAAGGTATTATATTGCATACTCTTTTCGACCAGACTCGTTATGTTTCCCCAGAACACACCCCATTGAATTATCTAACACTATTAAGCACATTATCAAAGGTCTTCCTTCAATCAGAGGCATCAAAATCGGAGGCTCTTGAAGGTATTCCTTGATTCTCTCGAAGGTGGTCTGGCATTCATCATTCCACTTTACCACTTGATCTTTCTTCAGGAGTTTAAAGATTGGCTCACAAGTAGCAGTTAAATGGGAAATGAACCTGGCAATGTAATTAAGGTATCCTAAGAAGCCTCTGACCTCCTTCTTAGTGCGAGGAGCCGGAATCTCTTGTGTAGCCTTCACTTTTGCAGGGTCTACCTGAATACCCTTGTCACTAACAATGAAACCCAAAAGTTTACCAGACCTTACCCCAAAGGTGCACTTGTTCGGGTTTAACGTCAGCTTATATGTCTTCGACCTATCAAATAGCTTTTGTAGATGATCAAGGTGTTATTCCTCAGTTTGAAACTTGGCTATCATGTCATCAACATAAACCTCTATCTCATGGTGAATCATGTCATGAAACAGAGCTACCATGGCTCGCTGATAGGTTTCCGCATCGTTCTTTAACCCAAACGACATCACTTTGTAGCAGAAAGTTCCCCATTGTGTGACGAAGGTTGTCTTCTCCATGTCTTCGGGTGCCATCTTGATCTGATTGTAACCAGAGAAACCGTCTATGAAGGAAAAGATCTTGTGATGCACGATGTTGTCAACTAGAACGTCAATGTGGGGAGAGGAAAGTCATCCTTGGGGCTTGCCCTGTTCAAATCTCGGTAGACCATACACATTTGTACCATGCCTTCCTTTTTAGGTATCGGGACTATGTTAGCAACCCATTGGGGATAAGAAGTGATAGCTAAGAACCCAGTGTTGAACTGTTTCATAACCTCTACTTTAATCTTCTCTGACATTTCGGGGCGCATACGATGGACCTTCTGCTTTACCGGAGGGAAATCTTCTTTAGTTGGCAGACGATAAACCATAATATATGTGTCCAGTCCTGGCATGTCTTCATACAACCAGGAAAACATATCAACATAATCATGCAACATCTGAATCAAACGTTGTTTGACACCAAGCTCCAGATTTGCACCTATCTTGACTTCTTTTCTGTCTTCCTCTGTGCCCAAGTTCACTGTCTTAACTAGCTCTTCATGAGGCTGTATAGCCCTTTCTTCCTGCTGTAACAGTCTAGCAAGTTCTCTGGGTACCTCATAATCTTCCTCACCTTCGTCCTTGGCTTGGTTTATCAGATTTTCAAAGTCATAACTGGAAATAGCAGAATTATTATCAATGGGATCCATAGTGGATATGGATATGCAGTTTGATACGTGGGTGTGTGTAAGAGCATAGCTGTATAGACAAAGTAAAAAGCAGAAAAGAAAAACAGAGAGTGCAAAATTTGTATGCATAAACGTCCAATGCTTTATTAATGCCATATGAAATTAAACATGATAACCCTAAAAAATAAAACAATTGTGCCCTGGGTAAGATACATGGCCATATAGTTTATATTGTTTATTACATATCCAAAAAACAAGAAAGACAATTACTTCTAAATAAAAGTAATTGGTACAAAGTCTTTTGTCGTCCAGTTACTGGGTCCACCGTTGGTAGTAGGGAAGATCCAGCTATCTATGTCATCGTCACCATCACTGTCTTCTAGAGAGTTGACCCCATGACTGTTGATGCGTAGGGGAGGTCTTCCCGCACGAGCACGACGAACAGCCCTTTGAGCCCCTGAAGAGAAACCCAAACCAAACTTATCAGACTTGTACGTAATATCAGGGAGATGACCCTAGATGGTAGACCCATCTTCTTCAATAACTGCTTTTGCATCCTTGAGAGAAGCCATCTTCAAGGGAGGTCTGGTGATCTTTGGCAGATTGGTGACAGTTTCAGTTGCAGCCATAGTATGAGGTATCTCTTCGAAGTTTTGACACAGAGTCTCGATGAAATCTCCATCCATTTCCATGTACCTGAAGGAGTTCAGGTGATTGACCATGTATTCTTGTTCACCGTGTACCGTGACAATCTTTCCTCTTACCGGGTATTTCATCATCTAATGCAGAGTAGACCTGACAACTCTCACCCCATGTATCCAAGGGAGACCCAATAAACAAGAATAAGATGGCCCGATATCCATCACGTAGAAGGTGGAATCAAAGGTCTGAGAACCAACTTTGACGGGGATGTCCACCTCCCCGTGCACCATTCTCTTCGAACCATCAAAAGCTCTCACTACTATGTTGCTGGGCTTCAAGGTCAAACCTTCACAGTCTAGTCTATCCAGACCTTTCTTGGGCAGCACATTCAATGATGAACCAGTATCTACTAGAACATGGGCCAAAGTAGTGCCCATGCATTCAATGGGAACATGTAGCGCATCGTTGTGTTTTCTCCCTCTGGGTGTCAGATCAGCATCAGAAAAACCCAAACCGTTATCAGCTATCAAACTGGCCACACAATCTTCAAATTGGTCAGCGGATATTTCTTGTGGAACATGGGCCGTCTTAAGGAACTTTACCAAAGCCTTTGCATGAGCTTCAGAGCACAACAGTAAGGATAGCATAGAAATCTTTGAAGGGGTCTTCCCCAACTGTTCGACCATATTGTAGTCGCTTTTCTTGATAATCTTCAAAATTTCTTCCATTTCCTTCTTGGAAGCCTCTGGGATAGATATTGACCGTGCCTTCGTCTGGACAGGCTCAATCAATATGTCTTTGCCCCGAGTCTCAGCCGACTCGGTGATAGGGGTGTCAGCAGGGGAAATCACTGGAATTGCAGTAGTGGTATCAGCAGGAACAAAAGTAGGAATGCTTATAGGACCAGTAACTGCTTTTGGAGGAGAAATCTCAGGGGAGAACACTCTTCCACTTCTTGTTATTTTGTTAGTTCTAACAATGTTACCAATGTCGGGATCAGCATTTTCAGAAACCCAATCTTCAACAGCCAACAGGTCTTACTTGACACCGTGGTAGTAGATGTCGCCCCCATAGTTCCAGGGAACAGTTTTGTCTGAGGAGTATGGGATTGGCCCTGGCATAGTAATAATCAGTGGAGCCAACTTCGGAATAGATGTAATCTTGACGGGTCTTTTGGTGGAGACCCTGGGAGGATTGGTGGAAATGGTTATTATTGAAACATCCTTGCAAGAAATCGTCGGAATGGGAGTCTTTTCAAACAAAATATCTCTATCATCCATCAAGCGCTGAACACCTACCTTCAATAAATGATAACCAGTTGGTAGAGATAAACATGAGTGGCAACCTTCGCCACAGCCCGGAAATAAACCGGCCTTCAATAAGTTCCACTTAACAGTCAGGAGAGGAGTAACAAGTTCCTCAACAGAAGTAACAAACACATCATCTTCAATAGCATTAACACCACGGCCATGTTTGGGCATAGGAGCAGTGATAACATTGGGAACCTCGGGAGTGTCAAATTCAATTCCTTCACCTCGAGAAGGTCTTGCACCTTGTTTTTCAAAGCCCATCAGTTGTTTGTATCATGATCTGAAGTCTCGGAATGGTAGGCGCATCGCGCATTTGGATTGTAGCGGGGAGAGGCAGTATTAGGATTCTTCGGAGCTTCCCGCAAGGTAACCAGATTAGATTTCAACAAATTTGGCAAGACTTAAGACAACGTCATATTTATCCAGGTAAAGTGTCTTACCGGCCTTTCTGTTCTAGGATGATTATTCCTTTGTTGAGTATGTGCAGGCTTAGAGATCATGACAACCCCTACCGCAAGACGGTGTTCAGTTTTTTCCTGATTCTTTTGATTGTACACAACACGGACATCTTTTTTCCCATAAAATGACTTCCTTGCTGAACTGGAGGACGCCATCCTTCTGGATCTTACCACTCCTAATTCCAGCTTCCACTCTTTCTCCTGTCAAGATCAATTCAATGAAGCCGGCTGAGGAGCTTCCAATCAGGTGATTGAAAAATGGACCAGACAGGGTACCCATAAACATATCCACTAGCTCCCTATCAGACAAGGGGGGTTGGAATCTTCCTGCTAAGTCCCTCCATTTCTGAGCATAGTCCTTAAAGCCCTCGCTCGAACCCATATACATACTTTAGAGTTGTGTACGGGTGGGAGCAAGGTCTGCATTATACTGATACTGCTTGTGGAAAGCAGCAACCAGGTCTTCCCGATTATGAATGTTGGTCCCCTCCAGCTAGTAGAACTATTCTAGTTGAGTTGCAGACAGGCTATCTTGAAAGAAGTGGACCCATAAGTCATTGTCAGGAGTGTGAGGCAGGATCTTCCTCACATAAGGTCGCAGGTGCATCTTGGGACATGAAACCCCATCATATTTGGCGAACACTGGAACCTTGAACTTTTGTGGGATGACAACCCCAGAGACCAAACCCAACTCTTCAAAATCCAAACCTGGTACCTTCGGACCTCCATTGCATTCAAACGATCCTCCAGCTGTTTGTATTTTTCATCAGCAGGAAGATATTGTTCCTCATCATAGTCAGATTCATCATCAGATTCTTTTGGACTGGATTCTTCCTCTCTTGTTTCCTCCTCTTGATTATTTCCTTCCTTTGATGAAGTTATCAGTTTAGAGGCTCGCTGCACTGGTCCTCAGATCCTTCTTCCCAAGTTCACCAAACCAGCTGGTTTCCTTGGCTTCTTCTTTTCCTTAACAAGCAGGGCTTTCAGTTCTTCCTGCCCCTTGGTTAGAGCCATGATCATATGTTGAAACTGGACATTCTGAGTCTGTAGATCCTTCACTGTTTATTCTAGAGCCATTGTTGAAATAAACAGCGAAGAGGATGAGAAACCTGCTTTGAAACCTGCTTATGCAATGATATGTATGATATATGTATGCAATGTTTTCAAGGATTTCTAAGACTCAAATTTTCTTAAACAAAAATAGAACAAACTTTAATTATATTAAGATATTTTATTGATCACAATAATGCCTCTTGGGCTCATAAAAAAAAACAAAGCAACAATAACATTCTCCAAGAAAAAGAAGACTCAAGTTTCCCACAGGCCATCCTCTTTGGTGTAATGTAGGCATTTATATTCCTCTCCTCGTGAAGTAACCGGGTGAGCTCTAGAACCTTCTTCTCGTTGGCATAGAGTTAGGCTTCAAAAGTATCTCGTTCTTCTTTAAGTTGGATCCAGGATTTCCGTAGCTCCTCAAAATCAGTTGGCATATCAGGATGAAGAATAACGTAAGGAGTGCCTCCTTTAGCAATTGGCTCCATAATCACGTGTAAGATGGCAGGGTAAGGCATCATAAGACATTGAGCACGAGCTCGCACCCATTTGAGGTAAGGCTCAAGAGGGATGGAATTCTTGTGCCCCAGTGTCTTGCTATCAACCCTGTTTATCATGCCCTAAGCTCGAATGAATCTCTTGCGATAACCATGAACATCATTCTCATAATCAAAGATGATTCCTTGGACGAGTGCATCATGAGGACCATCCCTTCTAGGGTAACCAAAATGTCGCAACGCTAAACAAGGATTATAAGTGATTCCTCCCCTAATGCCTAAGAGAGGGACATTAGGGAATTCCCCACAACGATCAATGATGGTGACACTCTCCAAGGACCGAGAACACCAATGAATATCTGAATGTGTAAGGGACATCAACCTATGAGACCATCTCATACCTTGCTCATTTCTCAAGACAGACCGAGGTAGGTGCAAAATAAACCACCTAGGCAATAGAGGAGTGCAACACATAAGGGTCCATCTTCTCTTTAGAGTGCGAGTATGCAGAGCGTGTAGAATATCCCCATGTAAAGTAGGCACCGGATTATTTGACAGAAAAACATTAATCGCATTCACATCTACGAGTTAGTCCGTGTTAGGGAATAGTACCATCCCATAGAAGAAAAGGGCCAACACCTCCTCAAAAGCTTGTAAATCCAGGCTATCTCAAAAATAGTGGGCTTTCTCAAATAGAAACTTAGCTGGAAATCCTTGGACACTTCTTCTGGTTTCCCAATTTGCCACTACATCAGACTGTTGTAAAGACAGAGCTTGAGTAATCTCTTCAGGCTTTGGGTCTCTTTTCGTACCGTTGAATGGTAGCTGATTAAGGATAGGTACCCCCAATAACTGAGAAAACTCCTCCATAGCAGGCACTAACTAGTAATCAGGAAAAGTCAAGCAGTGGTACAACGGGTCAAAGAAGTGAAAGAGCACCTTTAACATTTCTTCATCAGGGTTTGAAGTGACAAAGTTGAGAAGTCGACCATGTTTTTCAGTGAAGGGAGAGCTTTCAGGAATTCTTGATGCTAACTCCTTGAGTTGAGGATGCACTTTCACAAGGTTGATATGGATAGTGTTCCTGCGAGCGGATGTCATGTCCTGCAAAACAAGACAAAGATAAGCCCTAGAAAATCCTTGAAATGGTTAGTATGATATGCCATGTCATGATGTCATGATTATGCTAAGAAATCACAGATATAGCAAGCACAAGCAAATCACACAAGAGACCTTAGGTTTAAGGCTTGCATGGGTTTTAAGGTAGTACCCTCTTATAGTTGGATTGGTTCGACATGTCCTATAAATAATAACTAAGTTCTAAGGGATCTCAATATCACTTACCTTTCCCACAAGCTTCATTCGATAGGCGACTGGCTTATAACCAAACAAAACTCAGGAGTCAAGTCTTAATGAGTGTAGCATCGAGTATCTGCCGACTTTGGGAATACACCAAAGACGTCCATCTCACTACATCCTAATGGCCAAGTTGTTCATTTACAAGTTCTAAGGTCAGTTGACAATTCATGACACCATGCAGCGTCCCTGTATTCTCCTTGATTAACTCAAGGGCTACCGTACCAACCAAAGTGTCGCATCAACATAGCCATCGCTTCAACCGTGTCGGTATACCCCACACAGTTTCCACGATCTATTGCTACTTACCCAACAGGTTTCACCAGATCCGGGTGTAGGATCTATAGTAACCCAAACAATCCCTTAAAAGTAAAGCAAACAAACAAGCAAACAATTTAGAAATGATCTAGACCCTAAGGTAAACCCCACTTTTATAATTTTCCCCATCAGAGTCGCCAGTTCTGTGATACGGTGGCAGAACCGACTGTTTAATACTGGTTTTGCGTTTTTTGTTTGCAAATGTTGCGGTAAGTAAGAGTCGCCACTGACTTTTCTTTTATACAACAAAGGAAAGGGTAAAAAGAATAGAAAAATACCTTTTTTCGATATTTTCTGAGTAAGGGGGTAGATTATGGAAAGGGAAGGTATTATCACCCTTTCCATCCGTGGTTTTCCACGAGCTCTTAGGTACTTGCTCATTTTTTAAAACTGTTTGTGTTTGTGTGTTTTGAAAGATTTTGTTTGCTTTATGGTAACTCTTGTATCAGTCCTCAAGAGTGTGATAAAGCGTTTTTGAAAGTAGTTTTTGAAAGTGTGTTGTAAAAATGAATTGTTTTGAGCAAGTACTTAACAGCTATCTACCTACTCGAAAAAGGACGTTCTTTTCCTCCTTTCCTTTAGATAGTGTTATCCTACTATTATTGATTAAGTAGCCCTATCGCCAGATGTTAAGGGACAATCGAAAGGGATGTTATGGTCATCGAAGGCAACATGTAAGGATATCTTAGCATTCGAAGGGACAATCATCATATAAGCAACATCGAGGGACAAGATCATTTCTCGTAGGCAACTCGAGGGACGTTAGGGACCATGATCTTTTTGATGATTTTAGAATTGAAAGTCTTTGCTAAGATATCCCTACGTTCGAGGGACATGACCATTTCCGAGGCAACCCAAGTGAGGAATACCCTAAGGATGCAAGTTTGAGAAGTGTGTTTTTTAAGTTATATTATCTTGAGGTTAGTGACCTAATGATTAATAGACTTTATCTTGTCATGCACGCCCAAGTTACTAGCAATTATATATACAGAAAAATAAAAACGCGGAAAGTATAAATCTAGGCTATTACATGGCTTCAGAGAGGGGGATATTTATATTCCAAACCAAATGGGGAAAAGAAAATAAAGCAATAAAGTAAGTTCCTATTAACTATTACATCAAGTATAACAGCTACATGAATATAAAATTCAAAAGGAAATAAACGCGCGAAAAGAAATATTACGTCTAAAAACTTAATAAATGAAAATAAATAACAAGAGAATCTTTTTTTGTTTTTGCTAAGAGAATGATTAATTTTAAACTTAAAATTTTAATTAAGAAAATAAAAGTTGAAGGAAATAAACCCTAATTCTAATATATTTTTGGTATTTTTTTAATAAGAAAAACAATTTAAATTAATAAAGAACCTAAGTCTAATTTGATTTTAAATTGATAAAATTGCATTAAATTAATTAATTAATTTTAGAACAAAACTAATCCTAATTATTATTATTTTTATGATTTATTAAAAAAAGACTTTTGAAAATGATAAACAAAATAAAATAAAATAAAGAAAATAGACAACATGGGCCTGGTCATCAAAACAAAAATAGGGGTGTTGTTGTCAAAAAACCCTTGGCCCAAAAGTTAAAGCCCAAATTGGTGTTTGATCCTGTGTGGGCACGTCTAGAGAGTCCATGATGGGGACTACTTGTTGGAGGCACTGGATCCAGGTTGAGTATGATTTGATGGTGTTATGGTAGGGTGCATGGTGAACCCCTGGCTAATACATGCACCAAATCTGCATTTGAAAATTATTAGAAAAATAATATGTTGGACTTGAGACTCGAACCCAGGTCTTTTCCCTTATACACATGCCTCCTCACCATCTGAGCTTCCTTGCCATTCGTTATACAAAACCAAACCAAAATAACAAATACACGATTAAATCAATATATGGTAAATTAAAAAAATGTGTGCAGTTTGAATTATCCAATGAAAGGCTACCACGCTTCACCTTCTTCGTTCAGATTGAACCAGGCTTTTAGTGACGAACACTGCTGTAGCTAAAGCCTATAGTGACAGATTGTGTATGTAGTTATAGCCATGTACAATTCAAAATCATTATACACACGCAACAAACAACAACAAAGGCCATGGATCACTTGCAATCTTCCTCCTGAATTCATTGGTACCATAAATTTCATCCAATTTGGCCTTTAAGTCAGGTCCCCAAATTGAGAACCCGGAACCCTAACAATGGTGGATCTGTATATCTGTACCCAAACTCAAAATAAAGCATCCAGGAACATTCCCATGATGATTACAAACATAAATATGCAGTCAAATCATGTTTATAATGAATAAATGAATGAAAACGAAATTGACAAAAACAAGAGCAAACTGTGACTTGATGGAGCTGCTTCGTGGTGTTTCAAGGGCTGGTAAGGATGGCAAAGACTTTAGGGAATCTCCAGGAGTGTATTTTGATCTTTAGTTTGGGCTGAAGCAAGCTAGAACATGAAATTCGAATTTTACAATTTGATACTTTTTTGCAAAATGGGCAGGGGTTCTCTAGGCTTCGTATGCTTGTTCGATGCTTGCCAATGCCTTCTTTATATAGAGTGGAGTGAGGAGACGTGAGAAGTAATGTTTGTAACAACCATAGACAAACATTTGAATGCCATGAATACCAATATGTAACCTTAGCCAAAAGTGTGGGATCTTGTCCATTTTTCAAACTTGCATAAATGTGGACATGTTGGCCTTGCTTCACACGAAATTTGGGGCCTCTCCATGTATCAAACCAAGCCCAAATGATAATGGCCCACATATTTTGCAATAATATTGATTTATTTGATTTTTAATTAAATAAAATTACTATAAAATTCAAATAGAATTAGGGCTATGAAAAAATGGTTTTAGGGGTCCACTATGATCTTAGGAAGATGTTTGAAGTCCAAGAAAATGAGCCATTGCCTTAAAAACTCAAATTTTCTCAATGCATATTTCTTGAAATTTCCCAAATTTTCCCAACTTGGACAAGCCATGACTTGCTCAATTTATATCTCATGATGATGATCTTTGACTTTTTGGAAATCCCACGATGTCTACTTCAATCCCTCTTTTGATCAATTTTTCATTTGAAGATGTTATCTTAATTGTAAAGGTCTTGGAAAAAAGTGGCTTTTATTAGCACGATGAACACACCCACTTACGAAGCTCTCACGTTGGAATTCTTAAGTTCCTACGCCTATCACACTTGCGATGATGCCGATGCACACCTAACGGGAGCCGCTCAATTTCAGATGTTCAACCGAGAGTACACACTCAGCCATGAAAATTTGAGCGACATATTTCATTTTCCCCGTGGAAATAATGTGCAATATCGCATTCCCCCAGAATTGGATTGGAATGGAAGTGCATACGCACTATGGGAGAGAATAACAGGCGAACCAAATGTCAATCCCGAAGAACGGTACGCCTCTCACATCCACAACCCGAACATTCGCTCCTTACACCGCATTATGGCAAACACAGTATTTGGAAGGGCAAACAACAACAAAGTTAACACTAAAGAGTTGTATGCTCTTCACTGTACCTTTTCACAAAACCTCCTTCTTAATCCCGTTACTTTAATGATGGCCCACATTCAAAACCTCGTTACAAGAGATGGGACTACGCCTTTCTGTATCAGAGGCATTGTCGCCACAATCGCAGTTCACCTGAACTGGGGGGAAAGGATTCAACTCCTACCTCCGCTGCCAGCAGTTCATATGGATATTGATAACTGTAGAGCTGTCTGCCTGATCAAAGTGCGAGAAGCTGGAGGGTACTATCTAATGGTGAAGAATACAAAAGTTCCTAGCGTGATCACGCCAAATCACAATCGTACTAATTTGGGTAATCCGGATAACTGGCTTTAACCTGAATGCCCCAGAACCCGGAGAAAACGAGCAAGGAAATCAAGGTGAGGCCAACAACGCTACCGCTGACGAAATCGAAGAAGAATTAGAGCAGTAAGAGCCCCAACCACAACAAGCCAACAATCCCTCCACCATCGACGCAATCTATGACGCAATAATGCAGCAAAACCAGATTTCCACTCAGCGCTACCAGAGCCTCGAGACGCGCCAAATCGAGATGATGACTCTCATGTAGCAAATGCAGAGAGACCAAAACGAATACACTCGCAGGCATGATCAAAGTATGCTGGAATTCACCACAGGAATGACGGAAGATATGCGAGCCTTAACACTTCGTGTTGACGACTTGCATAACATCATATCTCAGAGAGATGGAGGTGAATCTTCCAGATACGGTGAGCAAGCACGTCGAAGAGCAAGGACACGTGGCAGATTCCGAAGACAAGAGGAGGGAGAATGATTGTCCAGTTTCCATTTCCCCTTTCCATCTTCTGTCAATACATTGAGGATAATGTATGATTCAAGTATGGGGGAGGAAGTACTTCCCTAGTAATTTTTTATTTTCCTTGTAATTTACCTTTCGTTATCTTTAAATCAATAAAAAAATTTATCAAGTTATCTATTAAAGCAATTTGTGTTATTCTTTTATACTCCCCTTTCTTTTTGAGCCCTATAAAAACATTTTTGACTCACTCGACAAGTACATAGACTGCAAGATATTTAATTGCCAAGAATTGTGGCAAGATTAAGCGAAATTTCTACCGTCTAGACATTCTACAACCCCAGAGTATGATAGATCAGTTCAAGTACCTGTTATTCCAACACCCTGAGTTTAGTCTATGTAGTAACCCTGAGTAGTTTATATTAGCAGTCAACACCTTCTTAAACACAAACTACGCAGGAAGTCGATTTATATAAGTGGATGATATAATATTTCAGCAAAATGTTGCAAGGAAACACACCAATTAAATTGGACGATCCTTACCCGATCGCCTAATCCAAAGGATGTAAACCTTACAAAGTAACATGAAAAATCATTTGGTAGATGGTTCAGGAGCATCTGGTACTGAACTCGGTAGGGCAGATTACGGTCTGATCCCCTGCATCCAACCATTGAATTGGAAAAGGTTGCCACATTACTGTGCCATAAACCTCTAAAAGTTTATAAGGATCATAAACCACTAACCGACTGTTCTGCTATGTGTGTGTAAAGATAAAGGGCTTAATGTGATTGCGCTAGAATGAAAAGGGAAAAACAAGACAAATACTCGAGGTAGGCTATGATAGGACCTGTAACTAGTTTACGTAAAATGGGACTGTCTAGTGTCATTGACGTAGTAATAGAGCACGAATCGAGCCACAAATTTCCTGACAACGCAGCTATATATTAGTTTGATCCGAGTCATAACCGTGCATCTGACCACGTTTAGAAAAACATACTTAACATTTGCTTGAGGACAAGCAAAGTTTAAGTATGGGGGAGTTTGATAACACGAAAATGTATAGTATATTTGGCTTGATTAATATAAATTATGTCTCTATTTTATTTTAATTATGTTGCTTTATGTTGGTATTACGCTGGTATTTAATTGTATTGCAGGTATTTAATTAAATGAAGCTTTTGTGAGAAAAGGAAGAAAAAGGGGGTACAAATGAAGAAAAATAGGAAATATCCAAAAAGAAAAAAAGGATACAAAAAGTAAAGAGCCAAAGATAAGCCCAAGCCCAAAAAGAAGAAGCGTGTGGCCACGTAAAGCACGACGATCGTCACGTAAAGCACGACGACCGTCACGTAAAGCACGACGACCGGCAGGCAAGCATGACGACCGTCATGCATTTGACCAAGTAAGCCCTTGACGAACGGCATCTCCTATTATTTTGCCCACGTCCCTTAAAGCTTGCAACGAAAGTGTGTTAGTTGTTATATCCACGTTCCACCAATTCAACTACGCAGAGATTCAACAGCCCTACAAACTCTCCTACAAATTCTCACCTGCAGTTATTCGAGAAAGATATAAATAGGAGGCTTCAGCCATTTAGCCGGGGGTCTCTCTTTTTCTCTCTCTGGGGGGTCCAGGATTCCAACATTTTGTTTTGGTTCGTCTTTTTGGCAAGAAAGTTTAGAGATTTTATTAAGCAGATATTATTTTCAGCAGAATATTATTTTGAGCGTTTATTTCTTTTCAACATTATTTCTTTTCCCAGTTATTTCTTTCCAGCATTATTCTTTTCAGTTTTATTTTCTTCTGTATGGTTAAATATATCCTTCGATCGAAGCAAAGCCTACAACTTGTGCATGAGTGCTTCTATCTTCAGAGTAATTGCCAGGTTTATGTTTACAAATTCTTATTGCTTATTAATTAATATAATTATGTTTATTTGTGTTTGTCCTTTAAATTATTCTGCAATTTGGTTTAATATTATGTCAGGCTAGAAATCTTATACCGGTATGTAAGGCCAATCGACTGAGGGAACAGGTAGCTTAGTCGAGATTATTTTTACTATGAAACTTTCTTTTCTGGCCTAAGTTACTATTTTTCAAATCATTAAATTGTTTTGTTACGGAAGTAAAAAACAGATAGAGGTTAGGGTTAACAAAGCGGAAGTTTGAGATCTTTTAACTGGACAGTAGTAATTAGGCATTGGCTTAAAATACAGCAGAAGCACTTTAAAGTTAATTAGGTTTTTGTTTAGTTTCCAAAAAGTGTTTTTAACTCCTGCGGGATGGCGGAAGCGTACGTTAGGACTTAACTGCATAGCCTAGATCAACAAAACGACAGTGTGAGACGAGGGTTTTTAAACTAGATAGGTTTTACTGAAAACTGTTTTGAAAATATAAAGACGCCCGACAGGTCGCTAGTTCTCGAGGTAAGACTGTTGCATACCGGTAATTAAGCTCATTGATTATTACAATACAACTTAATTTAGTATTTAGTTCCCCTACAACCCAAATCAAATATTCATTAGCTTTAGATTTACATAGTAACAATAGAAAACGGTAGATCGATTCATCAGTCTCTGTGGTTCGATATCTTTTAAAACTACTCGACAAGACTGTGCACTTGCAGTCCGAATCATTGGATACATAAGTACAAATCCCACGATCGTCGATCTGACTGAACCAGAGGAAAATCTTGAATTAACTTTGACTGGATAAGAATCAGAAAAATCTTAGTGTCGATTTAACTGAACCAGTAAAAGGTCTTGGAATATCTTCAACTGGAATAGGAATCAGAGAGATCTTAGTGGCGATCTGACTGAATCAGAGAAGGTCTTGATTTATCTTTGACTGGATAAGAATCAGGAAAATCTTAGTGTCGATTTAACTAAACCAGAAAAAGGTCTTGGAATATCTTCAACTGGGATAGGAATCAGAGAGATCTTAGTGGCATTCTGACTAAACCAAAGAAGGTCTTGATTTATCTTTGACTGGATAAGAATCATAAAAATCTTAGTGTCGATTTAACTGAAGCAGAAAAAGGACTTGGAATATCTTCAACTAGAATAGGAATTAAAGAGATCTTAGTGGCAATCTGACTGAACCAAAGAAGGTCTTGATTTATCTTTGACTGGATAAGAATCAGAAAAATCTTAGTGTCGACTTAACTGAACTAGAAAAATGGTCTTGGAATATCTTCAACTGGAATATAAATCAGAGAGATCTTAGTGTCGAGCTGACTGAACCAGAGAAGGTCTTGGATCAACTTTGACTGGAATGGAAATCAGAAGAATCTTAGTATCGATTCAACTGAACCAGACAAAAGTCTTTGAATATCTTCAACTGGAATAGGAATCAGAGAGATCTTAGTGTCGATCTAACTGAACCAGAGGAAAATCTTGAACTAACTTTGATTGGAATGGAAATCAGAAGAGTCTTAGGATCGATTCAACTAAACCAGACAAAAGTCTTGGGTCATCTTCAACTGGAATAGGAATCAGAGATTTTAGTGTCGATCTGACTGAACCAGAGAAGGTCTTGGAATATCTTCAACTGGAATAGGAATCAGATAGGTCTTAGTGTCGAACTGACTGAACCAGAGAAGGTCTTTAAATAACTTTTACTGGAATGGAAATCATAAGAATCTTAGAATCGATTCAATTGAACCAGACAAAAGTCTTGGAATATCTTCAACTAGAATAAAAATCAGAGAGATCTTAGTGTCGATCTGACTGAACCAGAGGAGAATCTTTTGAGGACATCTTTCTGAGGAAAATATTGAAATAATCCTTCATTAGACGTAACTTTTGAGAAGAATACCAGGTCAAGTAAGTAGCCAATGGTGTTTGTTGATTTGATCTTTCTTGAAAATGGTAAAGAGTTAGTCATATGCAATGTCATGATGTATGAAATTCATTGTGATGATGTTCTCAAAATAAATGAGATTATACGGTATACAATGTGTATGTGCATGCCATAATGTATGAATATGGGATGCTGTCACGATATTCTTTAGTCTGGGAAAGTAAATCCTTGACTGCTGCTGAAGAGTATAAAGAGGTTGAATCCTTCATTTCTGCTGGGGATGATGAATGGAGATGATTTGTCAGGGATTTCCTATTTCTATTTGAGAATACTCTGTCGGGGATTGACTCTGATTGAGAATAAATCTGTGGAGGGAGGATGCTTTGTTGGAAGATTTTTCCAATGTAGAGACATAAACTTTGTTGGGGAATAAGCTTCCACAGTTAGAGAAATAAAATCTACCGGAGAGGAGGTTTTATGAACTGTTTGAAATTATAAAGCTCGGCTGGGGAATACAGATTTCAGTTCTCTGAAGGAACTTTTCTGTAGGAGGTAATTTCTGCTTGGGGAAGAAGATATCAAAACTCTGGTTGTTTCTACTCTGTGGGGAACATGGACGTCACGGGGTCGTATGTAACAGCGACTTCTTTTCAAACTGTCTCTTCCCCTGTACCTGCTGGAAGGAGTAACTGTCGGGACTGCAAATTGTTTTTTGGACTTTGCCCTGTCATTAGTAACTGTCGTTCTATTTTTTATGCAAGTATTTGTGAATAGTGGTCATACTCAAATGCATATGTCAAGAATAAGTCATTGGAGGTTTTTGCAAAATAAAACAGAAAAAGAAAAACAAGTAGTTTTGTACTTTCAAGGAATGATTTGTATTGATTTTTGAAATTCACCTATAATGGGAATTTTGTACAAAGAGACTGACATTCAAGTAGGAGAAATCCGTCATAAAGAAATTAAAACTACACAAAATAGTGTACAAAGAGAAAATAGCTATGTGTAATAATCCCATTGAGTTTCAATTCTGCTATTGCCCCTATGTCTTCGAGCGTCTCATCACTTTGCTACTTGTCTGAAGTTGACTGGATTGATTGGTATCGTTTGAGCTTGATAGTTGATATTGAAATCTGGTTGCAAGGTGATCCAATGGGTAATAGTTGTATGCTTCAAATCCCTAACTTTTTCCTGGACCGCCCTTTCTGGTTTTCAGTTAATCAGGATACCCTTTTTTGCCCAAGCCGCCTTTTCAGGTTTTTGACTTGCCAGGTGTACAGATTTTTTTGTATTCATCCCTAATTTTTGCCCGAACCCTTTTGGTTCACCAGGATGCCCTTACTTTTTCCTAGGCCAGTCAACCTAGTAGGTCTTTATTTATGTGTAGTATCTTTTCACTATGTTCGCATTGACTGGGTGAGGAAGGTCGTCACCATCCATGGTTGTCAGAATCATGGCTCCATCGGAAAATATGCTTTTGATCACAAATTGCCCTTCGTATATGGGAGTCCATTTTCCCTTGGGATCACCTTGTGGTAGTATGATGCGCTTGATTACTAGATCACCCACTTGATATACTTGACGTCTAACCTTTTTGTTGAAAGCTTTGATCATCCGTTTTTGATACATTTGACCATGACAGACAGCAGTAAGTCTTTTCTCATCAATCAGATTTAGTTGATCAAGTCGAGTCAGGATCCAATCATCTTCGTTCAAGCTTGCATCCTTCATGATCCTTAAAGAAGGGATATGGACCTCAATAGGCAGGACAACCTCTATACCATATACCATAGAATAAGGTGTTTCCCCTGTAGACGTTTGTGCTGAGGTGCGGTAACCATGAAGAGTAAATGGTAACATCTCATGTCAGTCTTTGTATGTCACCGCCATCTTCTGTATGATTTTATTAATGTTCTTGTTAGCAACCTCCACAACACTGTTCATCTTCGATCGGTAAGGGGAAGAATTATGATGCTGGATCTTGAATTGCTTACAGAGCTTGGTGATCATTGTATTGTTGAGATTTGTACCATTGTCCGTGATGATTCTTTCTGGCACACCATACCGACAAATCAGGTTATGTTTGATAAACCACGCCACCACGTTCTTGGTAACAGTAGCAAAAGAGGCAGCCTCGACCCACTTTGTGAAGTAATCAATGGCCACTAGGATGAAGCGATGCCCATTGGAGGCGGTAGGTCTAATCTCTCTGATCATGTCAATGCCCCACATTACAAAGGGCCAGGGAGCTGTCAAGACGTTCAAGGGAACCAGAGGTACATGCACCTTATCAACGTAGATCTGGCATTTGTGACAAGTTCGGGAATGCTGATAACAATCTGCTTCCATAGTGGACCAGTAGTATCCTGTCCGTAGGATCTTTTTAGCCATGGTATATCCACTAGAATGGGTGTCAAAGGTACCTTCATGTAAATCTTCCATAATCCTCTCTGCTTCGCTCTTGTCTACACACCAAAGTAAAGTAGAGTCATGGTTGCGCTTATAGAGGATACCATTACTGAAGAAGAACTTTGCGGAGAACCTTCTCAGAAACTTCTTATCATTAACAGATGCCCTCTCAGGATATTCTTGAGCCTCGAGATACCTTTTCACTTCATGGAACCAAGGTTTGTCTGCTACCTCTTCAGTGTCAATCTCATAGAAGAATGCTGGTTCATCCAACCTCTCAATAGTGACCTGAGGAGCTTCATTGTCCCACTTGACCTTGAACATAGACGACATAGTAGCTAACGCGTCCGCTAACTGATTCTCTTCTCGTGGGAAATGTTCAAAGGTGATCTCTTCAAAGTGTGGAAGCAATGTCAGCACATGTTCTTTGTAATGGATGAGATTCGGTTGCTTCGTGTCCCACTCGCCTTTGATTTGACTTATTACCAATGTTGAATCCCCGAATACACTCAAGAACTTGATCCTTAGGTCGATATCAACTTTGAGACCCATGATACATGCTTCATACTCTGCCATATTGTTGGTACAGTTGAAACATAATCTGGCGATGAAAGGAGTATGACAGCCCTCAGGAGATATGATTACAGCAGCGATGCCATTGCCGAGTGCGTTGGAGGCCCCATCAAAAACCATTGTCCATCGGGATCCTTCCTCAAGTTCTACATCTGGTCCAGGTTCTTCACAGTCAGTCACTAATATAATGTTCTCATCCGAGAACTCAAAATTCATGGACTGGTAGTCATCCTCAGCCTGACGAGCCAAATGATCAGCTAGTACACTTCCCTTGATTGCTTTCTGGGTCATGTATTGAATATATTATTCAGTCAAGATCATTTGCCATCTTTCTATTCTTCCATAGAGAGCGGGCTTCTCGAAGATATACTTGATCGGATCCATCTTAGATATCAACAAAGTGGTGTAGGTCAACATATATTGTCTCAGTCGGCGAGCAGCCCATGCCAAAATGCAGCAAGTTTTCTCGAGCAGTGAGTGTTGTACCCCAAAATTTTCCCTCTCACTTATCAATTATTTTCTCACAAAAGATCTCTCTTGGTTCAAGACTGCACTAGGGTTGATCAACTCAAGACACTTCCTTAAGCACTGATGACCAAAATTAGGGTTTGAGATTGCACAAGGATAATTAAACTTTCAATGCCTCATATGAATTTCATGGATCATTATGGACCCCCAAGATTACTCATGTCAAGTTTCAAGCCTTGGGTCACACTTTTGCTCAATCAATTCAACAGTTGACCTAAAAATCAACTTTATTGGGGAAAAGTCAACTTTGGCCAATTTACAGTCAAACTTCATAATTTTTATCCACATCAACATTATAAACTCATATATATCATTTTATCAAGTTTGGACCATAATTCCTCAATAATTTTGATCAAATCATCAAAAGGGCAAAATGGTCAAAATTAGGGTTTTGATTGAGGAAAGGCAATTTCTGATTTTTGACCATGAAAATGGTCAATTGGTTTGAAGCATGATCTAAAGAGTTCAATTGCATCATTTTGACCTAATGCCATGACCTAAAACATTGCTCAAAATCAATTGGATTGATAGTGAATTTTCAATCAACTGATCAAAAGTCAACTGTATACTGAAATGTCAAACTTTGACTTTTTGGTCAAAATCCAATGTCAAAGATCACAAATCATCAAAACATGTCAAAATATGAAACTTATTCATCAAGAAATCAAAAATTCAAGAGTTCATTTTAAAAAGTCAAAGTTTTCTAACTTAGAAATTTTTCTAAGTGTTTAAAACTTCATGTTTTTTCATAACTTTGAGCCAATTTTTCACCATGATGCAAGATGATTCAGAAGAAGATTTCAACATGAAAGTTGTAGATATTCGTGATATCTACAACATTTCTTTACACAAATTATTCTAAAAGTGCTTAGATCTCAAGTTATTAATTCATAAAGTCATGGTCATGAAATTGAACACTTAGTGAAATTTTGCCCTAGTTTTGGTCAGGATTTTGACCTAACTTCGTGGCACTTTTTCATATAGTTACAAGGGGAATTTTAAAAAGTGATTCAAAGATTGTTGTAGAGAACATTACAAGTTTTCCAAAATTTCCAAGAACTCCTTGAGATCATTTGTGAGCAAGGAGAATCGAAGAGATGAAGTTAGGGTTTTCAAACTTGAATTACAAGCCATTTCATGATGAACAAGAATTCAAATCCAAGCCTAGGCTGCATAATCTTTGCTTTGCAGGCCTCGAACTTGTTTTCCACTCTATAATTAAATGTTTACACAGCTGTTAGAGCTTTAATCCAAGCACTTGAGCCTTTATCTAAGTTACATTTCCATTTATGGCACAAAGTTGCCATTTCCATTTTCATAAAGCAACACTTTTGCAATTGTCAACTTCTTGAGCTTTGCACTTGTTCTTTCTGCATACACAACCCCTATAAACCAAAAGCAATTTGTCTAAAGCCTTTTTGAACCCAGAACATGCTTGTATAACACTTTGAGATTTGTCTTCTCACTTTTCTTCAAAAGCAAGTTATAGATCCAAAAGGCTAGAACTTAGAAACCTTGAGTGCATTTGATCTCTAACCTTTTCCATACATATACACAAGTCTATTGCAACATAACACACGAGTTCAAGGACCCCAAAACACTCCCAAGCACTATGCAACTCAGAATATGGCATAACTTGACAATTTTGAACCTCACATAGCCATCTCCAAATCCACTCGTGTGTATTGAGTTTTAACCATTCAAACACTTAATATACATCATATCAAAGTGATCCAGGCCCCTATTTCCTGACTGTAACCCCTTCGTTACTATCCACCATTTCCAAAACTGAAGCTTGCAACTTGACTTGAGTTGGGAGTTTCAGCCATCCTCAAAGCAAAGTAGGAGTTGGAACACACTCAAGGAGGTCCAGACAAGCTATAGAAATCATCAGGCCATCACAAAGGTTTCTCAAACTCCATACATGACTCCAGCTGCAAGAGGTAAGTTTTCAAACTTCTATCTCTTCATACAAGTATCATTTGATTCTGATTTGTGAAGATAAAATATAGATACCATTGTCACGAAGTTGTACATATCCATAGTTTGCATTTATATGGCATGAGCTTAGAGAATTTTAGAGTTGAATTTTCTGAAATTTTTAGGTTTTAAATTAGGGCCAAAAAAATTCTCACTCATCTTTGACTGTTAGCTTAAGTTATTTACATGGTTGGGTTCATGGGAAGAAATGCCATAACTTTCATGTTTAAAATTTCCATTTTCATTGAGAGATGAAGAAGTTACAGGTGCTCTGGCTGGCTGAAGGTTGAAGACGAAGTACGGGCCTTGGAAGCATGTTACGTTATGTGTTTATCATTTCATTTTAATAAATAGATGTATAGTCACCCCAGTGGTAGAAGCGCGCGCCTGTGACTATAGGGACCTGGGTTCGAGCCCCAGTGGTACCCTTTTGTTCTTTTTTCATATTTTTTTTCACTCCTTTTTTTGTACAGCTGCAACGCCTGGGCCTTTTGATTGGGCTTTTCATTGTTTTTTATTCTTCTAACCCCTTTGACTATGTTTACACCCCTGGCCCAATTTCTTTTATTATTTTCTTTTTTATTTTATTTTATTTCTTTTCTTCTTTAATATTTTATTTATCATTAATATTTTTTTTTTTATTAAATCATGAAAAATCCAAAAAAATATTTATCTAATTATTTACACTTATTTATTTTCGTATGAAACAAGAATGTTAAAAAACATTTTCTTTTAACAAATTAATTTCTCCTTTAAATAATTAAATATTTAGATTTAGGTTTAATAATTATTTTATTTTCTTAATTAAATTAACTAAGATTTTAGTTTTCTTTTAATTATTTATTTTTCATTTTATTATTATTATTTAATTTAAAACCCCTTTTTCTTCATAAAAAACCTAAAAATCTTTTTAATTTAATTTCTTTTCTCAATTAATTTAAGTGAATTTTATTTTAATTTTAACTAATCATTTTTTCTTAATTAGGTTTAGGTTAAACCCTTTTTATGAAAACCAAACAAAAAAATCATCTCTCTTTCTTTATATTCTTGTATTTATATATTACTATTTATTAAATTATTTGCATATATTCAATATGGTTGTAATAGATAATTAGGTTTAATTTTCTTGTAATACTCCCCATTTGTAATTTGTACACCCCCTCCCATAAGTATTGTAATAGCGTAGTAATTTTAAATTCCACAATTTATCGCTTTATATACAAATGCTAGTAATTAGGGTTTTGTATTGAAAGACTAAAACCAATCAATTAACAAATCCTAATCAAGACAAAAACAAAGCATGAAAATCAATACACTTGCACACAAGCACCCCTAAGGTAAATCCACTTGGTTGCCTTACAAAAATGACCATATTACGCATGTGAGGTATCTTAGCAAAGACAAGCAAAATACAAGATCATAGTCCCTCGATGACGCTATCAAAAGTTTCCTTTCAAAATGATCTTAGTCCCTAAAGAAAAATGCTAAGATATCTTGCAACATTGCTAATAATGGTTATACATGACCCACGCCCGTCCCTTTTACATCCAAAGATAGGGTTACTTACCAAATCAATGGTAAGATAACAATGTCAAAGGAGAAAGGAAATGAACATGAAAGACTTTTGAGTAGGTAGAATGTTCCTAGTTACTTGCTCCATTTCAAAACAAAAACATCCTTTCTATTTTCAAAACAAACACCAACACTTTCAAAACATTTTTCAAAACTTGAAAACATTTTCAAAAGATCAAACACTTTGTATACATTCTTACGAACGAGAATCATTACAAAGTTTGCCTAAACAATTGCCTCTTTTCAAAAATACTTTCAAAACCACACTGTGATACAGTGGGAGAACTGACTTGGGTTTTGCGTTTGTTTTCGCAAATGTTTCGGTTAAGCAAGAGTCGCACTGACTTTTTATTTTATCCTAAGGAAAGGTTAAAAAAGCACAGCAAAAACCTTTGAGATGTTTTCTTGGGTTCGGGGAGTAGATTATAGAAAGGGAAGGTATTAGCACCCTTTCTATCCATGGTTATCCATGGGCTCTTAGTTACTTGCTTAGATCAACTTGCCTTGATTTTCAATTGTTTGAAATGGTGCTTTGTGTGTGTGGGTTTGAAAATGTTTTAAAAAGAGGCCATTTGTTGTGGAAACCTTTGTAATGACCCATGTTTGGATGTATACAAAGGTGTATGTCTTTTGAAAAGTTTTCAATGTTTTTGAAAGTGGTTTTGAAAGTGTGTTGTGATGTGTGGTTTTGAAAAATAGGCAAGGGTTTTTTTTTGCAAGTTGGATCAAGTAACTAAGAGTTTTGTCTACCCCTAAATTTCTCAAAGATTTTTCCTATGTTTTAACCCTTTTAACAATTTTGTTCCACCATTGTATTTGGTGGACAATCTTGTGTTAGGATGTTAACGGGACGGGTGCGGGTCATCGTTTAGACCATGATTGCAATGGTGCCAAGTGTCTTTGGGCAATTTTCCTTTAAGGGACTTGATCATTTTTAGGAAACTTTCGAAAGCATCATCGAGGGACTATGATCATTTGATATTGTTTTGTTTTGCCAAAGACCCCTAACATGCAACATGACCCATTATTGAAGGCAACAAGTGGAGTAACCCTAGGGGTGCAAGTGTGATTGGTGTTGTCCATTTTCATGCTTTGTTATCTTTGAATTAGGTCAAGCTATTTGTTTGGTTGATTTTTGCATACAAACCCTAAGTCTATCATGGCATATTTAGAAAGCTTTTAAATGCGAAAAATAAAATCCTAAATTATTACAACACAATTTATGGGATGGGGGGTACAAATGTTCAAATGGGGATATTTAGCAAGAAATTTAAATCTAAGCTATTACAATCCAAATGGAATTTACAAGGTATTTAATTGTACAATAATTAAATAAATATACAATAAATATGCAAGATGCAAAAAATGATTTTTATATGTATGTAAAAATGTTTTCCATGTGACAAATAAACAAAAATAAAAAGGTTAATTTTTGGGTATTTTTTATGATTTAGGGCAAAACCCTAATTTGCTAAATAAAAAGTATTAATTATTTAATATATACAATATTTATTAATTATGTACAAAAAATAAATAAAAAGGAAGTATATTGTAAAAAAGGTATTTTTGAGGTTAAATATTAATAAAAATAAAAATGTATTATTTTTGTATTTTATCCCTAAATATTCTAATATATAAGTATTTATATTATATATTAAATATATTAAATATGTATAAAATATTTATTATTTAAAAAAAAGTATATTTTTTTATAAAATGTTTTCAAGAGATAAAATAAAATAAAAAATCAGAAAATAAAATGTAATTTGTATTATTCTAGTATTTTACATAAAAGTAGATATATATTTATTTACATATAAAACTAAATGAAACAGAATAAATATCAAATAAAATGCAAAAAATGTGAGAAAAATATTTTTAATGTTTTTTCATGCTTGAATAAAAATATAAAATCAAAATCAAGAAGAAAAAATCAAAAATGACAAGTATATCATGCAATGGGCCAGGGGGGTGTATGTGTAAAAAGATGGTGCAAATAGAAAAAAGAAACAAGCCCAGCCCAAAGGGGTTGTCTTCAACCTCCAGACAGTCTTCCAAACAAAAAACGCGTGCTTCCTGCTATCTCATGATTCTTTGACATTCAGCAAAAACATACAACAACAATGTTATAGAGCATCTTGTCACGATTCCAAATATATAAAAAAGTCATTATAACTCTCAGAAATGAGAGAGAATTTCTTCTCCCCCAATTTCTGACCTAAGTTTTTTCCAATTTTCATGTCTTAAATTCTCTCAGCACATGCAATATAAATGGAAAGTGAGGATATGGGTGGCTTCAGGGACATGAGTATGACATAACTTCTTCACAAACCTAAGCCTAGATATGCCTGGATTAAGAGATAGAAGTTCAAACTTTTACCTGTTCAGCTTGATTCGTGTATGACAATGGAGGTACTTTCAATACAACGTGAGGACTTGTATAGCTTGCTTGAGGTCCAGGGATGCTTCTCCTATGCTTAGCTTGCTTTGAATCTTGCTGAATTGAGCTTTAGAAGTTAACCTGCACAGATGAAAAATGAAAATGGCACTCTTGGCTATGGCTGTTACAGTTCCAGTTCAATGCTTGGAATAGTTTTTATGGATGTTATGGAATGTATTTGCAAAGGTTTCAGCCAAAACGCACGAGTGGAAGTGTTTATGGAAGTCAAGTTGCAGAAGGGACTCTGTTTTTGCAGCAAGGAGGTGTTTCTGTGAATGAGGAGGTATTGAAGGTGGTTTGCTCGTGTTTCAGGTCAGGTTTGATGTTTGGAAGGTGTTCACAAAGTTTGTTTTGGTTAGTTCTTGCAGCAATGAGAGTTGGTCATCAATATGCCAAGTTTCTTCTATCTTAAGCAAAAAATTGACAAGTTAGGTTACAAGCTCCTCTAGGCCCCTCAAGTATGCTGCAAATGTTAGTCTTGATCAGTGGGATATGTCCATGCCTTTGTGCCTCAGAGATTTGCTTTGTACCTCATGGATTGCAAACTTGACATAAAGTTAATCTTTACAAGAATAGATAAAATGCTTTTTCTATTTATGGCTTAATCTTGTATGCAATGGCCAAATGCACAAAATAATGCTAGAACACAATGGATTGCCATTTAATTATTGAGTGTAAATGAGATTAGAGGCCTGTAACTAGCTTGTGCAAGCTGGTTTCAAAAATGCAAAGTGTATGAACATGCCTTTGGCCATGAATCAAAGTGACTTTTGCCCATATTGACAAATTCGATTCTCCCTAACCACAAGGGTGTTTGAGAAGTTCTTGGACAATTTGGAAAGCTTGGAATGTGTACTACAATCCATCTTTTTAATGCAAGTTGAGATTCCAAGTGGAAGCATGTGAAAAGTGGCCATGAAGTTGGGCAAAAATCCTGCCTAGAATAGGTCAAAAAATTTCTAAGTTAAGAATGTTTTGCACCCTTGTTCCAAAAATCATAACTTGAGCTACAAGCTTCTTTTCTTGAATCCAAATTTATCTTGATGAAAAGATGGGACAAAGTTAGGAAAAAATTAGGAATTTTCATAACTTAAAAAATTTCTAAGTTATGAAAATTCTTCATTTTAAACCCTAATTTGTGATTTTTGATTTCTTGATGAACAAGTTTCATAATTTGACATGTCTTGATGAAAAATTAATCTTGGCACTTGATTTTGACGAAAAAGTCAAAGTTTGACTTTTCAGTATACAATCAAATTTGACTCAGTTGACTGGAAAATTCATCTGTCAATCTTGTGCATTTGGGATCTTTTGAAGTTGTTGAACATGTCAAGACCATGTCATTGAGTCCTTGAGTCCACATGTGAGCTTGGTTTGCCATTGGCTAGGTCAAACAGTCAAAAATTGCCTTTGTGCAGTCAAAACCCTAAAAATGACCATTTTGCCCTTTTGGTGATCTGATCAAATTTCTTGTGGAATTGTGATCCAAACTTGATCAAATGGTCCATATGAGTTCATAATGTTGATGTGGGTCAAAAATCATGAGGTTTGACTGTCAATTGATCATAGTTGACTTTTTCCCCAATACAATTGATTTCTAGGTCAACTGTCCAATTGACTGGGCAAAGATTGGAATCAAGGCTTGAAACTTGGTATGGATAAACTTGTGAGTCCAACATGAAGCATGAAAGTCATTTTAGGCATTTTAGGTCAAAACATCTTTGTGCAAACACAAACCCTAATTTGGGTCAACAGTGCAAGGAGGAGTCTTGAGCAGAGCAAACCCTAGCTTGATCTTGAGCTCCAAGGGTCTTGTGATGAGAAAATGTTGAGGAAATGGGAGGGCAAATTTTGGGGTACAACACACACCAAGCACAATTTCAAACAAAAGCAAGTGATCTAGCAAGTAACTAAGAGCCCATGGAAAACCATGGATGAAAAGGGTGCTAATACCTTCCCTTTTTCATAATCTACCCCCCTAACTCAAGAAACAATCTCAAAGGTCTTTCCTGTGCTTTTTCACCTTTCCTTTTGAATAAAAGAAAATTCGTTGGCGACTCTTGCTAACCACAACATTTGCAATAAAACGCAAAACACCCAAGTCAACTCTCCCACCGTATCACAGAACTGGCGACTCTGCTGGGGAGAATTCTAAAAGTGGGGTTACCTTAGGGTTAGATCACATTTACTTGATTTCTTTGTTTGACTTGTTTGCTTTACATTATGGTTCTTTGTTTGGGTTTGAATCCTCTACCCGGATTTAGGATACCTTATAGGTAAGTAGCAATACATTGTGGAAATTGTGCAGGGTATACCGATATGGTCTAAGAAATAGCTACGTTAGTGCGACATATTTATGGGTACCGATAGCCTTTGAGTAGTCAAGGAGAATACGGGTCCGCTGAGTGATTTCATGAAGAACTAATGAACTTTTAGAACCTTTACTTGACCAACTTGGCCATTAGGACGTAGTGAGATGACCGGCTTGGGTGCAGTCCAAAATTGGTAGATACTCGATACTACACTTATTGAGGTTTGGTTTTTTGGTATATTTAGGTCTCTATTAAAGAGGCTTGCGTTGAAACAATGCTCAAAGAAAACAAATCAATGATATTGAGCTCCTTAGAACCCGATTACTATTACTAGGACAGGTTTAAGCCAACTAAACTTCAAGAGGGTACTTACCTATGAGACTCCATGCAAGCCTAAACCTAAGGACTTGTTTGCTTTGTTTGTATATATATACTTGTACATAACATCATAAACATCATAACATCATACTCATATTCACTAACCATTTAGGGAACTTGGGATTTATCTTTGTTCTGTTTTGCAGGACACGAATTCTATTCGCAGGAAAACCATTCAAGTCAATCTTGTAAGGATCTTGTAAAATCAAGCTTCTCAAGTGAGATTTTGTTTTGATGAAGATAAACCATGGCTAACAAAGAAGGCAAAGATTTATGATCAAGCTCAAAGCATTTAAGGATAATATCTTCAGTTCAAAGCTCTCAACAACTTTAAAGGTATAATAATATTATCTACTTTAATCTTAAGATATAGATGCTCAAAAATGAAAAAGAAATGTTTAAGAATCATTACTCAAGTTTTTCAAAGTTAAAATTTTTTTTCTTGAGTGCAATCGATTTGCATTTTAGTGCAATCGATTGCACACTTCAAACTTTCAGATCTTTTGCTTTTGTTTCTCTGTGCAATCGATTTACATTGCTTGTGCAATCGATTGCATACTTAAAATTTTCAAAACGTTTGCTTATGTTTCTCATTGCAATCGATTTACATTGCTAGTGCAATCGATTGCACTCACTTACTTTTTGCTACTGACTTTGCATGCAATCGATTTACATTGCTAGTGCAATCGATTGCACTCTTAAAAGTTTTGAAAAAATAGCTGTTGAAACCTTGTGCAATCGATTTACACAAAGGGTGCAATCGATTGCATGCTGCATGATTTTGAAAAACAACAGCTTTTTACATGCCTGTTCATCATGCCTTTTCATTGAAACCTTTCACTCAAACTTGGCATTTGTTCATGATACATTTTCAAAACTTCATGATGTTTCAAAAGGGTGTTATGAACATATAAATATTCAATTTCAAAATCTATTTCAACACCTCTTCCATAAATATTTTCTGAAATTTCAAAAAACAAACTCAAGCATTCCTTCATTTTCATGCATAAGTTTTCTGCGCATTTTCATACATTAACAAACAAAAAACTTTGAGCAATTATATCTTGAGTCATTGTACAATAATATTATTGGAAGAGAAGATCATACATTGTTAAATCACTCTAAGTGACCAATATTACTCTACTCACTCAAACTCAAAAATTGATAATTACTTACTTATTTTTCCAGGATTGTTGGAAATAAGTTTAAGTGTTTTTGAAATCTTGTCTTTCCAAAGTTGTTGGATACAAGTGTTGTTACATTGAGGGGATTGTTCTCATAGCTAACTTAGTGAAAATCCAAGAGGATTGTTCTTGGTCCAAGAGGATTGTTCTTGGTTGTTTGGTAGTTCTTGTTTAAGTTTGCCACAATAAGGAAATCTCTTTCATGTTGAAAGGGGACTGGAGTACTCTCGGACTGTGAGGGGAACCAGGATATATCGCCCGTGTCTTTTATTTTTCTGCATGTTACGCTTTCCTAAAATCATCATTAACCAGAAAAATAAGAACCATCATCACTAAAAACCAGAATTTTTTAAAGTACCTAATTCACCCCCCCCCCCCTCTCTCTTAGGCGCACTTCGTACTTACAATTGGTATCAGAGCAGGTTATAGGTAACCTGTTCCTAAAAGATCCAGAATGGCTTCCGCAAATCAAAATCCTGTTTTCAGAGATGGTGGTAGTAACAAAAAGCCTCCTCTATTTTGTGGTGAATATTTTGACTTCTGGAAAATACGCATGAAGGCATATCTAGAAGCACAAGGAGAAGAAATATGGGATGCCGTCGAAAATGATCCATTTATCCCTATAACGGTAATCAATGGTGTTGGTTCATCAAAGCCTAAAACTGCATGGGACGATGATGATAAGAAGAAAGTTCTCTATGATGAAAAGGAAATAAACCTTCTTCAAGGTGCACTTAGCATGGACAAATTCTTCTGTGTCTCGGCATGCAAAACAGCAAAAGAAATATGGGATACCTTGGTACAAACTCATGAAGGAACGATTGAAGTAAAAAGATCAAGACTAAATACCCTAAGTCAAGAATGCGAATTATTTCGAATGCAGCCCGGAGAAACCATTCTTGACTTACAAAAGAGATTTGTGCACCTGACAAATCATCTAAGTGCTCTTGGTAAAACTTTGACGAATGATGAACTAAATCTGAAAGTACTTAGGTCCTTAACTAGGGAATGGCAACCAAAGTAACAGCAATTTCAGAAAAGAAAAGTCTCTCATACATGACATCCACAACATTATTTGGAAAACTTCAAGAATACGAAACGGAACTCGGAAGACTTGAAAAGCATGAAAATCAAGAGAAGAAATCCAAGAATATTGCTTTGAAGATAGACTCCAAGGAAGTTGAAAAGGAAGACAATGCAGAAGAAGATGAAAACTTCATGCTTCTTGTTAAAAGGTTTGGTAAGTTCTTCGGTAGAAATGACAAACCTTTTTCTCATTCAAAAGGAAAGAAACAATTTAAGAAAAAGGAAGCCTCCACATCAACACAAGAAATCACATGTTATGAATGTGGTAAGCAAGGTCATATCAAGTCGGATTATCCAAAACTTTCCAAGAAAGGTGGCTTCAAAAGCAAGAAGGGATTCAAGAACAAAAAGGCTTATGTCGCACGGGAGGACAATGAAATAAGTTCCTCATCCGATTCCGATAGTGATGAAAGTGCAAATCTAGCATTGATGGCCTCACACCATTTCGATGATAAAGACAGTGAGGTTAGTAATGAATTTTCTCTTTTTGATAGTGATGCACAAGGTGCTATAGATGAACTATTGAATGAATGCAAAA
Source organism: Vicia faba (assembly GCA_948472305.1). Taxonomy (NCBI): domain Eukaryota; kingdom Viridiplantae; phylum Streptophyta; class Magnoliopsida; order Fabales; family Fabaceae; genus Vicia; species Vicia faba. The sequence continues at coordinate 118,428,947 of OX451737.1, forward strand.
TTCTATATAAAACCATTTCATCACAAAAGAAACAAATTTTGTCCTTAAAATAAAAATATGTTTCGATGGAAAAAGATTTCAAAGAAGAAAAACAAAAATCAAGTGATGAACAAAAACAGAATTTTGTATGCAAAAATTGTGATTCACTCTCTTTCCAAATTGTCCAATTAAAAAGAGTCATTGAAAGATATGAAAAAGGCCAAATTGGATTGGAAGGTGTTCTTAGCCAACAAAGATACTCCAATGATAAAAGTGGACTTGGATATTCAAAGTTTTCAAAACCAAGTTCTAACAAAACTATCTTTATTAAGGCTAGTGATCAATCATCCAAAGAGAAAGTGAACAAACCTAAAATAGTTCGTCACTATCATAAAAAGAAAACATTTCCTAAGAAGAAATCTTATCCTTCTAGATATAGAAGTAACTTTGAACCTACTTGTTTTTATTGTGGTATTAAAGGCCATACACCTAATGCTTGCTATGTTAGAAACTTCAGTGTGGCAAGTGGGCATTATGTATGGATGAAGAAAGGAACTAATTATGAAGGACCCAAAGAAACTTGGGTACCTAACAAAACCTATTTTGTTTTGCAGGTATGCTTGAAGACCACATGCAATCTTTGGTATCTTGACAGTGGTTGTTCAAAGCATATGACAGGAGACATAAATCAATTTTCACATCTATCGCTAAAGGCCAAGGGTTTTGTCACTTATGGAGACAATAATAAGGGAAGAATCATAGGCAAAGGCAAAGTTGGTGGTCCACCTTTCACATCCATTGAAGATGTTCTTTATGTTGAAAGACTAAAGCACAATCTTCTTAGTATTAGCCAACTTTGTGACAAAGGCTTCAAAATCAAGTTCACCAAGGATGAATGTTTGATAGAAGACGAAGTCACTCATGAGGTTATACTTAAAGGTAAAAGAATCAATAATATATTCATGATTTCCCTTGATGATCCATCTTTGAAGGTTAAATGTCTCATGGCGAACAATGATGATTCATGGCTATGGCACAAAAGAATTGCTCATATTCATATGGAACACTTGAATAAATTAATCAAGCATGATCTTGTCATTGGTTTGCCTAAGATAAATTTCGTCAAAGATAGACTATGAGATGCTTGTCAAAAAGGGAAACAAACTAGATTAACTTTCAAATCTAAGAATGTGGTGTTCACTACAAGGCCACTACAATTGTTACATATGGACTTATTTGGTCCATCGAAAACAAGGAGTTTCAGAGGTAATATGTATGCTTTGGTTATTGTTGACGATTTCTCTAGATATACTTGGACATTCTTTTTAGTGCAGAAAAGTGATGCATTCAAGGTGTTCAAGAAGTATGCTAAACAAATTCAGAATGAGAAGTCTCTAACAATTGCCTCAATAAGGAGTGACCATGGCGGAGAGTTCCAAAATGCTCTATTTGAAGAATTTTATGGAGAACATGGAATATCTCACAACTTCTCGGCACCAAGGACTCCTCAACAAAATGGAGTGGTTGAAAGAAAGAATAGGTCTCTTGTAGAACTTGCTAGAACAATGCTTAGCGACTCAAATCTTCCAAAATACTTTTGGGCGGATGCGGTGAGCACGACATGTTTTGTTAGCAATAGAGTCAACATTAGACCAATCTTAAAGAAAACTCCATATGAACTCTTCAAGGGGAGAAAACCAAACATTGCTTTCTTTCATATCTTCGGATGCAAATGCTTTGTCCTAAACAATGACAAAGATAATCTAGGTAAGTTTGATGAGAAATCCGATGAAGGTATTTTTCTTGGTTACTCACTCTCTAGTAAAGCATATATAATATACAACAAAAGAACTTTGACTATTGAAGAATCTATTCATGTTTCTTTTGATGAAACTAACCCCTCCAAGGAGGATAATATTGTTTGTGATAATGATGATGAAATACTAGAAGGTCCTCAAGAAAATTCTTCCAAGGATCAACCCATTCAACTCGAAGAATCACCTCAACAAGAATAAAATCTCAATGATCTACCAAAAGAATGGAGAACTCATAGAGATCATCCTATTGATAAAGTAATTGGTGATATAAGTCAAGGTGTGTCTACAAGATTAAATCTCAAGGATGCTTGCCTAAACATGGCGTTTGACTCTCAAATTGAACCTTCCAAAGTTGATGAAGCCTTAGGCGATGACCAATGGATTACCTCTATGCAAGAAGAACTGAATCAATTTGAAAGGAATCAAGTTTGGGAAATCTTCCATAGGCCAAGCAACAAACACATTATTGGAACAAGATGGGTGTTCAAAAACAAACTTGACGAGAATGGAATAATTGTTCGCAACAAAGCAAGATTGGTAGTGCAAGGCTACAACCAAGAAGAAGGAATAGACTTTGAAGAAACTTTTGCTCCAGTTGCAAGGTTAGAAGCTATTCATCTCTTACATGCCTATGCGTGTTCATTAAATTTTCAGCTTTTCCAAATGGATGTCAAAAGTGCATTCTTGAATGGATATATCACTGAATAAGTCTACGTTAAGCAACCCCGTGGGTTCAAAGATTTCAAGAATCCATCTCATGTATTTAAATTAAGAAAAGCTCTCTATGGACTAAAACAAGCACCAGGGCATGGTATGATCGTTTAAGAAACTTCTTATGCGAAAAAGGTTTCGAAAAGGGCAAAGTTGACAAGACTCTATTTATCAAGAAAATCAAAGACGACACTTTGCTAGCACAAGTCTATGTTGATGACATCATTTTCGGTTCTTCGAATCAAGAAATGTGTGAAGAATTCTCATCAATGATGCAAGGAGAATTTGAAATGTCCATGATGGGTAAAATGAACTATTTCCTTGGACTTCAAATCAAACAACTAAAAGATGGCATCTTCATCAACCAATCCAAATATTGCAAGGAACTCTTGAAAAGGTTTGACATGGATAACTGTAAGGCAATGTCTACACCAATGGGTTCTGGTTCTTATGTTGATCAAGATGAACTAGGTGTTTCCATCGACATCACTAAATATCTAGGTATGATTGGCTCCTTATTGTATTTGTCGGCAAGCCGTCCTGACATAATGTTTAGTGTTTGTCTCTGTGCCCGCTTTCAAGCTAACCCAAAGGAATCTCATCTCACGGCAGTAAAGAGGATCATGAAGTATCTCAAAGGGACAACAAATGTCCAATTATGGTATCCTAAAGGTAGTGTCTGCAACTTAATTGGTTATTATGACGCGGATTATGCAGGTTGTAAAATGGATAGAAAGAGCACAAGTGGTACTTGTCACATTCTTGGTAATGCATTAGTATCATGGGCCTGCAAGAAATAAGCATGTGTTTCTCTAAGCATGGCCGAAGCTGAATATATTGCAGCAGGTAGTAGTTGCGCTCAAATTTTGTGGCTAAAGCAACAACTTTGTAACTACGGACTCGATCTAGGGTGCATTCCTCTATGATGCGACAACACCAGTGCAATTAACATTACAAAGAATCCCGTCATGCATTCAAGAACTAAGCACATAGACATTCGACATCATTTCCTCTGTGATCATGTTCTTCAAGGAGATGTCGAGGTAACCTTTGTAGATACTCATAATCAGCTTGCCAATATCTTCACCAAACCTTTGGCAAAAGAACCTTTCTACAAAATTCAACGAGAGATTGGCATACTTGACGAACACGGCTTATAAGGTGCATTCTACCCCTGATATAATTCTTATATATGTTTTATACATGCTATATGATAATCTATGTTATGCGGTGTGATACGGTGGGAGAACTGACTTGAGGTTTTGCGTTTTATCGCAAATGTTGCGGTTTAGCAAGAGTCGCCACCGACTTTTCTTTTATCCAAAAGGAAAGGTGAAAAAGCACAGGAAATACCTTTGAGATTTTTTCTTGAGTTCGGGGGGTAGATTATGAAAAGGGAAGGTATTGGTATCCTTTTCATCCATGGTTTTCCATGGGCTCTTAGTTACTTGCTAGATCAACTTGCTTTCGTTTGTTTGAAAATGTGCTTGGTGTGGTTTTTTGAAAGTATTTTGTAAAAGAGGCCATTCGTTTAGGCAATCTTTACAATGATTCTCGTTCGTAAGAATGTATACAAAGATGTTTGTCTTTTTGAAAATGTTTTCAATGTTTGTAAAAATGTCTTAGAAATGTGTGTATTTTCGAAAATAGCAAGGATAGTTGTTTGGAAATAGAGCAAGTAACTAGAAGAAATCTACCTACTCAAATGTATTTCTTATGCATTTTCTATTCCTTTGACATTGTTGGATTACCATTGATTTGGTAAGCAACCTTATCTTTGGAGTTTTACGGGACGGGCGCGGGTCATCGTATAACCATGATTAGCAATGTTGCAAAGTATCTTAGCATTTCGAGGGACTAAGATCATTTTGTAAGGCAACTTTGAATAGTGCCATTGAGGTACTATGATCTTTTGATTTTGTTTGTTTTACCAAGATACTTTGAATGCGTAACATGGCTATTTTTGTATAAGACAACCAAGTGGAGAAACCCTAAGGGTGTCTGTGTCCAAGTGTGTTTGATTGCATGCATGATTTTATCTTGAATTAGGATTTTATATTTCATTGATTTTATCTTGCCATACATATCCTAATTGCTAGCATTTACATTTGAAAGCGATAAAATGCGGAAATGTAAAGTCCTACCTATTACAGTATTTAGGGGGTGGGGGTACACACTTATGAATGGGGAGTACCAGCGAGAAAAATAAAGAAAATAACAAGGGGAAGAAAGAAAGAAGGAAGGGGTCAGCATGCTGCTGAGAGGAAGTCAGAAGTTCTGACTCTGGCCTGCTGCAGAATAGCAACCTATTAGTGAAAATGTATAGGTCAGAAGTTCTGACCCTGGTGCGCTACAAAACAGAAACCTGTTAGTGAAAATGTATGGGGTCAGAAATTCTGACCCTGCTGGGAACACAGTAATTTTCAAAAGTTCTAATATTATTGATAACAAAACAGGCCTCAGAAGTGTTGTCGTCAAAGTCAGAACTTGGTCTCCCTCTGTGCTAGTCAGAACATCTGCAATTTGGTTATTTCTCCACAAAACAGAAGACATGCCTAAGACAGTTTCAGCAGGTGTCATAGCGCTTCAAAAATAAGGAGAATCAGAACCAAAATTCAGAGGCAAGTATGCCTCTGCTAATCCTAACTTTGTGTTTCAGTTTCTTCAAGGCAGTTCTGGACTGATTCATTCTCTACTTAAGCATGCAGAGGCGTAAAAATCTCAGAACATGTACAACATCAGAAGCATGATATCTACATTGTGTTTTTTTTAGCATGCAAATCTGATGATGCTTAAGCAGTGTGGTGAGAGTCAGCAGGTGCTTACCTTGCCGTTAGAAGAAACTCTGTGAACTGGAGTTAGCCTTAACTCTGATGGTGTTCTGGACAGGTTCTTTGAATGGATGGATGGAGGGTATATGTGTATGAATACATAAGTTATGGCAGTTTCCAACGTGTGGGTCAGAAACTGTATGGGTGTTTCTTGGTCAATAAATACTTTGGGAACAAATGGAGTTTGAAGGCAGGAGATTCAAAGTTGTGTTTAAGGTTCTTGAAACACTAGGAATTTTGGCAGAGTTTCAAGGTGTTTTCTTGCTAAAACTTTCTGTTTCTTTTCTAGCAATTTTTCTGGACTTGGACCGGGCTTTTTCAGTGGACAATGGTGTTCTATTTATAGGAAAAGCTTTGTGGGTTTTTAAAATGTTAAGTGGCTCCAATATCATGCATTAGGTGTTGACTTACTCTTGAAGAAAGTTCATAAAAAGTTATGATGATTGACAACTTTTAGACTAGGCTGGAATAGTAAATGAGGATTAAGGAAAAGGGACACCCATAGGCGAAAAATGGCGCATAGACCCATACCTAAATCTGTACAAAGGCGTTGTTATGCTACACGTGGAGAGACCCTTTGGACGAATACTCAAAAGTGGTTGTGAACATTAATGAGCATTAAATGGTGATGAGATTTGTCAAAATCATAAATCCTGTAATGGGGGATTTTGCATCATTACTTAAATCTGAGCCAACAGTTCTTCTTCAGCATTAAACAACGCACCCAAGTTCTGATTTTTGGCATCCTGTTACCTTATCCAGTTCTGAGGGATCCTTTAGGCTTTCCAGCATGTTTTATAATCTTCTGTTCTAACCTTGGTAGATTCTGACTGAGCTTGCGTAGCTGCTGAAGAGCCACATTCTGACTGAAGGTTATGTGCTGAGCTAAGCTTTCTGACTGAAGGTTACCTGCTGAGCTTAATCTTGCAACTTCTGACTGAAGGTTGTGTGTTGAGCTAAGCTTGCAACTTCTGACTGAAGGTTACGTGATGAGCTTAATCTTGCAACTTCTGACTGAAGGTTATGTGCTGAGATAAGCTTGCAACTTTTGATTGAAGGTTACATGCTGAGCTTAATCTTGTAACTTCTGACTGCTCCTATCTGGAGGTTGGTTCAGAAGCTCTGAAGTTCCATTTTCCCCTTAAATACTTAGAAAAATCTCAAGTACTTAGAAGTTTGGTTTTTCAGCACAAATGACTAATTTGCCCTTGGGAGTGATCTTCATGAAAAATTTGTAATTCAAAGCTTGGAAGTAAACTTGAGGATCCAGGGTGATTTCTGGAGAAAAATGAGAGGGCAAATTTTGGGGTACAACAGCTGCCCCTGTTCAATCTTCTTAGACTTGAAAAGCGAGATTGACATGTTTGTCGTTCGTGGCTTGAGAGTGGAAGATGATTGAATACTAGAGTGCCCAGAAATTTGCACTTGATGGCGCGTTGGTTGGTTGTGTAGGGAATGGGCTTAAATATTCCATTTGGAGAGGTGATAGAATCTTGTTGGAGATGTAATTTGTATGTTTGAACATCCGAACGACTTCTGTATTTAGAGCGTATCTGTATTGTGCCAAACGGTTGAACCTGCATGAGTATCAGAATGGCTTCCATGTCTTGAGCGTATCTGAATTGTATCAAGAGTGTGAAATCTGAGTGAGTATCAGAATAGCTTCCGTGTCTGGAGCATATCTTAGCTGTATCAAGTAGGTTGAATCTGAATGAGTATCAGAATGGCTTCCGTGTCTGGAGCGTATCTGAGTTGTATCAGGTAGGTTGAATCTGAATGAGTATTAAAATGGCTTTCGTGTCTGGAGCGTATATGAGCTGTATTAGGTAGGTTGAATCTGAATGAGTATCAGAATGGCTTCCGTGTCTGGAGCGTATCTGAGTTGTATTAGGTAGGTTTGAACATTGTTAATGGTAGCTTTTAATCTTATCCTGAAAAGGGTAAAAGGTTAGCTAAAATGCAAGATCATGTTGTATGACATGTATGATATAATGCATTTGTCTTGTCAGTGTTTATGATATATGGATGCAATGTATGCGTATGTGAGCTGATTTGTTGCACTGTTGTCTGCTCGGGGAAAACAAATCCCTGACTGTTGATGAGGATATGTAAGTCTTCATGTCTTAAAGTCGAAGTGTTGATGAATTTCCGTTGAGAGAAATAAACTCTTGTTGTAAGGGAAATGCCATGTATTGCTCGTAAGATCCGTTTGGGGAAACCTGAGAATCTTGACGACTTCTACTGGGGATTAACCATTTGGAGTTTTTATTCTGCTGAGGAGCATTGAAAACTTTATGGGGAAAAGTTGGTTTCTGTTTGAAGAAGTTCAGGAGTTTCGGTTGTCTGCCGCTCTAATGAGAGTTATCCTTGGCTGGAGAGAATCAAAAGTTAGTTGTTATCCGGTCGGATTCCAGGCTTCTCAACAACCTGCTGGGGAATTTGGAGAAATTGGGTGACTTCTACCAGGGATTGGTAAACTAGAAGCTTCGTCCTGCTGGGTAGCTGGGAGTTTTGTTCCGCTGGGGATTATGGAAAACTCCGTGGGGAGAAAGTTTATGGAATGGCCTCGAGATATTTCCCTATCCTGTCGACCTATCAGTAATTGTCTCTTCCTCATTCTATTTATTCGTAAACGGTAATCATGTTCAAATGCATATGTTCATTAATGAATCATTGGATGTTTTCTTTTTTGCAAACAAAACACAAGAGTAAAGACAAATAATTTTTACACTTTCAAGGGAATATTTTTGTATTGATTTTGAGTAAGTTTTTTGTACAAAGGAGACAAACACCCTAGTAAGAGAATGTCGTCGTAAACAAGAAAAATTTAGAGAAAGAAAGATAGCTATGTGCAATAATTCCATGGGGTTCCCATTCTGCTATAGCCTTCGTATCTCCGAGCATCTTGTCTATTTGCTTTGTCCGAAGATAATTGGATTGATCAGAAACTGAGTTTGTTAGTGGAAGTCAAAGGTTGTCCGTAAGTGATCCGACGGGACATAGTCATACGCTTTTATTTCCTAACTTTTGCCTGGACCGCCCTTTCGGGTTTTCAGTCCACCGGGAAACCCTTTTTTGCCCAAGTCGCCCTTTCGAGTTTTCAACTTGCCGGGTGTACATATTTTTTTATTTTTTATTTTTATCCCTAATTTTTGCTCGAACCCTTTTGGTTCGTCAGGATGCCCTTGTTTTTCCTAGGTATGTCAACCTAGCGGGTCTCTTATGCGTAGTATCTTTTGACTATGTCTGCATTCGCATGGTGTGGCAGGTCATCTCCATCCATGGTGGTTAAGATCATTGCACCACCAGAGAATATGTTTTTGATTACAAATGGTCCCTCATAGGTAGGAGTCCATTTTCCCCTGGAATCACTTTGTGGCAAGATGATACGTTTGATCACTAGATCCCTAACTTGATATGTTTAGCGTCTGAATTTCTTATTGAAAGCCTTGATCATCTGTTTTTGATACATTTGACCATGGAAAACGGCAGTAAGTCTCTTCTCATCAATCAAGTTCAGTTGATCAAGTCGAGTTTGGATCCAATCGTCTTCATTCAAACATGCATCCTTCATAATTCTTAGAGAGGGGATTTGAACCTCAATAGGTAAAACAGCTTCCATGCCATATACCAAAGAATAATGTGTTGCCCCGGTTGATGTGCGAGCCGTGGTACGATACCCGTGGAGAGCGAATGGTAACATCTCATGTCAGTCTTTGTATGTGACTGTCATATTTTGTATGATCTTTTTAATGTTTTTATTTGTCGCTTCGACAACACCATTCATCTTTGGCCGGTAGGGAGAAGAATTATGATGCTGAATTTTGAATTGCTCGCACAAGGCGGTGATCATAGTGTTGTTAAGATTTGTACCATTGTCAGTGATGATCCTTTCCGGGATACTGTACCGACAAATAAGATTTTGCTTGATGAAGTGAGCAACATCATTCTTGGTAACGGATGCAAAGGAAGCTGCTTCAACCCACTTTGTAAAATAGTCAATGGCCACTAGGACGAAGTGGTGTCCATTGGAGGCTGTCGGCTTGATCTCTCCAATCATATCAATTCCCCATATAGCAAAGGGCCAAGGAGTCGTCAAGACATTCAGAGGAACCGGAGGCACGTGCACTTTGTCAGCATAAACTTGACACTTATGGCAGGTCTGAGAGTGTTGATAACAATCTGCTTCCATGGTAGACTAATAATAGCTTACCCGCAGGATTTTCTTTGCCATCGTATGTCCACTGGAGTGGGTGCCAAAAGTACCTTCGTGTAATTCAGCCATAATCTTTTCAACTTCAACCTTATCCACACACCGAAGCAGAATGGAGTCATGATTGCGCTTGTTCAGGATGCCATTACTCAAGAAGAACTTAGCATAGAATCTCCTTAAGAACTTCTTATCATTGATTGAAGCTCCTTCTGGGTATTCTTGATCCTCGAGATACCTCTTGACTTCATGAAATCAAGGTTGGTCCATTACTTCTTCAGTATTGATCTCGTGACAGTGTGCTGGTTCATCCATTCATTCGATGGTGATCTGGGGAGCCTCGTTGTCCCAATTAAGTTTAAACATAGATGACATTGTAGATAGAGCATCTGCTATCTGATTTTCTTCTCGTGGGAAATTCTCGAAGGTAATCTTCTCAAAATGTGGTAGAAATGTCAAAACATGTTCTTTGTAAGGGATAAGGTTTGGGTGCTTAGTGTCCCATTCCCCTTTGATCTGACTGATGGCCAAAGTTGAATCCCCAAACACATCTAAGAATTTGATTCCCAAATCTATGACAGCTCTGAGACCGAGGATACATGCTTCGTACTCTGCCATGTTGTTCATACAGTTGAAGCAAAGTTTGGCAGTAAAAGGATTATGACACCCTTCTGGAGATATGAGTATGGCGTTGATACCATTACCAAGTGCGTTGGATGCTCCATCAAAGAACAGGGTCCATCGGGATCCTTGTTCAGGTCCGTCATATGGCCTCATTCCGTCACAGTTGTCTAATGTTATGATGTCTTCATCCGGGAACTCAAACTTCATGGATTGATAGTCTTCTACAGCCTCGTGAGCAAGGTGATCAACCAATACACTGCCCTTTATAGCTTTTTGGGTAGTATATTGTATGTCGTATTCTGTTAGGATCATCTGCCATCTAGCTATCCTCCCAGACAGAGCAGGCTTGTCGAAGATATACTTTATCAGATCCATCTTAGATATCAACAAGGTAGTATGAGTCAGCATATACTGCCTTAGCCGGCGAGCATCCCATGCCAGAGCGCAGCAAGTTTTCTCGAGCAGTGAATATCTTGTTTCACAGTCGGTAAACTTTTTGCTCAGGTAGTAAATAGCATGTTCTTTTCGGCCAGACTCGTCATGCTGCCCCAATACACACTCCATTGAGTTTTCTAAAACAGTCAGATACATGATCAACGGTCTTCCCTCGACTGGTGGTAGCAACACAGGAGGCTCTTGTAAATACTCTTTGATCTTGTCGAAGGCAACTTGACATTCATCATTCCATCTGACTACCTGATCTTTCTTCAATAGTTTGAAGATTGGATCACAAGTAGCTGTTAGGTGAGAAATGAATCTGGTAATATAGTTCAGGCATCCCAAGAATCCTCTGACTTCCTTCTCAGTATGAGGAGCAAGAATTTCTTGTATTTCTTTAACCTTGGCAGGATCAACCTCGATACCCTTGTTACTGACAATAAAACCTAAGAGTTTACCGGACCGTACTCCAAATGTGCATTTGTTTGGATTCAACCTCAGCTTATACTCCTTTAATCTCTCAAACAGCTTTTGTAAGTGATCAAGTTGTTCTTCTTCAGTTTGTGATCGGGCTATCGTGTCAATCTATGTAGACCTCTATTTCATGGTGTATCATATCATGAAACAAAGCTACCATGGCGCGCTGATAGGTGGCCCCAGCATTCTTCAGTCCGAATGGCATTACTTTGTAGCAGAATGTGCCCCATTGTGTGACAAATGTAGTTTTCTCCATATCCTCAGGTGCCATTATTATCAGATTGTAACCTGAGAATCCGTCCATGAAGGAAAACCCCTTGTACTGGGATGTATTGTCAACCAAGATATCTATGTGGGGAAGTGGAAAATCATCTTTAGGGCTGGCCCTATTCAAATCTCTATAGTCCACGCACATTCGTACTTTGCCGTCCTTTTTAGGCGCGGGAACAATGTTGGCAACCCATTGGGGATAGGAAGTGACAGCCAAGAATCCAGCGTTGAATTGTTTCATGACTTTCGCTTTGATCTTCTCTGACATATCAGGTCTCATGCGATGGACTTTTTGCTTCACTGGTGGACAGTCTTCTCTTGTTCGCAGGCGATGTACCACGATGTCTGTATCAAGTCCCGGCATGTCTTCATATGACCAGGCAAAGATCTCAACATAATCATGTAGCAGCTGAATCATACACTCCTTGACGCTGGCCTCTAGATTGGCACCTACTTTGACCTCTTTTCTATTCTCCTTGGTACCTAAGTTGATTGTATCCACCGGTTCCTCATGAGGCTGAATAGCTCTTTCCTCGTGTTGTAGTAGTCTGGAAAGTTCCCCTAGTACTTCACAATCTTCCTCACCTTCGTCTTTGGCTTGGTAGATTAGATCCTCAGAGTCATTAAAAGGCCATAGCAGTATCGTTACCCATGGGATTCAGAGGGGATGGATACCTGCATTTGTGAGTGTGTGTGTGTGTAAGGGTATAGCCATCTTTTTTAAAGGAAAATAAATGTAAAAGAAAAACAATGAGCATAAAAGTTTATATGCAAAACGTCTGTGATTCATTGAATGTCATATGAAGATGAAATGACAACCCTTTCAAATGGACCATTGTGCCTCGGGCAAGACACAAGGTTAAAAATATGCGAATTGTTTGCGAATATTACAAATCCAACAGAAATGTGGAAGATAAATTACTGAGGGACGAAAGTTATCGGAACAAAGTCTCTGGCTTCCCAATTGCGAAGTCCTCTGTTGATAGTAGGAAAGATCCAATCCTCCAAGCTGCAATCCTCTTCACCGTCTTCTACTGCATTGACCTCTCGGTTGCTAATCTTCAAAGGTGGCCCTCCAGCACGGGCGTGGTGCACAGCTTTCTGAGTATTTGAAGTGAACCCTAAACCAAACCTGTCAGATTTATACGGGATGTCTGGAAGTTTCCCCCAGATGGTGCATCCTCCTTGCTCAATTACAGCTTTGGCGTCCTTCAGAGATGACATCTGAAGTGGAGTTTTTGTAATCTCGGGAGTCTGGGACACAGTTTTGGTTACTGCTACCTCTTGGGGAACTTCTTCGTAATGTTGAAAAGGAGTTTCAATGAACTCGCCATCCAATTCCACATACCTGAAGGAATTGAGGTGGCTAATCATATATTCTTCCTCTCCGTGAACAGTGATAATCTTTCCATGGACTGGATATTTCAGCATCTGGTGTAGTGTAGAGGTGACAGCACCGGCATTATAGACCCACGGTCGTCCTAGCAGACAGGAATAAGAGGGACGGATGTCCGTTACATAGAAGGTTGAGTTGAAAGTTTGGGTCCCAACCTTTATGGGGATGTCCACTTCCCTGTGGACCATCCTCTTTGAGCCATCAAATGCTCTTACGACTATGTTACTGGGTTTCAGCGTCAGTCCTTCGTAATCTAATCTATCGAGAGCTTTCTTCGGTAAAACATTCAAAGATGAGCCAGTGTCTACCAAGACATGGGCCAGAGTTGTTCCTCTACATTCCACAGAGATATGCAATGCCTCATTGTGCTTACTTCCCCTTGGTGTCAGATCTGTATCCGAGAAGCCTAGGTCGTTATCTGCTGTCAGACTGGCCACACAATCTTGAAATTGGTCGGCAGACGTCTCTTGAGGTACATGGGCTGTCTTCAGAAACTTCACCAGGGCTTTCGCATGCGCCTCGGAGCATAGTAACAATGCCAGCATGGAGATCTTGGAGGGAGTCTTCCCCAACTATTCGAATACGTCGTAGTCACTCTTCTTTATTATTCTCAAGACCTCCTCCATTTCCTTCTTAGAAGCTTCGGGAATAGTCAGTGGTTGAGCCTTCATCCAGACAGGCTCTTCTTGAATACTTTTCCCTTGGGTTTCAGAAGTAGAAGTGTTGGTAGGGACGGAAGCAGGGATTGTGTCGTCTTTGTCATTAGGAGAACTTGCAGATATGATTATTGGTACGGCGGTAACCTTTGGAATAGCCACGGGTCCAAAAATTGCCTTTGGGGGGAAATTTCTGGAGAAAAGATTTTACCGCTTTGGGTAATCTTACTGGTTCCGGCAATATTGATAATGTCAGAGTCTTCTTCTTCGGCGGCCAACCCATCTTGTTTGATGCCATGGTAATAAATGTCCCCACCGTAATTCCACGGTACGGCCTTGTCTGATTCATATGGGACTGGCCCAGGCATGGTAATTATAAGAGGAGTTGCTTTCGGAACCAATGTAATTCTAACGGGTTTTTTGGAAACCCTAGAAGAATTGGCGGATATGGTAATGATTGAAACGTCTTCAACAGAAACAGGTGAAACAGGAGTACCTTCAAACAGAATCTCTTTGTTGTCTATCAAGCGTTGAATGCCTATTTTCAACAAAGGGCAATCAGTTGGTGAGGATAAGCAGAGGTGGAAAACTTCATTACAGCCCGGGAACACACCGGCTTCCAACAAGTTTATCTTAATAATTGGGAGAGGAGTCACGAGTTCATCAACAGTGGTAACAAACAAGTCTTCTTCAATAGCATTGGCGTTATGGCCATGTCTGGGCATGGGAGCAGAGATAACATTTGACTTCTCGGGCGCATCAAACTCGATTTCTTTTGCTTCAATAAGATCTTGTATTTTGTTTTTCAGGGCCCAACAGTTGTTGGTATCGTGCCCAGGACTTTCGGAGTGATATGTGCAACGGGCATTGGGGTGATAATGAGGGGATGTCGTGTTGGGATTTTTCGGAGCTTCCTTCAGAGTTACCAGATTGGTCTTTAATAACTGTGGCAAAATTTAATACAACGTCATGTTTATCCGAGTAAACTGTCTTACCGGTCTTTCTGTTTTGGTTAATTAATCCTTTGTTGGGTAGGTTCGGACTTAGATGTCATGACAGCACCTACCGTTGGACGGTGTTTAGTTCTCCCTTGGTTCCTTGGTGGGTAAACCGCAGATACTTCCTTCTTCCCAGTGAAAGGCTTTCTCACAGCTGTAGAGGCAGACGAATCCTTCTGAATCTTTCCACTTTTTATGCTAGCTTCCACCCTTTCTCCGGTCAGTATTAACTTGGTGAATCCTGCAGATGAGCTTCCAATTAAATGGTTAAATAAAGGACCTGATAAAGTGCCTAAGAACATGTCCACCAATTCCCCTTCAGACAGAGGGGGTTGGACTCTCCCAGCTAGATCTCTCCACTTCTGCGTGTAATCTTTGAAACCCCCATTGGAAACCATAGCCATACTTTGAAGTTGAGTATGGGTAGGTGCCAAATCTGCATTACACTGGTATTGCTTATAGAAAGTTGAGGCAAGATCTTCCCAGTTGTGGACGTCGGCCCTTTCCAGTTGGTAAAACCAGTCGAGTTGTGTTCCAAATAGACTATCCTGGAAAAATTGCACCCATAAGTCTTTATCAGCGGAGTGTGGTTGGATTTTTATTACATATGACCGGAGGTTCATCTTAGGACATGACACCCCATCATATTTTGCAAATAACGGCACTTTGAACTTCGGTAGGATCACAATTCCCGACACTAGACCCAATTCTTCAAAGTCTAGACCTGGTACCCTCTATATTTCCATAGAACTCAGACGCTCTTCAAGATTTCTGTACTTATCATCAGCTGGCGGATACTGTTCTTCGGAGTAGTCTTCCTCTTCTTCCTCCACTTCAGATTCTGACGAAACTGTTGTTTCCTTTCCTTTACCTTCTCTTTCATCATATGTTGTTGCGAAATCCAAAGTTCTTCTAGTCTGTCCTTGAAACCTTCTCCCCATAATTACAACACCGGTTGGTTTCTTCTCTTTCTTCTTCTTCTCTTTGGCCAACAGAGTCTTCAATTCCTCTTGCCCTTTGGCCAGGGTTGTGAGTAATTGTTGAAACTATGTGTTTTGAGCTTTAAGATCTTTGACTGTCTGTTCAAGATCCATCTTACTGAAATAAACAGTAGAGAGATGAGGGAACCTGTTGCAAAATACTTGTTTATGTTATGATGAATGATATGTGCATATGCAATGTTTTCAAGGATTTCAAAGATTCAAGTTCGTTTTAGACAAAAATAAACACACGTTATATTAATAAGATAGAGTTGGAGTACAAAATAATACACTCTCTAAGATAAAAAAAAGTGGTGTGCATCCTCTTCGGTGCAATGTAGGCATTTAGAGTCTGCTCTTCACAAAGTAGCCTAGTGAGTTTCGAAACCTTCTTCTCGCTTGCATAGAATTGGGCTTCGAAAGTATCATGTTCCCCTTTGAGCTGTATACAATCCCTTTGTAGGTCTTCAAGAGATGTGGGCATGTCAGGATGTAGGATAGTGTATGGAACTTCTCCCTTCTTAACAGGCTCAATGATCATCGGGAGGATGGAAGGATAAGGCATCATAAGACTTTGAGCACGGGTTCGTACCCACTTGAGGTAAGGCTCAAGAGACATGGATTTCTTGTGTCCTAAAGTCTTGCTATCCACCTTGTTTAATGTCTTCCAAGCTCGGATGAATCTCTGGCGAAGACTTTGACTGTCGTTGTCGTAATCAAATACCAAACCTTGAATCAACATCTCGTGCGGGCCATCCCTTCGGGCATAACCAGACTGTCTTAAGGCTAAGCATGGGTTGTAGGTGATGCCTCCCCTAATTCCGAGTAGAGGAACATTAGGAAATTCCCCATAACGGTCAATGATGATGACATTCTCTTTGGATCAGGAGCGCCAATGAATGTCTGAATGTTCGAGCGTCATTAACCTTTGTGACCACCTTAAACCTTGCTCATTCCTTAAGACTGATTGGGGAAGATGAGAAATAAACCATCTTGCCAAGAGAGTAGTGCAACACATAAGTACACCTCTTTTCCTCATTGTACGAGTGTGAAAAGAGTGTAGGATATCTCCAAGCGAGGTAGGCATCGGATTGCGTGACCTGAAGATTTTGACGGTGCTCACATCTATGAGCTGGTCAGGATTGGGGAACAAGACCATCCCATAGATAAGAAGAGCCACAATTTCCTCAAAGGCTTGCAAGTCTAAGGAATTCCAACAGATTTGGGCTTTCTCAAACAGAAACTTTGCTAAGAAGCCTTTGACACCACTCCTGGTTTCCCAATGGGTTGTGACATCAGATGAGTGCAAGTGCAGAGCTTGAGCAATCTCTTCTGGATTTGGGTCTCTTTCCGTACCATTGAAAGGTAGTTGATTGAGAATTGGAATTCTCAAGAGTTGAGAAAATTCTTCCAAAGTAGGCACAAGCTGATAGTCAGGAAATGTGAAGCAATGGTGCAAAGGATCAAAGAACTGAAAGAGCACCTTCATCATATCCTCATCCGTGTTAGAGGTGACCAAGTTGAGTAGATGACCATGTCTCTCGGTGAAAGGAGAGCTTTCAGGGATCCTTGAAGCTAGCTCTTTAAGTTGTGGAGGAATTCTCACAAGGTTGACTTGGATAGTTTTCCTGCGGAGTGAATTCATATCCTACAAAACAAGAACAAAGATGAATCTCCAAAAATCCTTGAAATGATTAGTGGATGCATATGATGTTTATGATGTCCATGATTTTATGTATAAGTATGCATATACAAGCAAAGCAAACAAGTTCTTAGTTTAGGCTTGCATGGGGTTTTATAGGTAAGTACCCTCTTGAAGTTTAGTTGGCTCAACCTGTCCTAGTAATAGTAATCAGGTTCAAAGGAACTCAATATCACTGGATTGTTTCCTTATTCATTGTTTCAGCTCAAGCCTCTTTAATGGCGACCGAAATATTCCAAGAAACCAACCCTCAATGAGTGTAGTATCGAGTATCTACCAACTTCGAACTGCGCCAAAGTCGGTCATCTCACTACGCCTTAAAGGCCAAGTTGGTCAAGTAAAGGTTCTAAAAGTCTGTTAGTGCTTCGCGACATCACTTAGCAGCCCCGTATTCTCCTTGACTACTCAAGGGCTACCGGTACCCACAAATATGTCACACTAACATAGATATTGCTTAGACCATGTCGGTATATCCCACACAGTTTCCATAATGTATTGCTATTTACCTATAATGTGTCCCCAAATCTGGGTAGAGGATCCAAACCCAAACAAAGAATCGTAATGTAAAGCAAACAAATCAAGAAATGTAACCAAGTAAATGTGATCTAGCCCTAAGGTAACCCCACTTTTAAGAAATTCCCCAGCAGGGCCTCCAGTTCTGTGATATGGTGGGAGAACCGACTTAAGGTTTTGCATTTTATTGCAAATGTTGCGGTTTAGCAAGAGTCGCCACCGACTTTTCTTTTATCCAAAAGGAAAGGTGAAAAATCATAGGAAAGACCTTTGAGATGTTTTCTTGAGTTCGGGGGGTAGATTATGAAAAGGGAAGGTATTAGCACCCTTTTCATCCATGGTTTTCCATGGGCTCTTAGTTACTTGCTAAATCAACTTGCTTTCGTTTGTTTGAAAATGTGCTTGGTGTGGTTTTTTGAAAGTATTTTGTAAAAGAGGTCATTCGTTTAGGAAATCTTTGCAATGATTCTCGTTCGTGAGAATGTATACAAAGATGTTTGTCTTTTTGAAAATGTTTTCAATGTTTGTAAAAATGTCTTAGAAATGTGTGTATTTTCGAAAATAGCAAGGATAGTTGTTCGGAAATAGATCAAGTAACTAGAAGCAATCTACCTACTCAAATGTCTTTCTTATGCATTTTATATTCCTTTGACATTGTTGTCTTACCATTGATTTGGTAAGCAACCCTATCTTTGGAGTTTTACGGGACGGGCACGGGTCATCGTATAACCATGATTAGCAATTTTGCAAAGTATCTTAGCATTTCGAGGGACTAAGATCATTTTGTAAGGAAACTTTGAATAGCGTCATCGAGGGACTATGATGTTTTGATTTTGTTTGTTTTACCAAGATACTTTGCATGCGTAACATGGCTATTTTCATATAAGCCAACCAAGTGGAGAAACCCTAAGAGTGTTTCTGTGCAAGTGTGTTTGTTGCATGCATGATTTTATCTTGAATTAGGATTTTCTATTTCATTGATTTTATCTTTCCATACATATCCTAACTGCTAGCATTTACATCTGAAAGCGATAAAATGCAGAAATGTAAAGTCCTACGCTATTATAATATTTAGGGGGTGGGGGTACACACTTATGAATGGGGAGTACCAGCGAGAAAAATAAATAAAATAACAAGGGGAAGAAAGAAAGAAAGAAGGAAGGGGTCAGCGTGCTGCTGAGAGGAAGTCAGAAGTTCTGACACTGACCTGCTGCAGAATAGCAACCTGTTAGTGAAAATGTATAAGTCAGAAGTTCTGACCCTGGTGCGCTGCAAAACAGAAACATGTTAGTGAAAATGTATGGGGTCAGAAGTTCTGACCCTGCTGGGAACACAGTAATTTTCAGAAGTTCTGATATTACTGATAACAAAACAGGCCTTAGAAGTGCTGGCGTCAAAGTCAGAACTTGGTCTCCCTCTGTGCTAGTCAGAACATCTGCAATTTGGTTATTTCTCCACAAAACAGAAGAATTCCTAAGACAGTTTCAGCAGGTGTCATAGCGCTTCAGAAATAAGGAGAATCAGAACCAAAAATCAGAGGCAAGTATGCCTTTTCTAATCCTAACTCTGAGTTTCAGTTTCTTCAAGGTAGTTCTGGACTGATTCTTTCTCTACTTAAGCATGCAGAGGCGTAAAAATCTCAAAACATGTACAACATCAGAAGCATGATATCTACATTGTGTTTTTTTTAGCATGCAAATCTAATGATGCTTAAGCAGTGTGGTGAGAGTCAGCAGGTGCTTACCTTGTCGTTGGAAGAAACTCTGTGAACTGGAGTTAGCCTTAACTCTGATGGTGTTCTGGACAGGTTCTTTGAATGGATGGATGGAGGGTATATGTGTATGAATACAGAAGTTATGGCAGTTTCCAACGTGTGGGTCAGAAATTGTATGGGTGTTTCTTGGTCAAGAAATACTTTGGGAACAAATGGAGTTTGAAGACAGGAGATTCAAAGTTGTGTTTAAGGTTCTTGAAACACTATGAATTTTGGCAGAGTTTCAAGGTGTTTTCTTGCTAAAACTTTCTGTTTCTTTTCTAGAATTTTTTCTGGACTTGGACCGGGCTTTTTCAGTGGACAATGGTGTTCTATTTATAGGCAAAGATTTGTGGGTTTTTAAAACATTAAGTGGCGCCAATATCATTCATTAGGTGTTGACTTACTCTTGAAGAAAGTTCATAAAAAGTTGTGATGATTTATAGGTTTTAGCCTAGGCTGGAATAGTAAGCGAGGATTAAGGAAAAGTGACACCCATTGGCGAAAAGTGGCACATAGACCCATACCTAAATCTGTACAAAGGCGTTGATATGCTACACGCAGAGAGACCCTTTGGACGAATACTCAAAAGTGGTTGTGAGCACTAATGAGCATTAAATGGTGATGATATTTGTCAAAATCAGAAATCCTGTAATGGGGGATTTTGCATCATTACTTAAATCTGAGCCAGCAGTTCTGCTTCAGCATAAAACAACGCACCCAAGTTCTGATTTTGGCATCATGTTGCCTTAGCCAGTTGTGAGGGATCCTTTAGGCTTTCCAGCATGTATTATGATCTTCTGTTCTTACCTTGGTAGATTCTGACTGAGCTTGCATAGCTGCTAAAGAGCCACATTCTGACTGAAGGTTATGTGTTGAGCTAAGCTTTCTGACTGAAGGTTACGTGCTGAGCTTAATCTTGCAACTTCTGACTGAAGGTTATGTGCTGAGCTAAGCTTACAACTTCTGACTGAAGGTTACGTGCTGAGCTTAATCTTGCAACTTTTGACTGAAGGTTATGTGCTGAGCTAAGCTTGCAACTTCTGATTGAAGGTTACGTGTTGAGCTTAATCTTGCAACTTCTGGCTGCTCCTTCCTGGAGGTTGGTTCAGAAGCTCTGAAGTGCCATTTTTCCCTTAAATACTAATAAAAATCTCAAGTACTTAGAAGTTTGGTTTTTCAGCGCAAATGACTAATTTGCCCTTGGGAGTGATCTTTATGAAAAATTTGTAATTCAAAGCTTGGAAGTAAACCTGAGGATCCAGGGTGATTTCTGGAGAAAAATGAGAGGGCAAATTTTGGGGTACAACATGTGGTATTTAAATTTTTAAGAAAAATTTGGTTTTGGACATTTTTAGTTGATGCAAATCGATTACACAAAGAGTGTCAATCGATTGCTCACTGAGTATTTTCAGTTTTGTCCATTCTGTTTCAAGTGCAAATCGGTTGCACCTTCAATGCAAATCGATTGCACTCTGTGCGTTTATGTTTTATTTTGATTCTGTTTGTGTGCAAATCGACTTCACCTGGTATGCCAATCGATTGCACGTACTGCAACTTGCTTTTATGACAGAAAAATTGTGTTGGTCAGAATTCCTCTCTCATATTCCCAAGCCAAATACACTTTAATTCAAAACACTCATTCCCTACCTACCCAAATCATTTCCAAATCTCAGCTCACAAACACCTTTCTCTCTCACAAAACCTAAACACCCCAAAACCCTAAAACTCCATACCCATGGCTTCAAGACAAAAGAGAAAGGCTTCAGTTTCAGAAAAAGGAAAGAAGAAGGTTGATTCAATATCCAATCCATTGCTTTCAACTCTCACCGAAGAGCAAGAAGCCAGATTTATCAAAGACTTTCAAAGGAAAATAGTATCCAACCCCAAATATGGTATACTATCATCCTTTCCCCAAGAATTCTTTCCCTTTCAAAATGATCTAGCTGCTTATGGTCTAGAGCCCTTGATTTCCTCATTCGGTCCATACTACCCGGATTTGGTAAGAATGTTCTTCAGCAATCTAACACCCCAAAAAGGCAAAATAGTCACATATGTGCTGGGCACTCGTATCTCTCTAACTCCTCAAGTTGTTGGTGAGATCCTTCATATTCCTTTCACTGGAAGTTTCCTATATGACCCTGAAAACGAGATATGGGATGACTACCGGAAAAAGGAGTTCTTTTACAGCATTGGGCGGTTAAGTGAAGCTGAATTTTGCGCCAAACGGATTCGTGGTCTTGGCGGAGTAATTCCATCCAGAGACTCCTGGACTGCAGGTAACCTCCACATAGACGATCGCTTATATCATTATTTTCTGGTCTATATCATGTTTCCAAGAGCTGGAAACCACTGCACTATTACCGACTCGGAAATGCAGCTTATTTATGCAAGGAAGAAAGGGGTAAGTGTGAACTGGGTAAGGATGGTCATGGTGCATATGCTGAGAGTGGATGAAAAATCTAAATTTCTTCCATATGCTTATTTTGTCACTTTGATTATGGAGGAATTTGGTGTGGATTTTGCTGGGTTTGAAAAGGTGAATATGGATCCTAATTTAAAAAAAAATTTCCATTAAGAATGTTGACTCCAGAATGGGCGTGCATTACAATCCGGAAACAAAAACCATCACCTACATTGGTGAAGATGTTGTTGGCGATGAAGGCAATGACCAAGAAGTCGAAGGCGGTGAAGTTGTGCCTCCTCCTCCTATTACTCCCTCTGGTCTAAGCAATCAAGAGCTTATGGATTGCATGTCTCAACAGTTTGCTTCCATGAACACCAACATCAACAATCAATGGAGTGTGATCAATGATTCCACTACAACTCGGATTAATGACTTCCGCACGAATGTGAATCAACAATTTTCGTACCTTTACTCTCATCTTCATATTCCGCCATACGATCCAAATAATCCAGCTGCACCTCCTCAACACTACACAGAACCCCCACTTCAACAACAATTCCCGAATCAAGGCTCATGGTCTTATAACCATCCAGACATGCATCACCCTTAATGTTCTGGCTAACTGTTTTTCTGTTATTTTCTTGTCTTGCTATTCAATGTTTTGTTTGTTCAAATTTCTGTATAATCCTTAAACAATTTGTGTTACTATTTTAATTCTAAATTTTCTTAATATATTGCTCTATTATTATTTGTTTTATGCATCTTTCCCTTCTTTTTTATAATGCCAAAGGGGGAGAAAGATGTGTGGTACTTTATGCTTGTATTTTCGGTGTCTTAATTTTTAAGGTACTCTTCAATCAAGGTGAAGAAACGCATAGGATTCCAATCCTCTCCTACATAGGGGGAGTTTTGCATCTTAGAGGGAGAAGCTCTTCCAGAAAGTACATCACATAAAGCAAGATTGTTTGTCATCATCAAAAAGGGGGAGAATGTAAAATCAAGCTTCTCAAGTGAGCTTTTGTTTTGATGAAGACAAACCATGGCTAACAAAGAAGGCAAAGATTTATGATCAAGCTCAAAGCATCTAAGAATAATATCTTCAGTTCAAAGCTCTCAACAACTTTAAAGGTATAATAATATTATCTACTTTGATATTAAGATATAGATGCTCAAAAATGAAAAGGAAATGTTTAAGAATCATTACTCAAGTTTTTCAAAGTTAAAATTTCTTTTTTTCTTGAGTGCAATCGATTTGCATTTTAGTGCAATCGATTGCACACTTCAAACTTTTAGATCTTTTGCTTCTGTTTCTCTGTGCAATCGATTTACATTGCTTGTGCAATTGATTGCATACTTAAAATTTTCAAAATGTTTGCTTCTATTTCTTAGTGCAATCAATTTACATTGCTAGTGTAATCGATTGCACTCACTTACTTTTTGCTACTGACTTTGCATGCAATCGATTTGCATTGCTAGTGCAATCGATTGCACTCTTAAAAGTTTTGAAAAAATAGTTGTTGAAACCTTGTGCAATAGATTTACACAAAGGGTGCAATCAATTGCATGCTGCACGATTTTGAAAAATAGTAGCTTTTTACATGCCTGTTCATCATGCCTTTTCATTGAAACCTTTCACTCAAACTTGGCATTTGTTCATGATACATTTTCATAACTTCATGATGTTTCAAAAGGGTGTTATGAACATATAAATATTCAATTTCAAAATCTATTTCAACACCTCTTCCATAAATATTTTCTGAAATTTCAAAATACAAACTCAAGCATTCCTTCACTTTCATGCATAAGTTTTCTGCACATTTTCATACATTAACAAACAAAAAACTTTGAGCAATTATATCTTGAGTCATTGTACAATAATATTATTGGAAGAGAAGATCGTACATTGTTAAATCACTCTAAGTGATCAATATTACTCTACTCACTCAAACTCAAAAATTGATAATTACTTACTTATTTTTCCAGGATTGTTGGAAATAAGTTTAAGTGTTTTTGAAATCTTGTCTTTCCAAAGTTGTTGGATACAAGTGTTGTTACATTGAGAGGATTGTTCTCATAGCTAACTTAGTGAAAATCCAAGAGGAATGTTCTTGGTCCAAGAGGATTGTTCTTGGTTGTTTGGTAGTTCTTGTTTAAGTTTGCCACAATAAGGAAATCTCTTTCATGTTGAAAGGGGACTGGAGTACTCTCGGACTGTGAGGGGAACCAGGATATATCGCCCGTGTCTTTTATTTTTCTGCATTTTACACTTTCTTAAAATCATCATTAACCATAAAAATAAGAACCATCATCACTAAAAACCAGAATTTTTTAAAGTACCTAATCCATCCCCCCCCCCCCCTCTTAGGCGCACTTCGTACTTACAGATCCCTCCTCAACTTAAAGAACTAGCATCAAGAATTCCTGAAAACTCTCCATTTACTGAAAGACATGGTTGCCTACTAAACTTGGTCACTTCCAACACTGATGAGGACATGATGAAGGTGCTCTTTCAGTTCTTTGATCCTTTGCACCATTGCTTCACATTTCCCGATTATCAACTTGTGCCAATTTTGGAAGAATTCTCCCAACTCTTGAGGATTCCCATTCTCCATCAACTACCTTTCAACGGTACGGAAAGAGATCCAAAGCCAGAAGAGATTGCTCAAGCTCTACGCTTGCAACCATTTGATATCACAACTAATTGGGAAAAAAGGAGTGGTGTCAAGGGTTTCCTAGCAAAGTTCTTGTTTGAGAAAGCCCAAAACTGTTGGAACTCTTTGGATTTGAAAGCTTTTGAGGAAATTGTGGCTCTCCTCATCTATGGGATGGTTTTGTTTCCAAATCCTGACCAACTCATAGATGTGAACACCGTCAAAATCTTCATGTCTCGTAACCCGGTGCCTACTTTACTAGGGGACATCCTACATTCCTTTCACACTCGCACTATGAGGAAAAGAGGTATCCTTATGTGTTGTACTCCTCTCTTGGCAAGATGGTTTATTTCGCATCTTCCCCAATCTGTATTAAAGAACGAGCAAGGTTCAAGGTGGTCACATAGGTTGATGACGCTCAAACATTCAGACATTCATTGTTGTTCCCGATCTATAGAGAATGTTACTATTGTCGATCGTTGTGGGGAATTCCCTAATTTCCCTTTACTTGGCATTAGAGGAGGTATCACCTACAACCCCTGTTTAGCCTTAAGACAATTTGGTTACGCCCGAAGGGATGGCCTGCATGAGATGCTCATTCAAGGTTTGGTATTCGACTACGAGAACGACGATCAAGGTCACCGCCAGAGATTTATCTGAGCTTGGAGGATGTTGAACAAGGTAGATAGAAATACATTGGGGCATAAGAATTCCATCCCTCTTGAGCCTTACCTCAAATGGGTACGAGCTCGTGCTCAAAGTCTTATGATGCCTTACCCCTCCATTCTCTCGATAATCATAGAGCCTGTTGTGGAAGGAGATGTTCCATACACTACCCTGCATCCTGACATGCCCACCTCTCTTAAAGACTTACAAAGGGATTGGATACAGCTTAAGGGGGAGCGAGACACTTTCGAGGCCCAATTCTACGCCAGCAAGGAGAAGGTTTTGGAACTCACTAGGCAATTTCATGAGGAGCGGAACCTAAACGCCTAGATCGCACCAAAAAGGATGCGTACAACCTTTTTATCTTAGAGTTTTTGTATTTCTTTGTAAGCCTAAAAGAGGAATGATGTACTCAAGCTTTGATTTATTAATATAACGTGTGTTCCTTTTTGGTCTAAAGCAAATTTAAATCTCTAATTTCCTTGAAATCATCGCATATGCATCTCCGTTCATCATAACATAAGCAGGTTTTTCTTACAACAAGTCTCCTCATCTTTCTACTGTTTATTTCAGTAAGATGGATCTTGAGCAGACAGTGAAAGACCTCCAGGCGCAGAATGCTCAATTTCAACAGATGTTCTTGACTCTATTAAAAGGACAAGAAGATCTGAAAACCTTGCTGATTGAAGAAAAGAAGAAGAAAAAGAAAGTAACCAGAGTTCTGAATATGGGAAGAAGGTTCCAAGGACAAGCAAGACGGACCCTAGACTTTGCAACGTAATCTGGTGAAAAAGATAATCAAGATGGGAAAGTCAAGGAAGCATTTGTCCAGCAAGAGTCTAAAGAGGAAGAAGAAGATGATTACTATAAAGAGCAGTATCCCCTGGCCGACGATAAATACAAACATCTGGAAGAACGACTAAGTGCAATGGAAATTCATAAAGTGCCCGGGCTAGACTTTGAGGAGCTAGGTCTGGTGTCTGGGATTGTCATTCTACCAAAATCCAAGGCACCAATATTTTCTAAATACGAAGGAGTTTCGTGTCCCAAAATGCATCTCCGATCCTATGTGAGGAAGATACAGCCTCACACTGCTAACATAGATTTATGGGTCCACTTCTTCCAAGATAGTCTATCCGAAACTCAACATGATTGGTTCTATCAACTGGAAAGGGCCAATATCTATAATTGGGAAGACTTTGTCGCTGATTTCTATAAACAATATCAGTACAGTGCAGATCTTGCTCCCACCCGTACTCAACTCTAGAGTATGGCTATGGTTTCAAGTGAAGGTTTCAAAGACTACGCTCAGAAATGGACGGACTTAGCAGGAAGAGTCTAGCCTCCTCTTTCCGAAAGAGAGTTAGTAGACATGTTTCTGGGTACCTTGTTTAGTCCTTTCTTTAATCATTTAATTGAAAGCTCCTCAGCAGGCTTCACTGAATTAATCTTGACCAGAGAAAGAGTGGAAGCTGGGATTAAGAGTGGGAAGATTCAAAAAGACACATCCTTTGTTTCTGTAAGAAAGCCATTCATTGGGAAGAAAGAAGTTGGTGTTGTGTATCCTTAAAGGAATCAAGAAAGAACTGAACGCCTCCCAATGGTAGGGGCTGTCATGATCCCTAAGCCTACACCTACTCAACAAAGGAACGATCAACCTATAACAGAGAGACCAGTAAAACAATTCATCCGGATTAATATGACACTATCTCAAGTCCTGCCACATTTGTTGAGATCCAATCTGGTAACTTTGAAAGAAGCTCCGAAGAATCCTAACACAACCTCTCCTCATTATCATCCTAATGCTCGTTGTGCATACCATTCAAAAAGCCCCAGCCATGATACTAACAACTGTTGGGCTTTAAAGAACAAGGTGCAAGACCTTCTTGAAGCTAAAGAAATTGAGTTTGATGCCCCTGAAATCCCGAATGTTATCACCGCTCCTATGCCCAAGCATGGCTGTGGTGTTAACGTTGTTGAAGATTATATGTTTGTTTCTACTGTTGATGAACTTGTTACTCCTCTCCTAACTGTCAAGAAGAACCTATTGAAGGCTGGTTTATTTCCAGGATGTGACAAAAGCTGCCACCTCTGCTTATCCCTACCAACTAGCTGTCATTTATTGAAAGTAGGTGTTCAACGCCTAATCGATAACAAAGAGATTTTGTTTGAAAAGACTCTCGTTCCAACCATTTCCTACAATGATGTTTCAATAGTAACCATTTCCGCAAATCCTTCCAGGGTCTCCACCAAAATACCCGTTAGGATTAAATTAGTTCCTAAAGTAGCTCCACTGATAATTACTATGCCTGGACCAATCCCGTACTCATCAAATAAAACTGTCCCATGGAATTATGGGGGTGATGTCTACTATCACAGCGTCAAGCAGGAATGGTCGGTTGTTGAGGACTCAATTCTTGAGAAGGTTGACCCCGACATTAGTAACATTGCGGGAACTAGCAAGATAACCCGAAGTGGCAGAGTATTCTCCCCAGAGATTTCTCCTCCGAAGACTGTTACCAGTCCTGTAATCATCCTTGTTTCTGTTCCTGTTGACACCACTACTACTACAATTCCTATAGTTACACCTATTGATACTCCTACCACCGAGTCGACCAAGACTCGGGGCAAAGGAATTCTAGTTGAGCTTGTCCGGATGAAGGCGCAATCAGTATCTATCCTTGAGGCCTCCCAAAAGGAGATGGAAGAGATTCTGAAAATCATAAAGAGAAGCGACTACAACATAGTCGAACAGCTAGGGCAGACTCCGTCAAAGATTTCCATGCTGGCTTTATTGTTTTGCTTTGAGGCTCATGCGAAGGACTTGGTGGAATTCCTTAAAACTGCCCATGTACCACAAGAAACCTATGCTGATCAGTTCCAAGATTGTGTGGCCAGCTTGACCGCGGATAATGGTTTAGGCTTTTTTGATGCTGACTTGACACCTAGAGGGAGGAAGCACAATGAGGCATTGCATATCTCTGTCGAATGAAGGGGCACAACCTTGACCCATGTCTTGGTTGATACCGGTTCTTCCTTGAATGTGCTACCTAAGAAGGCTCCTGATAGACTCGACTGTGAAGGTTTAACCTTAAAACCCAATAATGTAGTGGTAAGGGCCTTCGACGGTTCAAAGAGAATGGTGCATGAGGAGGTGGACATCCCCATAAAAGTTGGAACCCAAACCTTTGATTCAACTTTTTACGTGATGGACATTCGCCCTTACTAATCCTGCTTATTGGGCCGACCATGGATTCACAATGCTGGTGTTGTCACCTCTATGTTACATCAAATGCTGAAATACCCAACCAAGGGGAAGATCATTACTGTCAATGGAGAAGAGGAATATATGGTTAGTCATCTAAACTCCTTCAGATACGTGGAATTGGATGGTGAATTCATTGAAACTTTGTTTCAGCATTTCGAGGAAGTCCCACCATTCATGGCAGTAACCAAAGTTGTTTCCCAAATCCCAAAGATTACGAAACCGCCACTAAAGATGTCTTCTCTGAAAGATGCTAAGACAGTGATAGAAGAAGGTGGGTGCACTATTTGGGGCCAACTCCCAGATATCACATACAAGTCTGACAAATTTGGTTTGGATTTCACTTCAGGAGCCCAGAAAGCTGTACACCATGCTCGTGCCGGGGGACCACCCTTGAAGATCAGCAACCACTGAGTCAACGCAGTGGAGGATGATGAGGACAACTACGACCTGGAGGAATGGATTTTCCCAACTGTCAGCGGAGGACTCGGCAACTGGGAAGCAAAAGATTTTGTACCAATTACTTTTATCCAACAATAATTGTCTTTAGATTTTGTTGGACTTGTAATGAATAAACAATTCAGACTTTTAAAGCCTTGTGTCTTACCCGAGGCACAACGGTCCATTTGTAAGGGTTGTTACCTCATTTTCATATGTCATCAATGAATCATGGACATTTTTGCATACAAACTTTGTGTTCTTTGTCTTTCTTTTTTACATTTTTATTTATTTCAAAGATAGTTATACTCTTACACACACTCACATTCAAAATGCAGATCTACATCCATTCGGGATCCCATGGGTAACGATTCTGTTATGGCCTTTTGTGACTCTGAAAATCTCATCTACCAAGCCGAAGACGAAGGTGAGGAAGATTGTGAAGTACCAGGGTAACTAGCCAGGTTACTACAACAAGAAGAGAGGACCATTCATCCCCACAAAGAACCAGTGGACACAGTTAACCTAGGTACCGAAGAGGACAAGAAAGAAGTCAAGGTGGGTGCCAATCTGGAATCCAGTGTCAAGAAGCGTCTGATTCAGTTGCTACATGATTATGTTGAGGTCTTTTCTTGGTCGTATGAAGACATGCCAGGACTTGATGCAGATATCGTGGCACATCATCTACCAACAAAAGAATACTTCCCTCTGGTAAAACAAAAGGTCAGTCGCATGCGACCAGACATGTCATATAAGATCAAAGCGGAAGTCATGAAACAATTCAATGCCGGACTCTTGGCCGTCACCTCTTATCCATAATGGGTTGTCAATGTTGTTCCCGTGCCTAAAAAGGACGGCAAGGTACGAATGTGCATGGACTACAGAGATTTGAATAGGGAAAGCCCTAAGGATGATTTCCAACTTCCCCACATCGATATTTTGGTTGACAATACAGCACAGCATAAGGTGTTTTACTTCATGGATGGTTTCTCAAGCTATAATCAATTCAAAATGGATCCTGGTGACATGGAGAAAACAACCTTTGCCACACAATAGGGCACATTCTGTTACAAGGTTATGCCATTTGGGTTGAAGAATGCTGGGGAAACCTATCAGCATGCCATGGTAGCTCTATTTCACGACATGATACATCACGAAATAGAGGTCTATGACGACATGATAGCCAGATCGCAAGCAGAAGAGGGACATCTAGACCATTTACAAAAACTGTTTGAGAGGTTAAAGAAATATAAGTTGAGATTGAACCCGAATAAATGCACATTTGGGGTAAGGTCCGGTAAACTCCTAGGCTTTGTTGTCAGCGGTAAAGGTATCGAAGTAGATCCTGCCAAAGTGAAAGAAATATAACAAATTCATGCTTCTCGTACTGAGAAGGAAATCAGAGGATTCTTGGGACGTTTAAACTACATTTGCATATTCATTTCTCACCTGACAGCTACTTGTGAACCAATCTTCAAATTATTGAAGAAAGATCAAGTAGTCAAATGGAATGATGAGTGCCAAACTTCCTTCGACAAGATCAAAGAGTACTTGCAAGAACCTCCTGTTTTGATGCCACCGGTCGAGGGAAGACCCTTGATTATGTATCTAATTGTTTTGGAAAATTCAATGGGGTGTGTGTTGGGGCAGCATGACGAGTCTGGCCGAAAAGAGCATGCTATTTATTACCTGAGCAAAAAGTTTACCGACTGTGAAACAAGATATTCATTGCTCAAGAAAACTTGTTGCGCTCTGGCATGGACTGCTCGCCGGCTAAGACAGTATATGTTGACCCTTACTACCTTATTGATATCCAAAATGGATCCAATAAAATACATATTCGAGAAGCATGCCCTCTCTGGGAGAATAGAAAGATGGCAGATGATCCTGAAGGAATATGACATTCAATATACTACCCAAAAAGCAATAAAGGGTAGTGTACTAGCTGATCACCTTGCTCATCAAGTTGTGGATGGCTACCAGTCCATGAAGTTCGAATTTCCAGAAGAAGATATCATGATGGTAAACAACTGCGAAGAATTTAGACCATATGAAAGACCTGAACATGGATCCCGATGGACCCTGGTTTTTGATGGGGCGTCCAACGCACTCGACAATGGTATAGGTGTTATACTCATATCTCCTGAAGGATGTCACACTCCCTTCACGGCAAGACATTGCTTCAACTGTACGAATAACATGGCAGAATACGAAGCATGCATTTTTTGCCTCAAAGCTGCCATAGATTTGGGGATCAAGTCCTTGAGTGTATTCGGAGATTCAGCTTTGGTCATCAGCCAGATCAAAAGAGAATAGGACACTAAACACCCTAACCTCATCCCATACAAAGAACATGTGTTAACATTGATCCTACATTTTGAGAAGATTACCTCCGAGCATTTCCCACGAGAAGAAAATCAACTAGCGGATGCGCTAGCCACAATGTCATCCATGTTTAAACTCAAATGGGATAACGAGGCTCCCCAGGTCACCATTGAACAAATGGATGAACCAGCTCACTGTCACGAGATCAATACTGAAGAAGTAGTGGACTGGCCCTGGTTCCACAAAGTTAAAAGGTATTTCGAGGCTCAAGAATATCCGGAAGAAGCTTCAGTCAATGATAAGAAGTTCTTAAGGAGATTCTCTGCTAAGTTCTTCCTTAGTAATGGCATTCTCTACAATCGCAACCATGACTCTATTTTGCTCCGTTGGGTAGACAAGGTTGAGGCAGAGAAGACCATTATTGATATACATGAAGGCACTTTTGGCACCAATTCCAGTGGGCATACGATGGCAAAGAAAATCCTACGGGCAGGTTATTATTGGTCTACCATGGAAGCAGATTGCTATCAGCACTCTCGAACTTGTCATAAGTGTCAGATCTATGTTGACAAGGTGCACGTGCCTCCGATTCCTTTGAACGTCTTGACGGCTCCTTGGCCCTTTGCTATGTGGGGCATCTACATGATTGGGGAAACCAAACCAACAGCCTCTAATGGACACCGCTTCATCTTGGTGGCCATTGACTATTTCACAAAGTGGGTTGAGGCGGCTTCTTTCGCTTCTGTTAACAAGAATGTTGTCGCTCGGTTCATCAAACAGAATCTCATCTGTCGGTACGATATCCCAGAGAGGATCATCACAGACAATGGTACGAATCTCAACAACACTATGATCACCGCACTGTGTGTGCAATTCAAGATCCAGCACCACAACTCTTCCCCTTACCGACCAAAGATGAATGGTGTTGTCGAAGCCGCAAATAAGAACATCAAAAAGATCATATAGAAAATGACAGTCACATACAAAGGTTGGCATGAGATGCTACCATTCGCCCTCCACGATTATCGTACCATAGCACGCACATCAACCGGGGAAACACCCTACTCTCTGGTATATGGCATGGAGGTTGTCTTACCTATTGAGGTCCAGATCCCCTCTCTGAGAATTATGAAGGATGCAGGGTTGAATGAAGACGATTGGATCCAAACTCGACTTGATCAACTGAACTTGATTGATGAGAAAAGGCTTACTGATGTCCGTCATGGTCAAATGTATAAAAAACGGATGATCAAGGCTTTCAACAAAAAGTTCAGACGTCAAGTATATGAAGTCGGGGATTTGGTGATCAAGCGCATCATACTGCCGCAAGGTGATCCCAAGGGAAAATGGACTCCTACATACGAAGGACTATTTGTGATCAAAAGCATATTCTCTGGTGGAGCAATGATCTTGACCACTATGGATGGCAACGACCTTCCACACCCTATGAACACAGACATAGTCAAAAGATACTACGCATAAGAGACCCGCTAGGTTGACACACTTAGGCAAAACAGTGGCATCCCGACGAACCAAAAAGGTTCGGGAAAAAATTAGGGATAAAAACAAAAAAATCCATACACTCGGCAAGTTGAAAATCCGAAAGGGCAAAAGTTAAGGAGTTAAAGCATACGACTATGTCCCGTTGGATCACCTTTATGGACAACCTTCGGCTTCGACTTGAAAACTCAGCAGTTCTGATCAATCCAATCAACTTCGGATAAAGCAGCAAGGGGACAAGACGCTCAGAGACACGAAGGCTATAGCAGAATGGGAACCCCATAGGATTGTTGCACATAGCTATATTTTCTTTGTATGAAATTTTAATTTTTTTTACGACGATATTCTCTTACTAGGATGTTCGTCTCATTGTACAAAATACTTATTTAAGTTAATACAAAGATACTCGTTGGAAAGTGCAAAACTATCTGTTTTTCTGTGTTTCGATTGCAAAAACGTCCAATGATTTATTTTTGAACATATGCATTTGAACGTAACTACTACAAATGAGCAAAAATAGAAGACAATCATTAACAGCTTTAAGAAATAGGATAATATCTTTAGACGATTCCATAAAATCACCCATAGTGTGCAGCTTAATCCCCAGCGAAACAAAACTTCCAGTTATCACTCCCCGGTAGAAGTCACCCAATTGCTCAGGATTCCCCAACAGATTTCACAAGCCATACACGGCGTTTCCCTTACAACAAAGTTCATTTCTCTAACAAATAGGAGCTCATCAACTCATCAGCACTTCAAAACATGAGGACTTACACTCCACTTCCCCAACAGCAGTCAGGGATTTATTTTCCCTAATCCAACAATGTTACAACAACATAGCTTATATGCCTATACATCGCATCCATACGTCATAACATTCACAACACGAACGCATACGACATAATCTCACTCATTTTACTGAGAACATCATTATACAATGCATTTCATACATCATGACATTGCATACAACTAATATTTCATCTCTCCAGGAAAGATCAGTCAGCAGATAGCTATCATCAACAATTTACAAAGGTTAGAAATTGATACCTGAAACAAGTCAGGACGATTATGTACACGACCAGCTGAACTTTCAGATACAGTTCAGATGCGCTCCAGACGCGGATGCCATTCTGATATTCATTTAGATTCTCTCTCAGATACAGTTCAGATACGCTCCAGACACGGATGTCGTTCTGATACTCATTCAAATTCAGCTTTCAGATACAGTTCGGATATGCTCCAGATACAGATGCCATTCTGATACTCATTCAAATTCATCTTTCAGATACGCTCTAGACACGGATGTCGTTCTGATACTCATTCAGATTCAGCTTTCATATATAGTTCAGATACGCTCCAGACACGGATGTTATTCTGATACTCATTCAGATTCAGCTTTCAGATACAGTTCAGATACGCTCCAGATATGGATGCCATTCTGATACTCATTCAGATTCAGCTTTCAGATATAATACAGATACGCTCCAGACACGGATGCCATTCTGATACTCATTCAGATTCAACCCTCAGATACAGTACAGATACGCTCCAAATACGGATGTCATTATGATACTCATTCGAATTCAACTTCCAGATACAATTCAGATACGCTCCAAACACGGATGCCATTCTGATACTCATTCAGTTTCAGCTTGCAGATACAGTTCAACAATCATTTTGGATGGCATCTACAAGCCCATCTCCAAAAACTTTCCATCACCTCTCCAAATGGCATCTTTAAGCCCATTCCCTACACCATCAACCACCACATCCTCGAGTGCAAATTTCTGGGCACTCTAGTGTCCAATCATCTTCCACCTTCAAGTCACGAATGTCAAATCCGCCAATCAAACTCTTCAGTTTTAAGAAGATTGAACAGGGGCAGCTGTTGTACCCCAAAATTTTCCCTCTCACTTATCAATTATTTTCTCAAAAAATATCTCTCTTGGTTCAAGATTGCACTAGGGTTGATCAACTCAAGACACTTCCTTAAGCACTGATGACCAAAATTAGGGTTCGAGATTGCACAAGGATAATTAAACTTTCAATGCCTCATATGACTTTCATGGATCATTATGGACCCAAAAGATTACTCATGTCAAGTTTCAAGCCTTGGATCACACTTTTGCTCAGTCAATTGAGCAGTTGACCTAAAAATTAATTATATTGGGGAAAAAGTCAGCTTTGGCCAATTTACAGTCAAACTTCATAACTTTTTATCCACATCAACATTATAAACTCACATGTATCATTTTATCAAGTTTGAACCATAATTCCTTAAGAATTTTGATCAAATCATCAAAAGGGCAAAATGGTCAAAATTAGGGTTTTGACTGAGGAAAGGCAATTTCTGATTTTTGACCTAGCAAATGGTCAATGGTTTGAAGCATGATCTCAAGAGTTAAATTGCATCATTTTGACCTAATGGAATGACCCAAAACATTGCTCAAAATCAATTGGATTGATAGTGAATTTTCAGTGAACTGATCAAAAGTCAATTGTACACTGAAAAGTCAAACTTTGACTTTTTGGTCAAAATCCAATGTCAAAGATCCCAAATCATCAAAACATGTAAAAATATGAAACTTATTCCTCAAGGAATCAAAAAGTCAAGATTTCATTTTGAAAAGTCAAAGTTTTCTAACAGAAATTTTTCTAAGTGTTTAAAACTTCTTGTTTTTTCACAACTTTGAGCCAATTTTTCACCATGGTGCAAGATGATTCAGAAGAAGATTTCAACATGAAAGTTGTATATCTCCATGATATATACAACATTTCTTTACACAACTTATTCTAAAACTTCTTAGATCTCAAGTTATTAATTCATAAAGGCATGGTCTTGAAATTGAACACAGTGAAATTTTGCCCTAGTTTTGGTCAGGATTTTGACCTAACTTCATGGCACTTTTTCATATAGTTTCAAGGGGAATTTTCAAAATTGATTCAAATAGGGGTTGTAGAGCACATTACAAGATTTCCAAAATGTCCAAGAACTCCTTGATATCATTTGTGAGCAAGGAGGATCGAAGAGATGAAGTTAGGGTTTTCAAACTTGAATTACAAGCCATTTCATGATAAACAAGAATTCAAATCCAAGCCTAGGTTGCATAATCTTTGCTTTGAAGGCCTCAAACTTGTTTGTCACTCCATAATTAAATGTTTACACAGCTGTTAGAGCTTTAATCCAAGCACTTGAACCTTTATCCAAGTTACATTTCCATTTATGGCACAAAGTTGCCATTTCCATTTTGATAAAGCATCACTTTTGCAATTGTCAACTTCTTGAGCTTTGCAATTGATAAAGCATCACTTTTGCCATAACTTGACAGTTTTGAACCTCACATAGCCATCTCCAAATCCACTCATGTGTATTGAGTTTTAACCATCCAAACACTTAATATACATCATATCAAAGTGATCCAGGCCCCTGTTTCCTGACTGTAACTCCTCCATTACTATCCACCATTTCCAAACTGAAGCTTGCAACTTGACTTGAGTTGGGAGTTTTAGCCATCCTCAAAGCAAAGTAGGAGTTGGAACACACTCAAGGAGGTCCAGGTAAGCTATAGAAATCATCAGGCCATCACAAAGGTTGCTCAAACTCCATACACGACTCCAGCTACAAGAGGTAAGTTTTTAAACTTCTATCTCTTCATACAAGCATCATTTGATTCTGATTTGTGAAGATAAAATGTAGATACCATTGCCACGAAGCTGTACATATCCATAGTTTGCATTTATATGGCTTGAGCTTAGAGAATTTTAGAGTTGAAGTTTCTGAAATTTTTTGGTTTTAAATTAGGGCCAGAAAAATTCTCAATCATCTTTGACTATTAGCTTAAGTTATTTACATGGTTGGATTCGTGGGAAGAAATGCCACAACTTTCATGTTTGAACTTTCCATTTTCATTGAGAGATGAAGAAGTTACAGGTGCTCTGGCTGGCTGAAGGTTGAAGACGAAGTACAGGCCTTGAAAGCATGTTACGTTATGTATTTATCATTTCATTTTAATAAACGGATGTATAGCCACCCCAGTGGTAGAAGCGCGCGCCTGTGACTATAGGGACCTAGGTTCGAGCCCCAGTGGTACTCTTTTGTTCTTTTTTCATATTTTTTTCACTCCTTTTTTTGTACAGCTGTAGCGCCTGGGCCTTTTGATTGGGCTTTTCATTGTTTTTTATTCTTCTAACCCCCCTGACTATGTTTACACCCCTGGCCCAATTTCTTTTATTATTTCTTTTTTTTATTTTATTTTATTTCTTTTCTTCTTTAATATTTTATTTATCATTATTATTATTATTATTATTATTATTATTATTATTATTATTATTATTATTATTATTATTATTATTATTATTATTTTTATTAAATCATGAAAAATCCAAAAAATATTTTATCTAACTATTCATACTTATTTATTTTCTTATGAAACAAGAATGTTAAAAAAGATTTTCTTTTAACAAATTAATTTCTCCTTTAAATAATTAAATATTTAGATTTAGGTCTAATAATTATTTTATTTTCTTAATTAAAATTAACTTAGATTTTAGTTTTCTTTTAATTATTTATTTTTCATTTTATTATTATTATTTAATTTAAAACCCCTTTTTCTTCATAAAAAACCTAAAAATCTTTTTAATTTAATTTCTTTTCTCAATTAATTTAAGTGAATTTTATTTTTATTTTAACTAATCATTTTTTCTTAATTAGGTTTAGGTTAAACCCTTTTTATGAAAACCAAACAAAAAAATCATCTCTCTTTCTTTATATTCTTGTATTTATATATTACTATTTATTCAATTATTTGCACATATTCAATATGGTTGTAATAGATAATTAGGTTTAATTTTCTTGCAATACTCCCCATTTGTAATTTGTACACCCCCCTCCTATAAGTACTATAATAGCGTAGTAATTTTAAATTCCACAATTTATCACTTTATATACAAATGCTAGTAATTAGGGTTTTGTATGGAAAGACTAAAACCAACCAATTAGCAAACCCTAATTAAGACAAAAACAAAACATGAAAATCAATACACTTCCACACAAGCACCCCTAGGGTAAATCCACTTGGTTGCCTTAGAAAAATGACATTATTACGCATTTGAGGTATCTTAGCAAAGACAAGAAAAATACAAGATCATAGTCCCTCGATGACGCTATCAAAAGTTGCCTTTCAAAATGATCTTAGTCCCTAAAGAAAAATGCTAAGATATCTTGCAACATTGCTAATCATGGTTATACGATGACCCACGCCCGTCCCTTTTACATCCAAAGATAGGGTTACTTACTGTGATCGGTGGATTTAGAACTGATTGTTTAACGCTGGTTCGCGAAATGTCGCGGAAGCAAGAGTCGCCACTGTCTTTTATTTTCTCCAACATGGACAGGACAAAAGCACAGCAAAATTCCTTATGAGATAGTTTCTCGGTTCGGGAGGTAGATTTATAGAAAGGGAAGGTGTTAGCACCCTTTCTATCCATGGTCATCCATGGGCTCTTAGATACTTGCTCATTGTGTTTTCAAAAGTGTTTGCTTTTCAATTGTGAGTGAGTTTGAAAAAGTTTTGTTTAAAGATTTCAGAATGACTCTTGTATCAGTCCTCAAGAGTGTTTGAAAAATTGTTTTGAAAGCTTTTTGAAAGTGTCGGTGTGAAAAGAGTTTTGATTTGTTTTTTAATAGAGCGAGTATCTATGAGTCATCTACCTACCCTAAGGAATTAAGCTGTGTAAATGTCCTTAAGGTAGTGCCATCCCACCATTGAGAGGTAGGTAGCACCACCGTTGGAGGTGTTCGGGTCAATTCGTTTGTAGGGACAGTGTGGTCACCAGCGCAACAGTAGGACACCTTAGAAGCTACCCTTATGCCCTTGATCCTTTTTTTAATCCGAGGCAACCATTTCGAGGCAACTGAATCATGGACATAAGGACTTACTAAAACGTCCTATACTCGACGACCACGTTTCGAAGGTAAGGCAACAGATGAGGCGTACCCTAGAAGTGGTGTGTGAATTTGTGCGTTATTTTCATGTTAAGTTTATCTTTGATCATGGTATCGTGAGCTACGCTTGTTTTTAATTAGCCATACATTCTTTCATGCAAAGTTAGCAGTTTAAGAGTGCGGAAATTTAAATGCGGAAAGATAAATCCTACACTATTACAAGGCGCGGGTCTATACATCGCCAAATTACAAAGACCCGTTTGATAAAAATGCGGAAAGTAAAAAGACCTAATTACTATTACAAGCCTTGAGCAGTTACATAATATTCGAAAGAAAATAAATGCGCGAAAAGAAATTAGAATCGAATGTCCGAGGGTTTTGACCCTTTTGAAATTAAATTGAAATTAAGACTTGATTAATTATTTAATAAAAGAAAAGAAGAAAATGTTTTTATGTTTTTGGTATTTATGAAGATAAAGGAAATTGAAAATCAAGAGAAACCCTAATTCTAAGTTATTTTAATTATTAATGAAAAATATTAAAGTTGACCTAATTTACTAATTAATTAATGTACATGTGTATTTACAAAAATAAATAGTAATTATAATAATAAATGAGAAAAATAATTCATTAAGAAAAGGATGAAAAATGTCAAAAATCCTAATTCTACCTATTTTAATTTATTAAAAAAAGTGTTAAAATTGAAACCTAATTTAACTAAATTAATTACTTAACATTTATTTACAAAAAAAAATTAATAGTGAATTAAATATTAATTAAACATATTTTAGTTTCTGATTTTTTATTATGAAAATTATTTTAGGTGAATTAAATAAAACAATTAAAACAATTAAAAAGAAAAGAAAAGGAAATTAAAAAATAGAATACAAACATTGGGGGGTGTCTGGCCCATTTTGGAGGTTTTTTGAAGTAATTTGGCCCAACAGAACAAAGCCTTTTTTGACTTCTGGGGATCACGTGTGGGATGGTTGACTGAGTGTACCCTGGAATTCATTCTATGGCCATTGGATGAGTGATCATGAGCGTGTGGCAGGCTAACGTGTGAGGACGTATGGTAGGCCTTTTGATGAACACTGCATGGAAACACGTTAGGAGAAAAAATATGAAATATGCGAGGGACCTGGGAATCGAACCCAGGTCCCAATGCTTACTAACCACGTCTTCCACCAACTGGGCTGCTGTACGCGTTTGTTAACATTATGGAACACAAATATTATAATAAGAAAACAAAAGCTAATGAAGAAAAACGCGCCAGATTTTGAATCTCCCTATCACATGAAGACATGCAGGCTTCTTCTTCGTCTTTGTACCTGCAATATAAACAAATAGCGGGGGTTTTAAACCCCCACAAACTGCAACACATGAAAATAGCGATTACGCCTATGGATCAAATAAATTGGGCGCGAGGTGTTGGTTTGCTTCGTCTTGATGTCACGAATTCACCCACACAGGTTTTAAGGGGCAATTTTATCATATGAGGAAAGCCCCAATTTTTGAGTCCTGAAACCTTAGATATCCTTCCATGGTGAATTTCGTTTCAAGGCATATTAATGAAATTGAATCATACAGAAAGCTTTGCCTGAGTGTTGTGAACACAAAACAATCAACCAAATGTATTAATAATGCATGAATCGTAATATGGAATTCAAGGAATTTTGGCAAACCGTGTGATCTGTATTCTTCAATTCTTTATGCGTTTGGAATGATTCTTGATGCTACTAGACTCCTGGAAGGTCTAGCAATGTGTTAGAATAGGTTTTAGGCCTTGAACAATCCTGCAAGTACGATTTCAGATTCCAAGTTTTTATGGAAATTTTGCAATTTTGTTCTATGCTTGTGAGCAGTTTTTCGTGTCCTTTTGAATAGGGTTGAGTTGTGCATATGTAAGTGAATGAAATTAGGTCAAGAATGAGCCCAAAGATCCATCAATTTATGATTTCAATATTTGATTTTTATCACATCTTTTTTCAATCTTTTTCATGCCAATCTTGCCAAATATGGATGATTTTTTCCCCTTGAGATGATGCACGAAATCTCTTGTATATAATGAACATATTTGCTGCACAAAAAAGATTTAAAACCATTATTTGATATTTTTCTCATATTTAAATCTAATTAAATGAATTAATAAGATTAAAAATTCAATTAATTAATTAAAAATAAGAAAATAAATCCCTTTGAGCTCAATGGGTCGTGCATAGGCTTTGGGTAATGATTCAAGGAAGAATTTGAGGCCCATTAGCATTTTTGAAGTGTTTTAGGCAAAGTTGACTTTTCAAAATTCCTATAAATTTCCCAACTTCTCCAAGGTATATCTTGCTCAATTTTGAAGCTATGACCATGTTCTTAGACATTTTGGAAAGGTCTTGAAGTCCTCTAACCAATGTCTTTGGTCCCATGTCGATTTGATTTACCAATCTCAATTTATGGTCTTTGACTTAAAGTGCCTTTTTGTTGACTTTTGAAAATGACCTATAATGTTGAAATTGATAACTTTTTGTGAGAGCATTTCTTGGACTTGAAGTGTGAAGATGAGTTGTAGGAAATGTCATCCTCTTCAAAATGAGCTTTGGATGGGATTTTTCTGATAAACCATGAAGAAGTTATGCCTTGGTCAATTTGCAGTTGACTTTTCAACTGTCCCAAAATAGAAACTTTTGCATCTTGAGACTTTTTGAGCCATGTTTTGAGCAATCATGATCAAGAATTGATCAAATGATGTTTGTGGCTTCAAAATAAGATGTTGACCAAAAATTTTGAATTTTG
Organism: Vicia faba; assembly: GCA_948472305.1. Taxonomy (NCBI): domain Eukaryota; kingdom Viridiplantae; phylum Streptophyta; class Magnoliopsida; order Fabales; family Fabaceae; genus Vicia; species Vicia faba. The sequence continues at coordinate 118,470,285 of OX451737.1, forward strand.
ACTGTCAAATGACCATTTTGCCCCTGCAGTTGATTGTGAAGCAATTAGGGTTTTTGACAGTGTTAGGAGGCAATTGGACTGTGCAACCCTGGAGGTTTTGAATCATCTGGAGATTGATCTTGACAAATCTTGAAGAATATGGGAGGGCAAATTTTGGGGTACAACAGTTGCCCCTGTTCGATCTTCTTAGACTTGAGGATGTAGATTGGCTGGCGTGCCTTTCATAATCCGAAGGTGGAAGATGATTGAACACTAGAGTGCCCAGAAATTTGCACTCACATAGTAGAATGTTAGCAGTGTGATGATGGGAATGGGCTCACAGATGCCATCTGGAAGCTGTTGGTATGTGGATGGGCTTATAGATGCCATCTAGGTGTCGATCGTGTAAGAGATTCCTTAGCGAGAACTTGCGTACCTGAGAAAGAAAATAATTACCTGGCCTATTACAGGAGTTGATCTTCAAACTCTTTATGTAGATGTGCCCTGGCTGGATACAGGTATCGAATCTTCAAACTCTTCAGACGTGCCCTGGCAGGATACAGGAATCGAGTCCGGAGAATATAGTCGTCAACAGATACACCCTAGCAAGATACAAGAATAGGATCTTCAAACTCTTCAGACGTGCCCTGGCAAGATACAGGAATCGAGTCTGGAATATAGTCGTCAACAGATACACCCTGGCAAGATACAGTAGTCGGATCTTCAAACTCTTCAGACGTGCCCTGGCAAGATACAGGAATCGAGTCTGGAATTAGTCGTCAACAGATACACCCTGGCAAGATACAGGAATCGGATCTTCGAACTCTTCAGACGTGCCCTGGCAAGGTACAGGAATCGAGTCTGATAATGTAGTCGTCAACAGATACACCCTGGCAAGATACAGGAATCGGATCTTCAAACTCTTCAGACTTGCCCTGGCAAGGTACATGAATCGAGTCTGATAATGTAGTCGTCAACAGATACACCCTGGCAAGATACAGGAATCGGATCTTCGAACTCTTCAGACGTGCCCTGGAAAGATATAGGAATCGAGTCTGGAATTAGTCGTCAACAGATACACCCTGGCAAGATACAGGAATCAGATCTTCGAACTCTTCAGACGTGCCCTGGAAAGGTACAGGAATCGAGTCTGGAATAGTTGTCAACAGATACACCCTGGCAAGATACAGTAATCGGATCTTTAGTTGCGACCGTTGATAGTAATCATCTTTGTATTAACCTTTGTCCTGAAAAGACAAAACGTTAGTTGTATGCGATGTCATGATGTATGACCTGCGTGATGTTCTCAAAATAAATGAGATTGTATGTTCATGATGCGTATATGAATGCTATAATGTATGAAGATGTGATGTTCATGAATGTATTTTTGTCTAGGAAAATAAATCCTTGACGTGTGCCGGGAAGTTAAATCTTGGGCTGATGTTGAAGAGTAGAGTTCTTCGTTTCCGCTGGAGATGATGGTTGCAAGAATACCGGTAGGAGAAGATGACTCCGTTGGGGAATAAACTTGGCGAATAGATTACTCTGTGGGGAGTGAACTCTGTGGGGAAAGAGAGGTTCTTTTGCTGAGATGCTGATGATAACTCCACTGGGGATACCATTGTTGAGCTATGTTGGGAGATTTGATGAACTCTGCTAGGGATAGGAAGATTTCACCGAGGACGATCTTTCCGTGGAAATTGGCTGAGGATAACCCAGTTATATCCTGGTGGGGAAATAACCTTTGAATAAAGTCGGGGGAGAGCGTTCGTACTATGCGGGTGACAAGCTTCCAGAATCTACTGGGGATAAGCTTTAAGACCTGCTGGGGAGATTGATTGAGTTCTCCTGGGGAGACTTTTGAGATTGGACTGGGGAAGTGGCTCCACTGAATGTCTGTATACCGCCGGGGAACAATCTTAGATCAAGACCGTTGGGGATGCTTGTTAAGAATGTTTGTATATTGCGCTGGGGAATGTTGAGATCTGCTGGGGATAATCCAACTTCCATAAGGCTGATAGAGTAGGCTAACTCTGCTTGGGGAGAGTATCGTTGACTTGCTGGCTCACTCTCTGGGGAATTAAGATATCTTGGTTATGTTCTTCAGCTGAACTTACCTTGGTACCTTGGTGGACAGAGCAATTAGATCGCTTAGACAACTCATTATTTCCCCTGTTTCTAATGTTACCTGTAATTAATCCTTTGTTTCGTATGCAAATATTTATGAGTTAGCAATTAGTGTCAAATGCATATATCACAATTGAACATTGGACGTTCTTCGCAAAACAAAACAGAAAAAGGAAAAACAATTGGCAATTGATCTGAAAAGTGAATTTGTATTGATTTTTGAATCTGCCTGTAAATAGGCGTTTATGTGCAAGAGGCTGACGTCCTAGTAAGAGAACGCCGCCGAACAACAGAGTTTATACAATTTGTACAAAGAAAACAAAACAGCTATGTGAAAAAGATAATCCCACTGGGTTCCAACTCTGATATTGCCTTTATATCTTCGAGCATCTCATCACTTGGCTGCTTGGTTGAAGATGAAGCTGATTGATCGATGCCGTCTGAACTTGATGTTGATACCGGATTCTGGATGCAAGGTGATCCAATGAGACATAATATTACGCTTTAATCCCTAACTTTTTCCTGGACCGCCCTTTCGGGTTTTCAGTCCACCGGGATACCCATTTTTGCCCAAGCCGCCTTTTCAGGTTTTCGACTTGCCGGGTGTACAGATTTTTTCATTTCATCCCTCATTTTGCCCGAACCCTTTTGGTTTGCTGGGAAGCCCTAATTTTTGCCTAGGTATGTCAACCTAGCGGGTCTTTTATCATGCGTAGTATCTTTTTACTATGTCTGCATTGGCGGGGTGAGGAAGGTCGTCACCATCCATGGTGGTTAGAATCATGGCTCCTCCTGAGAACACATGTTTAACCATAAATGGCCCTTCGTAGGTGGGGGTCCATTTTCCCCTGGGATCACTTTGAGGAAGAATGATGCGCTTGATTACCAGGTCTCCAACTTGATACTCTTGTGGTCTGACTTTCTTGTTAAATGCCCTGATCATCCGTTTTTGGTACGTTTGACCATGACAAATAGCTGTGAGTCTCTTTTCGTCGATTAGGTTTAATTGATCAAGTCGAGTCTGGATCCAGTCATCTTCGCTCAGATCTGCATCCTTCATTATCCGGAGAGAGGGTATTTGGACTTCAATCGGCAAGACTGCCTCTATGCCATAGACCAAAGAAAAGGGAGTTGCCCCGGTTGACGTCCTTGCTGAGGTACGGTACCCATGAAGAGCAAACGGTAACATCTCGTGCCAATCTTTATAGGTCACTGTCATCTTCTGCACAATTTTCTTGTTATTCTTATTCGCTGCTTCTACAGCCCCATTCATCTTCGGTCGGTAAGGAGAAGAGTTGTGGTGCTGTATCTTGAATTGCTCGCAGAGCCCAGTAATCATCTTGTTATTAAGATTGATACCATTGTCCGTAATGATCCTTTCCGGGACGCCGTATCGACAGATCAGGTTGTGTCGAATGAACCGTGCCACGACATTCTTGGTTACCGTAGCGTAGGAAGCCGCTTCAACCCACTTTGTGAAGTAATCAATCGCTACCAGGATGAAGCGATTCCCGTTGGATGCCGTAGGTTTAATCTCGCCGATCATGTCAATGCTCCACATTGCAAAAGGCCAAGGTGCAGTCAAGACATTCAGAGGGACTGGAGGAACGTGCACCTTGTCTGCATAAATCTGGCACTTATGTCATGTCCGAGAATGTTGGTAGCAGTCGGCTTCCATTATGGACCAGAAATATCCTGCCCTAAGGATCTTTTTTGCCATGGTGTGTCCACTGGAATGCGTTCCGAAGGTATGTTCATGTAGCTATGCCATGATCTTTTCTGCTTCAGTTTTATCCACACAATGCAGTAGGGTCGAATCATGGTTTCGCTTGTACAGAATGCCGTTGCTAAGGAAGAACTTTACCGCGAACCTTCTCAGAAACTTTTTATCATTGATGGATGCACCTTCAGGGTATTCTTGAGCTTCCAAGTACCTCTTTACCTCGTGATACCAGGGTTTTTCAGTTACTGCCTCAGCCTCAAGATCACAATAATATGCCGGTTCGTCCAGTTTCCAGATAATGATCCGGGGAGCCTCATTGTCCCACTTGACTTTGAACATAGAAGACATCGTAGCCAACCCGTCCGCCAACTGATTCTCCTCTCTTGGAAAGTGTTCAAAAGTTATCTCTGTGAAATGGGGGATCAATGTCAACACACATTCTCTGTAAGGAATAAGATTCGGATGTTTCGTATCCCACTCGCCTTTGATCTGATTGATCACGAGAGCGGAATCTCCGAAGACACTTAGAAACTTGATCCTTAAGTCAATCGCAGCTTACAGACCCATGATGCACGCCTCATACTCCGCCATGTTGTTGGTGCAGTTAAAACATAGCCGGGCAGTGAGTGGAGTATGAGTGCCTTGAGGGGATATGATCACAGCGCCGATACCATTACCCAAAGCGTTGGAGGCTCCGTCAAACTGCATAGACCATCAGGATCCTTCCTCAGGTCCTTCATCCGGTCCAGGTACTTCACAATCAGTCACTACCATGATGCTCTCGTCAGGAAATTCAAAGTTCATTGACTGGTAGTCATCCACTGCCTGGTGTGCCAAGTGGTCTGCCAATACACTTCCTTTTATGGCTTTCTGGGTCGTGTACTGGATGTCGTATTCTATCAAGATCATTTGCCATCTTGCTATTCTTCCAGACAGAGCAGGCTTTTCGAATATGTACTTTATTGGATCCATCTTTGATATTGACAGAGTAGTGTGAGTCAGCATATACTGTCTCAGCCGGCGAGCAGCCCATACCAAAGCGCATCAAATTTTCTCGAGCAGTGAGTATCGGGTCTCACAGTCAGTAAACTTTTTGCTAAGGTAATAAATGGCGTGCTCTTTTCGGCCAGACTCGTCATGCTTCCCCAGCACACACCCCATTGAGCTGTCGAGTACTGTCAGGTATAGTATTAGAGGTCTCCCTTCAACCGGTGGCATAAGGATGGGTGGTTCTTGGAGATACTCTTTGATTCTGTCGAAAGCGGCCTGACGTTCATCGTTCCAACGTACTACCTGATCTTTCTTCAGCAGCTTGAAGATTGGTTCACAGGTAGCAGTTAGATGCGAGATGAATCGAGCAATGTAATTCAGACGTCCTAGAAAGCCTCTGACTTCTTTCTCTGTCTTAGGAACTGGCATCTCTTGTATGGCTTTAACCTTGGCAGGGTCTACTTGAATCCCTTTGTCGCTTACGACGAAGCCTAGCAACTTTCCAGATCTTACCCCGAAGGTGCACTTGTTCGGGTTCAACCTTAGCTTATATAACTTCAGACGGTCAAACAGCTTCTGCAGATGATCAAGGTGTTCCTCCTTAGTTTGAGACCTTGCAATCATATCATCGATGTATACTTCTATCTCATGGTGAATCATGTCATGAAATAAAGCAACCATGGCCCGTTGGTAGGTTGCCCCAGCATTTTTCAACCCAAAAGGCATGACCTTGTAGCAAAAGGTGCCCCACTGAGTAACAAAGGTAGTCTTTTCCATATCTTCAGGAGCCATCTTGATCTGATTATAACCTGAAAATCCGTCCATGAAGGAGAACACCTTGTGCTGAGCAGTATTGTCAACCAGAACGTCGATGTGAGGTAGAGGGAAGTCATCCTTGGGGCTGGCCCTGTTCAAATCCCTGTAGTCAACACACATTCTGACCTTACCATCTTTCTTCGGTACCGGCACCACATTGGCAACCCACTGAGGGTAAGAAGTCACTGCTAGAAAACCGGCATCAAATTGTTTCATAACCTCAGCTTTGATCTTCTCGAACATCTCTGGACGCATACGGCGGACTTTTTGCTTTACCGGAGGGCATTCTTCCTTGGTAGGCAAGTGATGGACCACAATGTCGGTATCCAACCCAGGCATGTCTTCGTAGGACCAGGCAAAGATTTCCACATAATCATGCAACATCTACACCAACCGTTGTTTCACGCTGAGCTCCAGATTAGCACCAATCTTAACTTCCTTTCTATCTGTCTTAGTACCCAGATTTTCCGTTTCCACTGGCTCTTCATGTGGCTGAATGGCCCTCTCTTCCTGGAGTAACAGTCTTGCAAGCTCACCAGGCACTTCGCAATCATCTTCACCTTCGTCTTCGGCTAAGTTGATCGGATTTTCGAAGTCATAACTGGCAGTAGCAGAGTCGTTACCAGTGAGATCCAGAGTGGATTGGAACCTGTATGAGTGAGTGTGTGTAAATATAGTTGTTTTGCAATATATAAAGAAAGAAAGAAAGAAAGGGAGCACAAGATTTGAAATACGAAAAACGTCCAATGTCTTTATTCATGATATATGGAAATGACAAGTAATATGCCCTCACGAATGAAGCCACGGTGCCCCGGGTAAGACACCGGGCCATAAAGTTTCAGTTTATTGTTCATTACAAATTAAAAAACAAAGGAATTCATTACTGCGTAACAAAAGTAACAGGTATGTGATCTTTTGCAGTCCAATTGTTCAGTCCACCGTCGGTCGTCGGTCAGATCCAGCTGTTGAACTCAGATTCTTCCACTTCGTCACCATCCCTGATAGCATTCACTCCATGGTCAGGTAGGGGAGCTGTCACCACATTAGGATTCTCGGGCGCCTCAAACTGTACCTCTTTTGCATCGATAAGGTCTTGAACCTTATTTCTTAGGGCCCAGCAATCATCAGTAGAATGCCCCGGGCTATCAGAATGATAAGCACAGCGGGCATTTGGATTATACTTCGGAGAGGTCGTGTTCACCGCCTTTGGAGCCTCTCTGACGGTTACCAAGTTGGTCGATAGCAGTTGCGGCAAGATCTGTGACAAGGTCATACTAAGCCGAGTATATTCTCTTCTGGGTCTCTCACCCCTTGGTTGGTTAGGTTGCCGGGGAGCGGCAGCAGGCTTAGCAATTACCACCGCGTTGACAGTTTGGCGGCGTTCCGGTTTGTTCTGCCTCCTAGGCCCATACACAACATTGGCTTCCTTTTTGAAAGGCTTTTTCTCAGAACTTGAGGACGCACCTTTCTGAATTTTCCCTGATTTCATACTAGCTTCTATCCTTTCCCCAGTCAGAATGAGGTCTGTGAACCCTGCAGACGAATTACCAATAAGATGATTGAAGAACGGCCCGGATAGGGTACCCAAGAACATGTCCACTAGTTCACGATCTGTTAACGGAGGCTGCACCCTGCCAGCCAGGTCCCTCCACTTCTGCGCATACTCTTTAAAACCTTCTCCCGATCCTAGCGACATACCCTGGAGTTGGGTACGTGTAGGAGCGAGGTCAGAATTATATTGATACTGCTTGTAAAAAGCAGTAGCCAATTCCTCCCAGTTACGAACCTTGGTTCCATCCAGCTGATAGAACCATTCGAGATGAGTCCCTGAAAGACTCTCCTGGAAGAAATGGATCCATAAGTTCTTTTCCACCGTGTATGGTTGGATCTTCCGCACATAAGATCTGAGATGCAGCTTAGGGCAGGACGCCTCGTCATACTTTGCGAAAGATGGTGCTTTGAACTTGTGTGGGATCACCACACCAGAAGATAAACCCAGGTCTCCGAAATCCAATCCAGGCACTTGTTGAATTTCCATGGCATTCAGACGATCTTCCAACTGCTTGTACTTGTCTTCAGCTGGAGGATACTGCTCCTCATTAAAATCAGTCTCATTGTCAGAGACCACCGGACTAGGAACCCTTCCCCCCTGGGGACTGCCTTTTCCCACAGAAGAACCAACTTGATCAACCTCATTCTACAGTGTGTTACCAAACCTTCGGCCCGTGTTGAATAATACAGTTCTCTTCTTCTTCTTCTTGACCAGCAGAGCCTTCAACTCCTCCTGTCCTTGGGCTAAACTCATGATCAGCTCTTGGAATTGGGCCTTCTGAGCCTGGAGGGCCTTGATGGATTGCTCAGTAGATGATTCAGGGTTCATGATGCTGAAATAAACAGCGAAGAACATTAAGCAGCCTGAAAAGAAGAGTACTTGTTATGCATATGATGCATGATATGTGTTTATGCAATGCATTCAAGGGTTCGAAAGTTCAAATTTGTTGTAGACAAAAAGGAACACACGTTATCATTAAGAAATAATTGTTCAATACATCAAGGCCTCATGGGAAAACATTACAAAGTAAATCAATCCCAGAAGACACTACGCATCCTCTTTGGAGCAATGTAGGTGTTGAGAGTCTTTTCCTCGTGCAGTAGGCGGGTGAACTCCAAGACCTTCTTCTCACTAGCATGTAGACTGGACTCAAGAGAATTCCGTTCTTCCTTGAGCTGGATCCAGCTCTTCTGCATTTCTTCCCAGGATGTAGGCATGTCAGGATGTTGAATGGTGTAGGACACCTCTCCTTCCAAAACTGGCTCTTTGATCACAGGGAGAACATGAGGGTAAGGCATCACTAGCTTCTGGGAGCGGGCTCGTACCCACTTGAGATAAGGCTCCAACGGGATGGAATTCCTCTGCCCTAGTGTCTTACTGTCTATCTTGTTGGGCATCCTCCAAGCTCTGATAAATCTCTGGCGAAGTCCTTGTGCATCGTTGTCGAAATCAAAAACTATGTCAGGAATTAACATGTCATGAGGGCCGTCCCTCTGAGCATAACCAAACTGTCTCCAAGCCAGACACGAGTTGTAAGTAATACCTCCTTTGATTCCAAGTAAAGGAACATTAGGAAACTCCCCGCAACGATCAATGATAGTGACATCTTCTCTGTACCGAGAACACCAATGTATATCAGCATCTGTAAGAGTCATCAATCGTTGTGACCATCTCAAACCCCGCTCGTTCTTCAAAACTGATTGTGGAAGGTGCGAAATAAACCACCTTCCCAGGAGAGGAGTACAGCACATAAGAACACCTCTTTTTCTCATGGTTCGAGTGTAACATGAGTGAAGGATGTCTCCAAGCAATGTAGGTATAGGATTCCTGGACATGAAGATCTGGACAGCACTGATATCTATAAGCTGATCTGGATTCGGGAACAAAACCAATCCATAGACAAGAAGAGCCACAACTTCTTCAAAAGCTTGTAGGTCAAGGGAATTCCAACATTCTTGGGCCTTCTCAAATAGGAACCTGGCCAAGAACCCTTTGATACCACTTCTAACTTCCCAATGTCCCTTGATGTCAGATGGTTGTAAGCGTAATGCTTTAGCAATCTCTTCAAGTTTGGGTTCCTTTTCCGTACCGTTGTAGGGTAGTTGACTAAGGATGGGGATCTTCAGAAGCCGGGAGAACTCTTCCAATGTAGGTACCAGTTGATAATCCAAGAAAGTAAAGCAATGGTGCAGAGGGTCAAAGAACTGGAAGAGGACCTTTATCATATCTTCCTCAATGTTGGTGTTGACCAAGCTGATGAGTCTTCCATGCCTCTCACTGAAAGAAGAGCTCTCAGGAATCCTGGATATAAGTTCCCTAAGCTGAGGAGGGATCCTTACAAGACTGATCTGAATTGTCTTTCTGCGGATAGTTTCCATGTCCTACAAAACAAGAACAAAGATGAAGATTCGAACCCCTGAAATGGTTAGTCAATGCATATGATGCAGTATGATGTTATGATGCTATGATAAAACACACCACAAGTATTCACAAAAGCAAACATGGTAAAGCACACAAGTCACACCACAACCCTTAGAGTTTAGGCCATCATGGGGTCTGGGTATTACCCTCTTGAAGTTGGTGGGCTCAAAACCTGTCCTATCAGAAGTAACCGGGTTCTAAGGGTCCCAATATCATTGGATTGCTTTCATTGTTCATCGTTTCGATTTAGCCACTGAACTGGCGACCGAAATATTCCAGGAAAACAACCCTCAATTGAGTGTAGTATCGAGTATCAACCAACCTCGGACTGCACCAAAGTCAGTTATCTCACTACCCTAAAGAGGCCAAGATGGTTCAATTAAGGTTCCTAAGGTCAGTTAATGCATCACGACACCACGCGGTGGCCCCGTACTCTCCTTGACTGAACTCAAGGGTTACCGGTACTCACCAAAGTGCCACATCAATGTAGCAGACTGCTTCAACCATGTCGGTATACCCCACACAGTTCCCTCACAGCCTTGTTGCTACTTTCTAAGAAGGTATCCCCCAGATCCAGGTTAGGATCTATAGAACTTCCCGAAACAGGCCCACAATATTTAAATCAAGCAGAGAAAGCAATTGAAAACACAAGTGATCTTAGTCCTAAGGTACATCTCACTTTAAAGTATCCCCAGCAGAGTCGCCAGTTCTGTGATCGGTGGATTTAGAACTGACTGTTTAACGCTGGTTCACGAAATGTCACAGAAGCAAGAGTCTCCACCGTCTTTTATTTTCTCCAACATGGACAGGACAAAAGCACAGCAAAATTCCTTATGAGATAGTTTCTCGGTTCGGGAGGTAGATTTATAGAAAGGGAAGGTGTTAGCACCCTTTCTATCCATGGTTATCCATGGGCTCTTAGATACTTGCTCATTGTGTTTTCAAAAGTGTTTGCTTTTCAATTGTGAGTGAGTTTGAAAAAGTTCCGTTTAAAGATTTCAGAATGACTCTTGTATCAGTCCTCAAGAGTGTTTGAAAAATTGTTTTGAAAGCTTTTTGAAAGTGTCGGTGTGAAAAGAGTTTTGATTTGTTTTTGAATAGAGCGAGTATCTATGAGTCATCTACCTACCCTAAGGAATTAAGCTGTGTAAATGTCCTTAAGGTAGTGCCATCCCACCATTGAGAGGTAGGTAGCACCACCGTTGGAGGTGTTCGGGTCAATTCGTTTGTAGGGACAGTGTGGTCACCAGAGCAACAGTAGGACACCTTAGAAGCTACCCTTATGCCCTTGATCCTTTTTTTAATCTGAGGAAACCATTTCGAGGCAACTGGATCATGGACATAAGGACTTACTAAAACGTCCTATACTCGACGACCACGTTTCGAAGGTAAGGCAACAGATGAGGCGTACCCTAGAAGTGGTGTGTGAATTTGTGCGTTATTTTCATGTTAAGTTTATCTTTGATCATGGTATCGTGAGCTACGCTTGTTTTTAATTAGCCATACATTCTTTCATGCAAAGTTAGCAGTTTAAGAGTGCGGAAATTTAAATGCGGAAAGATAAATCCTATGCTATTACAAGGCGCGGGTCTATACATCGCCAAATTACAAAGACCCGTTTGATAAAAATGCGGAAAGTAAAAAGACCTAATTACTATTACAAGCCTTGAGCAGTTACATAATATTCGAAAGAAAATAAATGCGCAAAAAGAAATTAGAATCGAATGTCCGAGGGTTTTGACCCTTTTGAAATTAAATTGAAATTAAGACTTGATTAATTATTTAATAAAAGAAAAGAAGAAAATGTTTTTATGTTTTTGGTATTTATGAAGATAAAGGAAATTGAAAATCAAGAGAAACCCTAATTCTAAGTTATTTTAATTATTAATGAAAAATATTAAAGTTGACCTAATTTACTAATTAATTAATGTACATGTGTATTTACAAAAATAAATAGTAATTATAATAATAAATGAGAAAAATAATTCATTAAGAAAAGGATGAAAAATGTCAAAAAGCCTAATTCTACCTATTTTAATTTATTAAAAAAAGTGTTAAAATTGAAACCTAATTTAACTAAATTAATTACTTAACATTTATTTACAAAAAAAAAATTAATAGTGAATTAAATATTAATTAAACATATTTTAGTTTCTGATTTTTTATTATGAAAATTATTTTAGGTGAATTAAATAAAACAATTAAAACAATTAAAACAATTAAAACAATTAAAAAGAAAAGAAAAGGAAATTAAAAAATAGAATACAAACATTGGGGGGTGTCTGGCCCATTTTGGAGGTTTTTTGAAGTAATTTGGCCCAACAGAACAAAGCCTTTTTTGACTTCTGGGGATCACGTGTGGGATGGTTGACTGAGTGTACCCTGGAATTCATTCTATGGCCATTGGATGAGTGATCATGAGCGCGTGGCAGGCTAACGTGTGAGGACGTATGGTAGGCCTTTTGATGAACACTGCATGGAAACACGTTAGGAGAAAAAATATGAAATATATGTTAGAACAATGTTTGAATCTACAACCCTATATTTAAGTTTTGATGATAACAGAGTGAAAAGATATAGTATTTATATGTTTTATGTTTGAACTATCTGCTGCCTAAAATTATTATGCTCTGACTTGCAGATACTCTTATTGATATAAGCAAGATCACGTTTATTCAGCATCAGAATTTGATTTCATACACCAGCATCAGAAGTTGCTACATCAGAACGTCAAGATCAGATGATCAACTCACGCACATGCTGAAGCTTGATGAACAAGACTGCGCTCAAACACTCTGATACAGAAACACAATAGTTCATCAGCAGCGAAGCAGAATCAGAATGAGCCAAGCCAGAACGTGCATTGAAGAAGCAACGGTACTGTGCATTAAACGCTAATTAATTCCAACGGCCTCATTCCAGACAAGATCTGCTCAATAAGGAAAGCTTGTTATTAGCATTGAATCAAGAATATTGCATTCAACGTTTATCTTCTCAAAGTGCTATATAAACAAGGCTTCGAAGATTATAATGACTAATGCTCTCCAAATCTCTACACGCACAAAGCTGAACCACAATCTTCGTTCTACCAGTTTTGCTAAACCACAAACTCTGATACTCCACTACAGTTTAGCAATCTAGTTTCTAAGCTTCATTTGTGTATACATCACAGTTGTGATAAAGTTTTGTAGAAAACATTCACACACATTGTTTTATTCATTTGTAAGAAAGTGTTGCCTTGACAAACCGGGTTTTGGTTTGAATCAAGAAGGCTTTAGCAGTTGTTAAAGCAGTCTGTAATATTCAGTTGAATATAGTGAATTAAGACCTCGTTGGAGAGAGGCGAAATCACCTTGACGGGTGGACTGGAGTAGTTTGAGATCAAACGAACCAGGATAAAAATATCTTGTCAATTGCTTTAGATTTCAGTTTTACAATTCAACCCCCCCTTCTTGTGTTTTTCACCCCTTCAATTGGTATCAGAGCGCCTGGTTCTGAGCTAAAACACTTAACCGTGTCAGTACAAGATCCAGCGTCAGAAAAACACAATGGCAGGAAACAATTCTCACTTCAGCAATGACAATAATGAGGACAGAGACAGATTCAGCGGCAAACCTCCAGTCTTTGATGGAGAAAACTTTGATTACTGGAAAGACAGAATTGAAAGCTTCTTTCTAGCACATGATGCTGATCTGTGGGATATGGTGACAGATGGATACACGCACCCTGTGAATGCAAGTGGTCATAAGATTGATAGAAAATCAATGACTGATCAACAAAAGCGTGATTTCAAGAATCACCATAAGGCCAGAACCATCCTCCTCAGTGCCATCTCCTATACTGAGTATGAAAAGATCTCCAACAGAGACACAGCAAAGAACATCTTTGATTCTCTCAGAATGACGCATGAGGGAAACGTTCAAGTCAAAGAAACAAAAGCTCTGGCGCTCATTCAGAAGTATGAGGCGTTCAAAATGGAAGAATCTGAATCCATTGAAGCTATGTTCTCTAGATTCCAGATTCTGGTAGCTGGTCTCAAAGTTCTGGACAAAGGATACTCTACTGCTGACCATGTCAAGAAAATAATCAGAAGTTTACCCAAGCAGTGGAGGCCTATGGTTACTGCTCTGAAGCTAGCTAAAGATCTCAACAAGATCACTCTGGAGGAACTTATAAGCTCCCTCAGAAGTCATGAGATAGAGCTAGAAGCTGACGAGCCTCAGAAGCAAGGTAAGCCTTTAGCTTTAAAATCTAACAGAAAATCTGAGTCTAAAGTTTTGCAGGCAGTTGAAGAAACATCTGATGGATCCTCATCAGAAGAAGACGAACTTTCCCTTCTCTCCAGAAGAGTAAATCAACTGTGGAAGCAAAGACAAAGGAAGTTCAGGAATCCCAGAAGATCTGATCAGAACGAGTCTTCTTCCAGATACAGAAGGACAGACTCTTCCTCTGGATACAGAAGATCTGAAGGCTCCTCCAGTAGCAAGAAGCCAAATACCAAAGACATCATCTGCTATGAGTGCAATGAGCAAGGACACTACAAGAGTGACTGCCCAAAGCTTCAGAGGGAAAAGCCCAAAAAGAAGTTTAGAAGAGAGAAGAAGAAAAGTCTCATGGCCACATGGGATGACTCTGACTCGTCTGAAGCTGACTCAGAATCAGATGATGAAAGGGCAAACATAGCGCTCATGGCTAATATCTCAGAAGATAGTGAAGCTTCTGAATCAGACTCAGAATCAGACACAGAAGAGGTATTTCCTAACTTCGCTGTTAATTTTACAAAGGCTGAACTTGCTGAAAGCCTCAATGAAATTCTGGAACGCTATCAGCAGATTAGAGCTAAATTCAGAGACCTGAAAAGGAATCTTGAATCTGACTCTAATAAGTCTGAGAGTCTCAAATTGGAAAACTCTGAGCTGAGAGATAAAATTTCAAAATTAGAAAACTCTTTACAAAACTCTCAGAAGGAACCAATTTCTGAAACTCCCAGCAACGCTGATGAGATCATCAAGGAGTATGATCATAGTTTCCAGAAGTTCTTAGCTAAAAGCATAGATAGAAGCAGAATGGCTTCAATGATCTATGGAGTTAGCAGAAACGGCAGGAAAGGAATAGGATACCAAGGTAAGGTTCCTACACCTAAGAATGTCATGGATTTAACCATTAAACACACTCCTCTAAATTCACACTTTGTGTATGGTCACACACACGACATCAAATATACTAGCAGTAAGCACTCTGTGAAACCAAAATTCAACCAGAGTTTTGGTAAAACTAACAAGTCAGGACCCAAGAAAATCTGGGTACCTAAGGATAAAATAATACATGTTGCAGATATCTTTAGCAGCAAGTCAGAAACACCAGTCATGGTACCTGGACTCTGGCTGCTCACGACACATGACGGGAAGAAGGCATATGTTCCAAAGCCTGGAACTTAAGCCTGGAAGCCACGTTGGCTTTGGAGGAAATCAGAGGGGAAAGATAATTGGCTCTGGAACTGTAGGTAATGGAAATCTTCCCTCTATTAATAATGTTCTGCTAGTAGATGGATTGATGCATAATCTGTTATCCATAAGTCAATTAAGTGATAACGGTTATGATATAATCTTTAATCAAAAATCATGTAAAGCTGTTAGTCAGAAAGATGGGACTATCCTGTTTAATGGTAAGAGGAAAAACAACATTTACAAAATCAAACTTTCTGAACTAAAGAGTCAGAACATAAAATGTCTTCTGTCTGTTAACAATGAGCAGTGGATCTGGCACAGGAGATTGGGGCATGTTAGTATGAGAAGAATATCTCAGATTAACAAACTCAATCTGGTCAGAGGACTTCCAAATTTGAAGTTCAATTCAGATGCTCTGTGTGAAGCATGTCAGAAAGGCAAATTTGCAAAACCTTCTTTTAAATCCAAAAATGTTGTTTCCACCTCTAAGCCATTAGAACTTCTGCACATTGACTTATTTGGACCAGTTAAAACTGCTTCAGTCAGTGGTAAGAAGTATGGGTTAGTAATCGTAGATGACTATAGCAGATGGACATGGGTAAAGTTCTTAAGACACAAGGACGAGTCACACTCTGTGTTTGTTACCTTCTGTAACCAAGTTCAGAATGAAAAAGATCTTAGAATCGTTAAAGTCAGAAGTGATCATGGTGGAGAATTTGAAAATAAAGATTTTGAGTCATTCTTTAATGACAAAGGCATTCTGCATGATTTCTCCTGTCCTAGAACTCCCCAACAAAATGGAGTTGTAGAACGAAAGAACAGAACATTGCAAGAAATGGCCAGAACCATGATCAATGAGACAAACGTTGCTAAGACTTTCTGGGCAGAGGCAATAAACACAGCGTGCTACATTCAGAATAGAATCTCAATAAGACCTATTCTGGAAAAGACTCCATATGAATTGTGGAAGAACAGAAAGCCCAACATTTCATATTTTCATCCATTTGGATGTACTTGCTTTATATTGAATACAAAGAATTATTTGAACAAGTTTGACTCTAAGGCACAGAAGTGTATTATGTTAGGATACTCTGAACGCTCAAGAGGGTACAGAGTATACAATACAGAAACACAGATTGTGGAAGAATCAATCAGTGTTCGTTTTGATGACAAGCTTGACTCTGAAAAGTCAAAGCAGAATGAAACTTTTGCAGGTATAGAAATTGAATTTGCAGGTTCTGAAGACAAGTCATCAGAAGCTCTCAACACAGACATTCCTTCAACGTCTGAAAGGAGCACTGCCAGAAATCCTACAACAGCTGCTGATCAACCTCAGAAGAGATTGCCCAGAAGCAGTTTGGATCACCCAGAAGAGACTATCCTAGGAAGAAAGGAAGATCCAATCAGAACAAGAGCAAGCTTCAGAAACTCCGAAGAAACTCTTATGGGACTTGTGTCTCTGATTGAACCTTCTTCTATTGATGAAGCACTTCTGGACAATGACTGGATTCTGGCAATGCAAGAAGAGCTGAATCAATTCAGCAGAAACGACGTATGGGATCTCGTTCCCAGACCAAAAGGATTCAACGTCATTGGAACAAGATGGGTGTTCAGAAACAAGCTTAATGAGCAAGGTGAAGTCATCAGAAACAAGGCACGACTGGTTGCACAAGGATATAGTCAGCAAGAGGGGATAGACTATACAGAAACCTTTGCCCCAGTCGCCAGGTTAGAATCTATCAGACTTTTAATTTCATTTGCTGTTAATAGAGGCATCACTCTGTATCAGATGGATGTCAAAAGTGCATTCTTAAATGGTTATATAGAAGAAGAAGTTTATGTTCACCAACCCCCAGGTTTTGAAAATACAAAACATCCAGAACATGTTTTCAAACTAAAGAAGTCACTGTATGGTCTGAAACAAGCTCCCAGAGCTTGGTATGAAAGGCTAAGTAACTTTCTGCTTGAAAATGAATTCACCAGAGGGAAAGTGGACACTACTCTATTCTGTAAAACAGTTAAGAGTGACATTTTAGTCTGTCAAATTTATGTTGATGATATAATTTTTGGTTCTACTAATCCTTCTCTTGGAAGAAAATTTGCTAAGTGTATGCAAGCAGAATTTGAGATGAGCCTCATGGGGGAACTGAAATTCTTTTTAGGAATTCAGATCAATCAAACTCCAGAAGGAACTTACATTCATCAGAGCAAATACATCAGAGATCTTCTGAAGAAATTTGACCTCTCAGAATGTAAGCCATCAAAGATTCCAATGCATCCCACGTGCATTCTGGAAAGAGAAGAGGTAAGCAAAAGTGTAGAACAGAAAGTCTACAGAGGTATGATTGGTTCTCTCCTCTATCTGACTGCTTCAAGACCTGACATATTATTCAGTGTTTGCATCTGTGCTAGATTCCAATCAGATCCTAGAGAATCTCACTTAACAGCTGTTAAGCGAATTTTCAAGTATCTGAAAGGTACTACTAATCTGGGTTTGTTTTATAGAAAATCCAGTGATTACAGCTTAGTAGGCTACTGCGATGCTGATTTTGCTGGAGACAGAGTGGAACGTAAAAGTACTTCTGGAAGCTGCCAGTTTCTGGGAGAAAATCTGATCTCTTGGTCCAGCAAAAGGCAATCAACAATTGCTCTGTCAACAGCAGAAGCTGAGTACATAGCAGCAGCAGGATGTAGCACACAAATGCTCTGGATGAAAAGTCAGCTTGAAGACTTCCAGATTTTTGAGAGTAACATTCCTATACTTTGTGATAATACTTCTGCTATTTGCTTAAGTAAGAATCCTATTTTACATTCTAGAGCTAAGCATATAGAAATAAAGCATCATTTCATTAGGGACTATATTCAGAAAGGTATTTTGAACTTAAAATTTATAGATACAGACCATCAATGGGCTGATATCTTTACTAAACCCCTTTCAGAAGATAGGTTTAATTTCATTCTGAAACATCTCAGCATGAAAGTATGCCCAGAATGAAAATGTTTTAATTCCATATATTTATCTTCAGAATGTAATTATATTACTGTGAACTTCTGATCAATCTTCTTTCAGAAAGATAGAACATGCAGATTGTATCAGATGCAAGTCTAAAGATCTGAGAGTTTAATCTCAAAGACAGACGTGCTGATCACTACATCAAACAAGTGTCATCCAATCATCAGCATATCTCTGAAGCAGAACGCGTGCACGCTTCTGAGAAGGCAAAGCGCTGATTGGGTGCATTGAGACACATGTCTGGTAACCGTTTTTAAGTATCTTTCTCAAATCCCCCAAAATCAGCAAGCATTTAATGAAAAGTAATCATTCTTTTAAATGGCAATCATGATTTTTTTTTCTCTCTCTTAAAAACGTTTAACTTTTCAAAACAATTTTGAAAAACTCTATTTAAGCACATTAATCTCTCATTTACTCTTTACGCTTTCTCACAATCACTCAAGCATTTTCTGCATATTTCTGAGTTCATCCTTGCAAACTTTTTTCTCTCAATTCAGTCTCAAAGCTTTTTTAGTGTGAACAATGGCATCCTCCAGCATTTCTGCAGGAAATCAGAAGAAAGAAACCTCTGAACAATATCAGGTGCCCCTCAGAACTCTTCTCACTCCGGTAAAGAACCTTGAAGTGCTTTCTGAGTTAATCATTGACTTTGAAAGCTTGAAGGAAAATGGATTTGACCTAACTGAAGAAATTAGGGCTCAAAAGTGGGAAAGGTACTTCGATAGGTTGGTTGGACCAACATTCCCAGCGCTAGTCAAGGAATTTTGGATTCACGCCAAAGTTGCAAAACATCTAGTCATTTCCTCTGTTATGGGAAAGAAGATCGTGATTTCTGAAGATCTCATTGCAAAGCTAATCGGTCAAAGTGGTGGTGGAGTCCGTTGTGTGGACATGGCCGAAAGATGCGCTGATGTAGGTGTGGTAGCCAACAGGATTTTCACTCTTGGAATGCCCAGCAGCAAGATTAAGGATCTGAAGGATCACTGCAGAGTATGGGCTAAGATTATTCTGGGATGCTTCAACCACAGGAAACCAACAAGTTCTCCTGATTATATAAACGTGGATCAGCAGTTTCTGATCTACTTTATTGATCAGAAGGTTAAGATCAATCTGGCTCACTTCCTGTTCAACCATCTCAAAACCAGTGTGAAAGAGACAAGAGAAGAAGAAAGAACCAAGAGGGACTGGATACCGTTTGGAAGGCTTATATCAGATATTCTGACAGAGAATAGGCTGATTGAACATCTGATTGAAGCTCAGGAGCTAAGCACTATTGAACCAACCATTGGGAAACCTCTGAACGCTAAGAATCTAAAAAAGATGAAGCTGATAGAAAATATTCAGAAGGAACCCAGAGCTACTTCAACTGCTGATATCTCCAGCAGAAGAGTGCCTCTGAGTAATTTTCCAGTATTTTCTGAAATGGAATCCAAACCAGAGATGTTTCTCAGGTACCCAGATACGTACAAGGCAGAGGATACAGGTTCAAAGCTGAAGATCAAAGATCTGAGTCAACCCCAACCGGAAGTGACTCAGAAGAAGACAAAGAAGAGGAAAGCGCCAACAGAAGGATCATCTCATCAGACTCCAAAGAAAAGAGGTATTTCATCTGTTGCCCCTGTTTTAATTTCATCTACTATTCCAACATCTGCTGCTCCTTCTCAAACTTCCCACAGAATATCCATCCCAATCCCTACTATTGATGAAACCATACCAGAAGACCCTTCTGAGGCCTTACTACTCAGAAGACCCAGAACCAAACTCCCCAAACAACCAACAGTTTCAACAACACCAGCACTTGACCGAGTGCTAGCTGATATCGAGCATGAACATGCTTCTGCTCAACCACTCTCTGAACCACTAAATGTTCCTCCTCCACAACCAAAACAACAACCAGAACCAGAACCACAACAACAACAACCACTCTCAGAAGAACCTCTGATCCCTGAGCAATCAGAGATTCCACCTCTCTCTCCCCAACCAGAAATAAATCCACCTTCACCACAAACAGAGTTTCACCACTATGAAACCCCTTCTCCTCATCATTCTGACCCTCACTCACCTCAACCATCACCGTTGGCAATCCAGTTGCCATGTGGAACCACTGTTTTCAGGCCCCAGTTGCCATCCTCATTAGAATCAACACCTCCAAAAACTCCAACCACTCTAATAGAAATATCTGACTCTGATACCCCTCCTCCAAAACAAACAGCCTCTCAGAAATCCGCTGAAAACCCCAGCAGAACTTTCATTGACTTAACCAGTCTTGAACGTCTTGCTGATTTAAGACACAAAATTGCCATCCCAAAACCAAAGCAACCAGATGTTGGCTCTGGTATTTTGAATTTTGAAACAGGTGTGCTGCAATGGATTGCTTCTTTGAAGCAAGCTTGCCCTGGGATGATTGACCCAGCTGCTTCTGATCAGCTCTGGTCACAGTTCAGATCTTGGGTACGTGCTGTAACCCTCAAGTTGCAGGACGTTAACTATGAGCAGGCTCAACAGAACTTCAGCAAGCTGCTGAAGGAAGTTGAAAGTCAGCTACCTCAGGAAGTTGTGCTCCCTCTGGACTCTGAACCTTGGTCTGAGAAACAGCAAGCCGCTAAGGTGCAACCATCAGAAGAAGACAAGACCATTCAGGCTGAAGAAAATCCAGCAGAAGATGTCGCTGAAAGTTCTGAGAAGCCTCCTCCTTCTGATGCTTCTCAAGCTGCCTTGGACAGGCAGACTCTGGAAGAATTAAGGCTGAATGACTTGCGTCTACAGCAGCGGATGGAAGAGAATGATCAGAAGATGAAAGCAAGAATGGATGTGCAGGACAACAAGATTGACACTGTTGTCAACATGGTTCAGAAGCAGAATGAAACTTCTGAAAAGATTCAAGCGATGCTGGAGAGCCTGTTCTCACGCATGCCTCCTCAACCTTAAATTTTTTTCATGCATAACCTTTTTCATGTTTTCTTGATTTTCTGATGTACTGTTTTGATTATGTTTTTGTAATATTTTTCTTGCTCTGATTCTGAACTATCTTAATATGATTAGTTTTTCTGATCAAATTGTTTTAGCACATCACCAACACTTTTTGATTGCTGACAAAAAGGGGGAGAACAAGAATGATATTTAAATCAATAACGGGCTAACTAGACAGAAACTCTCAAACATTCTAACTCTATTACTTGAAATGTTTTTCTGTTTTGTTTAAAGTCTACAGGCACAAGGAAGCTCCTGGACACTCTGAAGACTAGAAGCTCTTATCAAAATGTAGAAGCTCTGATCAATGTTGCTCTGATCAATATGAAGTTCTGATCGTCTTAATACTCTGATCCAAAGCAAAGCTCTGACAGGAAAAGCTCTGAAGCTCTGCTATCTGATGTTCAAAGAAAGAAAAAGATCCGATCCTGAAGAACACGTATATCAAAGGGAAGCAATAAACTCAGGGGGAGTATTTCTTAACTCTAACTTCTCCGTACTTCTTTAATCTGATACATTTTTCCAGATACCTTTTCACGTTATTTTTCATTTAAAATATCTAGTTTTTGTCATCATCAAAAAGGGGGAGATTGTTAGAACAATGTTTGAATCTACAACCCTATATTTAAGTTTTGATGATAACAAAGTGAAAAGATATAGTATTTATATGTTTTATGTTTGAACTATCTGCTGCCTAAAATTATTATGCTCTGACTTGCAGATACTCTGATTGATATAAGCAAGATCACGTTTATTCAGCATCAGAATTTGATTTCATACACCAGCATCAGAAGTTGCTACATCAGAACGTCAAGATCAGATGATCAACTCACGTACATGCTGAAGCTTGATGAACAAGACTGCGCTCAAACACTCTGATACAGAAACACAATAGTTCATCAGCAGCGAAGCAGAATCAGAATGAGCCAAGCCAGAACGTGCATTGAAGAAGCAACGGTACTGTGCATTAAACGCTAATTAATTCCAACGGCCTCATTCCAGACAAGATCTGCTCAATAAGGAAAGCTTGTTATTAGCATTGAATCAAGAATATTGCATTCAACGTTCATCTTCTCAAAGTGCTATATAAACAAGGCTTCGAAGATTATAATGACTAATGCTCTCCAAATCTCTACACGCACAAAGCTGAACCACAATCTTCGT
This sequence comes from Vicia faba, assembly GCA_948472305.1. Lineage (NCBI taxonomy): Eukaryota > Viridiplantae > Streptophyta > Magnoliopsida > Fabales > Fabaceae > Vicia > Vicia faba. Next base: position 118,492,487 of record OX451737.1, read on the forward strand.
TCTACCAGTTTTGCTAAACCACAAACTCTGATACTCCACTACAGTTTAGCAATCTAGTTTCTAAGCTTCATTTGTGTATACATCACAGTTGTGATAAAGTTTTGTAGAAAACATTCACACACATTGTTTTATTCATTTGTAAGAAAGTGTTGCCTTGACAAACCGGGTTGTGGTTTGAATCAAGAAGGCTTTAGCAGTTGTTAAAGCAGTCTGTAATATTCAGTTGAATATAGTGAATTAAGACCTCGTTGGAGAGAGGCGAAATCACCTTGACGGGTGGACTGGAGTAGTTTGAGATCAAACGAACCAGGATAAAAATATCTTGTCAATTGCTTTAGATTTCAGTTTTACAATTCAACCCCCCCTTCTTGTGTTTTTCACCCCTTCAATATATGGGGGACCTGGGAATCGAACCCAGGTCCCAATGCTTACTAACCACGTCTTCCACCAACTGGGCTGCTGTACGCGTTTGTTAACATTATGGAACACAAATATTATAATAAGAAAACAAAAGCTAATGAAGAAAAACGCGCCAGATTTTGAATCTCCCTATCACATGAAGACACGCAGGCTTCTTCTTCGTCTTTGTACCTGCAATATAAACAAATAGCGGGGGTTTTAAACCCCCACAAACTGCAACATATGAAAATAGCGATTTCGCCTATGGATCAAATAAATTGGGCGCGAGGTGTTGGTTTGCTTCGTCTTGATGTCACGAATTCACCCACACAGGTTTTAAGGGCCAATTTTATCATAAGAGGAAAGCCCCAATTTTTGAGTCCTGAAACCCTAGATATCCTTCCATGGTGAATTTCGTTTCAAGGCATATTAATGAAATTGAATCATACAGAAAGCTTTTCCTGAGTGCTGTGAACACAAAACAATCAACCAAATGTATTAATAATGCATGAATCGTGATATGGAATTCAAGGAATTTTGGCAAACCGTGTGATCTGTATTCTTCAATTCTTTATGCGTTTGGAATGATTCTTGATGCTACTAGACTCCTGGAAGGTCTAGCAATGTGTTAGAATAGGTTTTAGGCCTTAAACAATCCTGCAAGTACGATTTCAGATTCCAAGTTTTTGTGGAAATTTTGCAATTTTGTTCTATGCTTGTGAGCAGTTTTTCGTGTCCTTTTGAATAGGGTTGAGTTGTGCATATGTAAGTGAATGAAATTAGGTCAAGAATGAGCCCAAAGATCCATCAATTTATGATTTCAATATTTGATTTTTATCACATCTTTTTTCATGCCAATCTTGCCAAATATGGATGATTTTGTCCCCTTGAGATGATGCACGAAATCTCTTGTATATAAAGAACATATTTGCTGCACAAAAAAGATTTAAAACCATTATTTGATATTTTTCTCATATTTAAATCTAATTAAATGAATTAATAAGATTAAAAATTCAATTAATTAATTAAAAATAAGAAAATAAATCCCTTTGAGCTCAATGGGTCGTGCATAGGCTTTGGGTAATGATTCAAGGAAGAATTTGAGGCCCATTAGCATTTTTGAAGTGTTTTAGGCAAAGTTGACTTTTCAAAATTCCCAAAAATTTCCCAACTTCTCCAAGGCATATCTTGCTCAATTTTGAATCTATGGCCATGTTCTTGGACATTTTGGAAATGTCTTGAAGTCCTCTAACCAATGTATTTGGTCCCATGTCGTTTTGATTTACCAATCTCAAGTTATGGTCTTTGACTAAAAGTGCATTTTTGTTGACTTTTGAAAATGACCTATAATGTTGAAATTGATAACTTTTTGTGAGACCATTTCTTGGACTTGAAGTGTGAATATGAGTTGTAGGAAATGTCATCCTCTTCAAAATGAGCTTTGGATGGTATTTTTCTGATAAACCATGAAGAAGTTATGCCTTGGTCAATTTGCAGTTGACTTTTCAGCTGTCCCAAAATAGAAACTTTTGCATCTTTAGACTTTTTGAGCCATGTTTTGAGCAATCATGATCAAGAATTGATCAAATGATGTTTGTGGCTTCAAAATAAGATGTTTACCAAAAATTTTGACTTTTGACTGTCAAATGACCATTTTGCCCCTGCAGTTGACTGTGAAGCAATTAGGGTTTTTGACTATGTTAGGAGGCAATTGGACTGTGCAACCCTGGAGGTTTTGAATCATCTGGAGATTGATCTTGACAAATCTTGAAGAATATGGGAGGGAAAATTTTGGGGTACAACACTTACCAAATCAATGGTAAGATAACAATGTCAATGGAGAAAGGAAATGAACATAAAAGACTTTTGAGTAGGTAGAATGTTCCTAGTTACTTGCTCTATTTCAAAACAAAAACATCCTTGCTATTTTAAAAACAAACACCAACACTTTCAAAACATCTTTCAAAACTTGAAAACATTTTCAAAAGATCAAACACTTTGTATACATTCTTACAAACGAGAATCATTACAAAGTTTGCCTAAACAATTGCCTCTTTTCAAAAATACTTTCAAAACCACACAAAGCACAATTTTAAACAAAAGCAAGTGATCTAACAAGTAACTAAGAGCCCATGGAAAACCATGGATGAAAAGGGTGCTAATACCTTCCATTTTTATAATCTACCCCCCGAACTCAAGAAACAATCTCAAAGGTCTTTCCTGTGCTTTTTCACCTTTCCTTTTGGATAAAATAAAAGCCGGTGCCTCTTGCTAACCGCAACATTTGCAATAAAACGCAAAACACCCAAGTCAGTTCTCCCACCGTATCACAGTGAGTATCTTGTCTCACAGTCGGTAAACTTTTTGCTAAGGTAGTATATTGTATGCTCTTTTCGACTGGACTCGTCATGTTGCCCCAACACACACACCATTGAATTATCTAACACTGTTAAGTACATTAATAAAGGTCTTCCTTCAATTGGAGACATCCGAATTGGAGGCTCTTGAAGGTATTCCTTGATTCTCTCGAAGGCGGTCTGGCATTCGTCATTCCACTTTACCACTTGATCTTTCTTCAGGAGTTTGAAGATTGGCTCATAAGTAGCAGTTAAATGGGAAATGAACCTGGCAATATAATTTAGGCGTCCTAAGAAGCCTCTGACCTCCTCCTCAGTGCAAGGAGCCGACATCTCTTGTATAGACTTCACTTTTGCAGGGTCTACCTGAATGTCTTTGTCACTAACAATGAAACCCAGAAGTTTACCAGACCTTACCCTGAAGGTGCACTTGTTCGGGTTTAACCTCAGCTTGTATGTCTTCAACCTATCAAATAGATTTTGTAGATGATCAAGGTGTTCTTCCTCAGTTTGAGACTTGGCTATCATGTCATCAACATAAACCTCTATCTCATGGTGAATCATGTCATGAAACAGAGCTACCATGGCTCGGGGCTGATAGGTTTCCCCATCATTCTTCAACCCAAACGGCATCACTTTGTAGCAGAAAGTGCCCCATTGTGTGACGAAAGTTGTCTTCTCCATGTCTTCGGGTGCCATCTTGATCTGATTGTAACCAGAGAAACTGTCCATGAAGGAAAAGATCTTGTGTTGCACGGTGTTGTCAACTAGAACATCAATGTGGGGGGGCAGAAAGTCATCCTTGGGGCTTTCCCTGTTCAAATCTCAGTAGTCCACACACATTCGTAACTTGCCGTCCTTTTTAGATATCGGGACTATGTTCGCAACCCATTGGGGATAAGAAGTGAGAGCTAGGAACCTAGTGTTGAACTGTTTCATAACCTCTGCTTTAATCTTCTCTGGCATTTCAGGGCACATACGACGGACCTACTGCTTTACCGGAGGGAAATCTTCTTTAGTTGGCATACGATGAACCACAATATTTGTGTCCAGTCCTGGCATGTCTTCATACGACCAGGCAAAGATCTCAACATAATCATGCAACATCTAAATCAAACATTGTTTGACACCAAGCTCCAGATTTTCACCTATCTTGACTTCTTTTCTGTCTTCTTTTGTGCCCAAATTCACTGTCTCAACTGGATCTTCATGAGGCTGTATATCCCTTTCTTCCTGCTGTAACAGTCTAGCAAGTTCTCCGGGTACCTCACAATCTTCCTCACCTTCGTCCTTGGCTTGGTTAATCGGATTTTCAAAGTCACACCGGCAATAGCAAAATTGTTATCAATGGGATCCAGAATGGATATGGATCTGCAATTTGATACGTGGATGTGTGTAAGAGCATAGCCGTATAGACAAAGTAAAAAGCAGAAAAGAAAAATAGAGAGCACAAAATTTGTAAGCATAAACGTCCAATGCTTTATTAATGCCATATTAAATTAAACATGATAACCCTCATAAATGAAACCATTGTGCCCCGGGTAAGACACATGGCCATAGAATTTATATTGTTTATTACATATCCAAAAAACAAGAAATACAATTACTTTTGAATAAAAGTAATTGGTACAAAGTCTTTTGTCATCCAGTTACTGGGTCCACTGCTGGTAGTAGGGAAGATCTATCTATCCAGGTGTTGTACCCCAATTTTTGCCCGTAAGATTCCTTCATCATACCATATTGTAATAATCACAACAAGATCACATTAGGGCTTTTTGTTTTATCTCCCTATCTTTAGCCTTTCCGTTTTGAGGAGTTACCAAGCACCTTGACTTGTTTTCTTTTGTGATCATGGATATTTTTATTTGATTTTCTCTCTAATTAATAAAATGCAATATTGGTTTGTCTTACTTGTTAATAAAGTAGGTAAAAGCAATGAGGTTTAGCAGGTTGCTTCATGGGTTCATGAGTTTATTTCCATGCCCTAGTCAATCTTGAGAAATTCAAACTTCACCATTGAAGTTGTTTTGGAAGAAATGGCATGAAAAGTCTTATTTTGGTTCAACATATCTCAAAGTTATCAAAGTTGATTCAAAAGTACAAAGGGTTAAAGGAAGAAGTTGTCATGATTGGACAAGGTCTTGTTCCTATTGGTCACAAGAGCACATTTCTCTCTAATTTCAAGATATGGAAGTGGTTTTGGTGGCTATGTGTCCTCATCATCATCCTCAACAACTTCTATTCACAAAGGAAGAATATTGGCACAAAAGGCTTGTTCAAACTTGGCAAATTTCCTCAAAGCATTCTCTTGATCTAGAGGCTAGGGTTTTGAACTTCAAAGGAGCATATCTTGCTCATATTTTGGTGTTTTTGAGTGATTCCAAAAACATCCTTCTCTTCAAAGAGTTACTAACAGATCACTTCAAAAGTTCCAAGGAGTTTTCATGTGGAAGGAACTTGGTGAAGAAGAAAGATTACAAGTCATCCAGATGAATCCATAATTTTCCATATGTGACTTCAAATGGTCATAACTTGGTAATTTTTTATCACCTTGAGCCCATTCATTTTTCATGATTATCTTGAGGATGTGTACTTCATGCCTTCGTTTATGTGCAAAGTAAGAAAATGGATGGAAATTGCCTTAAGAATGCAAAAGATTATAGGTCATTTCATGATTTTTGGCAAACTTCAACAAGTCATAACTTGCTCAATTTTTGGATATTTTGAGTGGTTCAAATTGCAAAATGTCATTCAAGAGATCTACTTCATTCCATATTTTTTGGTCAAGAGCAAATTCTAAGTGGAAGGCCATGTTTGGATACAAAAGATTATAGGTCATTTTTAAAGAAGAATTTGAAATATTTCTAAGTATGGAAAGTCAACTCTTTTTCTTCAACTTTGACTCCATGTAACTTTCAGCTCAAGCATCCATTTGATTCCATTCTTTTTCCATTGCAAAGCTTGTAACCTCATCTTTCCAAAGCATCAAGAATTATGCCATAAGACCCCTTGAGGTGGAAATGCCATGGATTTGAATTGGGTAGTTTGAAACTGAATTTTTTCACAAAGTCGCGATTTTGAAATCTTTGTTTTGGCTTCTAATCACAAGATTTCCACGCGTTTTTGTTTCTAATCATGTTTAGCAACTTACCAGAAGTGATTAGCATCATGAAACACACAATTTGGCTGAGTTTTGATCAAGTTTGAGTCACACTTTCTTCATGATGTAAACCCACACGAATTCCCTCCAAAACGCATCATTTGTTATTCCTTTTGATCCCATTTGCTTCCCTATAAATAGAGGGTCATCCCCCATTCAATTTCCCAAGCTTAGACAGCTAGAATCACCCTGCCAAACTTGCTTCACAACCCAGAATTCAACAACTTCGAAATCTATTCTCAAGCATTTTTCAATCCATTTTTCCCTCAATTCACCTTCCTTGATCTTCCCTGAAGCTAACCATCTAATTACATTCAAGAATCGTGCCCTATACTGTTCCATAGAAGTCCAGTTTCAGAGCTCTGCAACTCAACTTCAATAGGTAGATTCCTTCATCAATTCTTCAAAACTCTGATATAATTGTGTTGCTCTCATTGCCCTGGTTCTAGTCGCAACACTTACATTTCACTGGAAACACGTTTTGACCATGAATTTTCAAATCCCTTTTCAAAACTTTCCTTCCAAATTGAGTGAGCTACAATTTATATAAATTTGGCGCGAGGGTGTGGTTGTTTTCGTCTTGAAGAGACGAAGCGATTGGCATAGGTCTGAGCTTCTGATTTTACAGTTTAAGAGACCTGCAAATCACGTTGGCTGGAGGTTGAAGATGTCCTACGTGTCATCTTCCAACCAATGATGGCGTGTCATTTGTTATTTTCAAAAATCTAATTTATTAATGATTCTGTACATTATTCATTAATGACCATGATATGCACGCACGCCAGATCCCTTGGATTTGATTACTAACGCGTTTTGACTCTCATCCAATGGTCCACATCTTTTACTTTTATTTTTCTGATTTTTATATTTTAATTGTTTTAAATTTTAAAAAATCATAGAAAATCCATTTTAAGTCCAAAAAATTTGAAAAAATTATGAAAAATATTTTTGATTATTCTCTTTCTGATTTTTATTTTTTCACAATTTAATTTTGTGTTTTGGTATTTTTTATGAATTTTGCACTTATTTGATTTGTTTAAAATGTTTAAAAATATTTTTATACATTTTTAAATTCTGAAAAAATTATGGAATGATCTAATGATATTGTGACAAATATTGGTGACCTTATTTTATTTTTGTTTCTGACTTTACTATTTTTTACTATTTTTGTTTATTTTACCCTTTTATTTTAATTTTTAAAAATAGTTTCTGACTTCTAAAAATTACCAAAAATTTTGTAAAAGTATTTGAATCCATTTCTGATTTTTCTATGGCCTTATTTTTTATTTCTTGATTAATTTGAACATAATTGATATTTTCCCCATTATTTTTTTCATTTTTAAACATTTTTTAACCTTTTAATGTATATATTAAATAAGATATTATTTTGTGATTATTTTCTGGCTGTCTTGAGTTGATTTTTTGATCATAACTTTATTAACATCATTGGATCTTGGGTGTTGAGTTCAACTTCACCAAAATGGATGAATGATTTTAATAATAGTTTGATTAAATTTTTAATTCAAAAGTGGTTTATTTATCTTTTGCCCTAATCCTCTTCATCTCATCCCTTTCTCATTGCACGAAATGTTGTTGGAGCATGATCTCTATATCATGTCTCAAAACAAATGGTGCATAGATTGCTATTGATCGGCCTCAAAATAGGTGTGACTTCTATATAAGTCCACTTACGATTGCTTAACATAGCGCTAAATTTTGTCCTGATTCGAATAAATGATCATTCGTGGCCCAAACTTATGATTGCAAGCCCAACTATGTTAATTTGATCTCTTTGATCCAATAACCTTGAGATTCATTGTGTGGAGGCTTTGGTTCTACCAATCCTCTAATGGATCTACAACACCTTTAGTCAACGCGGATCAATTAAACATCGTTGATCATTAAATGATACTTATGAGAATTCCAAATGGATGATATACTTGACAAAAAGCAAATGCAACTTATTGTGTGGAGGCTTTGGTTCTACCAATCCTCTAATGAGTTCCAAATGCAAGTTTCAAGATGGTCATCCAACTAACCACTAATTATTGACTTGTTTATTTTATGCTTTTATTCTTTTATGCTTTATGTACTATTTTTTTTTTAGCATTTACATTTCATGCCATTTTCATCTTTGCTTATTTGAGCACTTAATTTCTTGTCATTTTTGTTTTGCTCACTTGAGCTTTTCTTTTTTCTTTTCCTAAGATAATTACTAATCAACATAAACCCTAAAAAACTCTTAATGGTACTTAGACTATTTGGTTACTATCCTTGGCATTATGGAGCATGAGACTTTTTCTTGGACTTCGGATTAGAAACCTTGGCCTATCTTAGAGACCTTGTGATCCTATCTATTTATTTTGTCTGGAGCTCTTGAGGTTTACCTCAAGACATTGGGTTGCTTGTTTATTTTTGTGTGCAGGTTTTTTTTATTACATCCTTTGTTTGTAATCTGGAATTCACCCGTATACAGCCGTTACTCTGCCCAATTTTTTGTGAAGACTTAATACATTTGAAGAGGTCTAGTATCTTTGTTTGCTTGGTTTCAATCCAAAGAATGGGAATTCTATCTTGTCTCATAATGTCAAGTTTTGGCTCCTTGTTGGTTAGATAGTTCTTATCCTTAGCTTTTACCTTATGCTTTAGGGTAGTCTCTTCTTCTCCTCCCATCTTCTTTAATTTCAAAAATCTTCTCCCTTCTTTTTAAACTCTTCTTGTTTTGAAACATAAATCACTTTCATAATAAACTTGGACTTAGGTCCATGCATTTTCAAAACATTTTCATAAATAAACTTCAATCAATTTAATAATACTTTGACACTTTTTTGTGAGAAGACTAAAAGTCAACCAATCTCATTTCAAACCATTTTGCCACTTTGGATTTTTTTCTTTAAACTTTTCTCAAAAGGTTAGACTCTTGTCAATCCTTGTAGTGATGCAGACAACTATACTTCTATAATATGTAGTGAAGTGAGATGTTTTCCACTTGGGTGTTGAGTGAGGCATTGTTGATTTTAAAATCCAAGCCATTATCCTCCACTTTGAGATGATGCAAATTCTCCTTTCTCATGATTGTGGGTAGTGTGACCGGTGGATCTGGAACTGACTGTTTTAAAGCTGGTTCGCGAAATGTCGCGGTAAGCAAGAGTCGCCACCGTCTTTTATTTTCTCCAAATGGAAAGGACAAAAGCACAGAAAAATTCCTTAAAGAGATTGCTCTCGGTTCGGGAGGTAGGTTATAGAAAGGGAAGGTGTTAGCACCCTTTCTATCCATGGTTATCCATGGGCTCTTAGGTACTTGCTCAATGTGTTTTCAAAAATGTTTGCTTGCTTTTCAATGTGGGTTTAAAAAAGTTTCTTTGAAAAGTTTCAGTTCGACTCGTGCGTCAGAGTGTTTGAAAAGTTTGTTCTGAAAGCTTTTGAAAATGTGTTGGTGAAAAGATGTTTTGATTTGTTTGAAATTTGAGCAAGTATCCTTGAGAACCTACCTACCCTAAGGAATTCGTCTGTGTAAATGTCCTTTAAAGTGCCATCCCACCATTGAGAGGTAGGTAGCACCACCGTTGGAGGTGTTCGGGTCAATTCGAGTGTATAGGGACATGGTGATCACCAGAGCAATGGGAAAACACCTTAGAAGCTACCCTCATGCCAGGTTCCCGGATCATGAGGACTTACTAAGACGTCCTCTACTCGACGATCACCTTTCGAAAGGCAACAGTGAGGCGTACCCTAGGGGTGGTGTGTGAATTGTGTGTCATTTTCAGTTTATTGTTTGTCTTGTCATACATTGGTGATCTAACGATTCGATTTTATTTTTGGGCATTCATTCTTTCATGTTATTGTTTAACAGTTAAAAGTGCGGGAATTTAAAGTGCGGAACAGATAAAAGTCCTACGCTATTACAAAGGGCGCGGGTCCACATCGCCAAAATAAACCGAACCCGATTTAAAATAAACTGCGGAAAAGAAATGTCTAATAGCTATTACATGGCTTTGGTACAGGTACATTATATTCACAAAAGAAATAAATGAAATGCGCGAAAAAGAAAATAATCAAATGCGAGGGCGTTGAACCCTTTAAAGGAATTAAAATAATTAAATTATCTAAAATTAAAATTAAATGAAAAATGGTATTTTTGTGTTTTTTAGATTTAATGAGAAAAAAGGAGTTAATTGAAATTAAATTAAATATTAGACCTAATTCTATTGTTTTTTAAATTTATTATGAAAATATTGACTTTTAACCTAATTTAATTCTAAATTAATTTATGTACATTTTTTAATTTATGAAAATAAATAACTAACATTATTATTCTGAAAAAAGGGAAAAAATAAAAAGAAAATAAAAGTCATTAAACCTAAATTCTAGTTTTTTGAATTTTTATTAAAAAGATCAAAACTATAACCTAATTAACCTAAATTCATTATGTATTAATTTATTTACAAGAAAATAAATACAATAAATATTTTTATCTTTTTATCTTTTTTTTCTGATTTTTTGTAATGTTTTTATATTTTGTTAAAAAAAATAATTAATTAAATAGACAGTAAATAAAAATAATAATTAAAACAAGAATAAAAATAAAAATAGAAAGAAAATTAAATGCAAACCAGGGGGGGTAGACCCCAAAATTGTGAGGTGCAGGCCTGGAAGATTAAGGCCCATTTGCTTGAATCTTATTGACTTTCTGGATCCTGTACCAACGCGTTGACCTGATGTATGCTGCACCTTGAACCTTGGCCATTGATCTGATCATTGTGGACGCGTGTATGGTCCAACTTGAAGACGTATGGTGCATCCTTGTCTTATGCCTGCATGAGAATATGCGTTGCAAAATAATATTGAATTTTTGCAAGACCTGGGATCGAACCCAGGTCATTCATGTTGCAAACCATCACGTGCACCACTGGACCAAGCGCTTGTCATTTAACATATAATAACACGTTAATATAATAAATGAAATATAATGCTAGTGGGTGGCCTGGCGCGAATTTTCAAAGTGGCCAATGGCTGATGGGCACGCACTCGTCTTCTTCATTGTTTCTGAAACAAGGACTTTCAGCCACTGTTTTGGATGCGTGGCCTTAAGCAACCTACAAGAAAATAGCGATTAGCTTTATACTGGTCATAAATTTATCGCGAGGGTCAAGATGTCTTCGTCTTGAGGCACTGAATCCAACCATGGTACTCCTGAGCCCTAATTTTTCCTCTATGCAAAATCCCCAACTCAAGAAACCTGCAACCCTAAATACCGTTCATGGCCAAATCACATGTATTGCTCAAAAATGAAATTAATTAGTATGGTTAGCTTTAGAATATCATGAGGAACACGAATCAATCAATGAAATGTCATGAAAATGTGTAAAATATGGAATACGATTTTGAAATTTCCATGGACTTTCTTGAGTTCTGTACCCCAATTCTTTGAGCTTTTGTGATTGATCTCAATTGGAACACCTTCAGGGATGCTTAAGGATGCTTATGGAATAAAAATTGAAGCTTGAATCCACCCCCAAACTAGTTTTCAGTGTTTGAGTTTTATGGAAAAATTTCAAATTGCCAAAGCTTGTTTGGGCGCAGCTTGTGATGTCCTCAGCCTAGGGTTTGACTTAGTGATTATAATGGATGGAAATTAGCTTGCTAACTGACCTAGATTCAAGCCCATGAATGAACAAGTCTTAGGGTTTTTACCATTGACCATTTTTCCTTCTTTTTAGCCAAAACCTAGACCTAGTGTGAAACTTAACCCTAGCCTGAGTTTTTGAGTTGGCCCATGATACATAGAAATTGTCCAAGTTCACATGACACTATTCCATTGGTTTTTGAATTTTATTTGAATTTTCAAAGATTTAAAATGAATTAAATTATTAAAAATTAAATAAAATAGAAAAATCAATATTTGGTCTTGAAACTAATCATGGGACACGTGTGTGGCATGACAAGGATGAACCAAGTGGAAAAAATGGGGCCCTTTTGTCAAAAATTGGATTTTCAAGGATAGTTGACTTTTTCCATTTCACAAAAATTTCCCACCTTCTACAAGGCATAACTTGCTCAATTTTTAAGCTTTTCACATGTTCTTGGACATTTTGGAAAGGTCTTTGAGTCCTTTAACCAATGCCTTTGGTCCCATGTCATTTTGATTTACCAATCTCAAGTTATGGTCTTTGACCTAAAGTCCCTTTTTGTTGACTTTTGAAAATGACCTGTAATGTTGAAATTGATAACTTTTTGTGAGAGCATTTCTTGGACTTGAAGTATGAAGATGAGTTGTAGGAAATGTCTTTCTCTTCAAAATGAGCTTTGGATGGAATTTTTCTGATAATCCATGTGAAAGTTATGCCCTGGTCAATTTCAGTTGACTTTTTCAGCTGTCCAAATATAGCAACTTTTGCATCTTTGATGATTTCTGAGCCAAATTTTGAGAATCATGATCAAGCATTGATCAAATGATGTTTGTGGCTTCAAAATGATATGTTGACCAAAAATTTGAACTTTTGACTGTCAAATGACCATTTTGCCCCTACAGTTGACTGTAGTGCAATTTAGGGTTTTGACTGTGCAATCTTGAGCTGAATGCCTTGAAACTTGATATGAGGATGCTTGACCATGTTTGTAAGCATATGAGACTTGATTGAGCCTTTGAACACTTCCTTTTCTTGATCAGACTAAAAACCCTAATTTTGACTGTATGGGAGACTGTTGCACTGCACAACCCTTGGGGAATTTTGTGACTTGGCTTGGCAATTTCTTGAAGAATATGGGAGGGCAAATTTTGGGGTATAACAGGTAGTAAGTATGTTTTCCACACGGACAATGACGATGATGTCTTATCTCTTAAAATTAACCAACATACTTGTGTTTCAAATCTTTAAAAGAGGAACTAAGTGTACCATGATCCCCTATTGCATGAAAGGTGGTACGTAGGCACTAAAGGTTCGCAACCGCGGCGGGTGCAAAAATCATAAAAAGTATATTTCTTTTCTCACCTCCACCATCCATTTTATATATAACACATTTTTTTATAGCCAAAATATACAGATTTTACAAAAAGGTTCATACGGAGTGTTGTACCCCAAAATTTGCCCTCCCATTTCCTCAACATTTTCTCACCACAAGACCCTTGGAGTTCAAGATCCAGCTAGGGTTTCCTCTGCTCAAGACTTCTCCTTGCACTGTTGACCCAAATTAGGGTTTGTGTTTGCACAAAGATGTTTTGACCTAAAATGCCTAAGATGACCTCCATACCATATATACAAGCTATCCCAAGCATTAGACACGACCTGTAACACCTCTAACCAACTTCACCATTTTCACTTTTGCTGTTTTGCAGGTTGATTGCCATAGCTTGATTCACTTGGTTTCAAAGCAAGATAAAGGTGGGAATAGCATCCCTGGACTTCAAGCAAGTTGTACCAATCCTCACCTTGCCTTGAAAGTGCCTCCATTGCCAGACACGATCCAAGCTGAACAGGTAAGTTCATGGACTTCTATCTCTCAATATAGGAAGAGTTAGCTTTAAGTTTATGAATGAAAAATGTTCTACTCATGCCCCTGAAGCTATACATATCTTCACTTTCCATGTGCTGAGAGAATTTAAGACCTGAACATTGACAAAAACTTAGGTTAAGAATTAGGGATGGAGAAATTCTTTCTCATTTCTAAGAGTTAAGTTAAGTTTTTTATATGTATGGAATCGTGGCTTGATGCTTGACATTTTTCATGTTGTGAGTTTGTGCTAAAAGTCCAAGAATCATGAGATAGCAGAAACGCGTGTTTTGTTCAAGGGTGCTGGAGGTTGAAGAAGACAGAGTCCTTGGGTTGGGCCTGAAATGTTTTTCCTTTTCACACCACTGTTTTACACATGCACCCCCCTGGCCCATTTTGAGTTTTATTTATCATTTTTAATTTTTTCCTTTTGATTCTGGTTCTATATTTTTATTTAAACATAAAAAAATATTAAAATTATTTTTCCCATATTTTTTGCTTTTTTTTTTATATTTATTTGACTTTATTTAGTTTTGTACATAAATAAACATTTATATACTTTTATTTGAAATAACCAAAAAAATAATATAAACACTTTTATTTTCTGATTTTTATTTTATTTTACCTTTGAAAACATTTTACATAAAATATACTTTTTTTTGTAAATATTAAATATTTTATTTTTGTACATATAATATATATTTAATAAATAATGTAAATACTTATATATTTATTAGTATATTTAGGTTTAAAACACAAAAATAATACATTTTTATTTTTATTAATATTTAACTTAAAAAATCACTTTTTGATAATATACTTCCTTTTTATTTATTTTTTGTACATAATTAATAAGTATTGCATATATTAAATAATTAATACATTTTGTTTAATAAAATTAGGGTTTTGCCCTAAATACCTAAAAATACCAAAAAATTAATTCATTTTATTTTTGTTTATTTGACACATGATAAATACTCTTTTACATACATATGAAAACCATTTTTGCATTTTGCATATTTATTTTATTTTATTTAATCCTTGTGCAATTAAATCCCTTGTAGAATTTCAATTTGGATGTAATAGTTAGATTTTAATTTCTTGCTAAAATATCCCCATTTGAACATTTGTACCCCCCCATCCCATATATTGTGTTGTAATAACTTAGGACCTTTTATTTTTCGCATTTAAAAGCTTCCTAATTATGCCATGTTAGAATTAGGGTTTTGTATGCAAATAAAAAAAACAACAAATAGTTTGACCTAAATTCAAGATAAACAAGCATGAAAATGGACAACACTAATCACACTTGCACCCCTAGGGTACTCCACTTGTTGCCTTCAATAATGGGCCATATTGCATGTTAGGTATCTTTGGTAAAAACAAAACAATCAAATGATCATAGTCCCTCGATGACGCTTTCAAAAGTTGCCCAAAAAAATGATCAAGTCCCTTAAAGGAAAAATTGCCCAAAGATACTTGGCACCATTGCAATCATGGTCTAAACGATGACCCTCGCCCGTCCCGTTCACATCCTAACACAAGATTGTCCACCAAATACAATGGTGGAACAAAATTGTTAAAAGGGTTAAAACATAGCAAAGATCTTTGAGAAATTTAGAGTAGACAAACTCTTGGTTACTTGCCAACTTGCAAAAACAAAAACACTTGCCTATCTTTCAAAACCAACATCACAATACACTTTCAAAACAACTTTCAAAAACATTGAAAACTTTTCAAAAGACATACACCTTTGTATACATCCCAACATGGATCATTACAAAGGTTGCCACCACATTGGCCTCTTTTCAAAACATTTTCAAAACACACACACAAAGCACCATTTCAAAACAATTGAAAATCAAGGCAAGTTGATATAAGAAAGTAACTAAGAGCCCATGGATAACCATGGATAGAAAGGGTGCTAATACCTTCCCTTTCTATAACCTACTCCCCGAACCCAAGAAAACATCTCAAAGGTTTTTGCTGTGCTTTTTAACCTTTCCTTAGGATAAAATAAAAAGCCGGTGGCGACTCTTGCTCAACCGAAACATTTGCGAAAACAAACGCAAACCTCAAGTCAGTTCTCCCACCGTATCACAGAACTGGCGACTCTGCTGGGGATTTCTTAAAAGTGGAGTTACCTTAGGGCTTAGATCACCCTCTTGCATGACTAATTGTTTGTTTTGATTGCTTTACATCTTGGCTCTCTTGTTTGGGTTTGCAATTCTACACCCGGATTTGGGGAAACATTCATAGATAGCAATACGTTGTGGAAACTGTGCGGGTATACCGACATGGTTAAAGCAATAGCTATATTAGTGCGACATATTTGTGAGTACCGGTAACCCTTGAGTTCAATCAAGGAGAGTACGGGGCTGCTGAGTGATGTCACTAAGTACTAATGACCTAGAACCTTACTTGACCATCTTGGCCTTTCATTAGGGGTAGTGAGATGACCGGCTTTGGTGCAGTCCGAAGTTGGTAGATACTCGATACTACACTCATTGAGGGTTGTTTTCTTGGAATATTTTGGTTGCTAGTTAAGTGGCTAAACCAAAACAATGAACAATGAAAACAATCCAGTGATATTGAGCTTCTTAGAACCCGGTTACTATTTATAGGACAGGTTTTTAAGCCAACTACACTCAAGAGGGTACTTACCTATGAAACCCCATGCAAGCCTGAAACTAGGGTTTGGTGTGAATTGTTTGTACATATGTTTTGTGCATACATCATGAACATCATAAAGCATCATATGCATTCACTAACCACTTCAAGGGTTTAGATTTTCATCTTTGTTCTTGTTTTGTACGTCATGGAAATTCCTCGCAGGAAAACCATCCAAGTCAACCTTGTGAGAATCCCTCCTCAACTCAAGGAGCTCACATCAAGAATTCCGGAAAGCTCTCCCTTCAGTGAAAGACATGGTAGACTGCTCAGCCTAGTCAACACCAACATTGAAGAGGACATGATGAAGGTGTTATTCCAGTTCTTTGACCCTCTTCACCAATGTTTCACTTTCCCCGACTACCAGTTGGTGCCCACTTTGGAGGAATTTTCTCAACTCCTGAGAATTCCTATCCTTAATCAACTACCTTTCAACGGTACGGAAAATGAACCAAAACCTGAAGATGTTGCTCGAGTACTACATCTACAGCCATCTGACATCAAGGGGCATTGGGAAACTAGAAGCGGTGTCAAAGGCTTCTTAGCAAAATTATTGTTTGAGAAGGCACAAGAGTGTTGGAATTCATTGGACCTATAAGCCTTTGAAGAAATTGTGGCACTCCTTATCTATGGGTTGGTCTTGTTCCCAAATCCTGACCAGCTTGTAGATGTCAACACCGTCAAGATCTTCTTATCCAGAAATCCAATACCAACATTGCTTGGGGACGTTCTTCACTCATTTTACACTCGAACAATGAGAAAGAGGGGTGTTCTCATGTGCTGTACTCCTCTCCTTGCAAGGTGGTTTGTTTTGCACCTTCCACAATCTGTCTTGAAGAACGACCAAGGCTTAAGGTGGTCACAACGATTGATGACCCTCACTCACTCTGATGTACATTGGTGTTCTCGGTCCAGAGAAAATGTCATCATCGTCGATCATTGTGGAGAGTTCCCTAATGTTCCATTACTTGGCATTAGGGGAGGCATTACCTACAACCCTTGTCTAGCCTTGAGACAATTTGGATATGCACGAAGAGATGGCCCTCACGACATATTGATTCCTGACCTAGTTTTTGACTTCGACAACGATGCGCAAGGACTTCGCCAAAGATTTATCAGAGCTTGGAGGATGCCCAACAAGGTTGACAGCAAGACACTGGGGCACAAGAACTCCATCCCTCTTGAGCCTTACCTCAAATGGGTACGAGCCCGAGCCCAGAGTCTAATGATGCCTTATCCTCATGTTCTCCCTGTGACTAAAGAGCCCGTTAAGGAAGGAGAGGTTCCCTACACCATCCTATATCCTGACATGCCTACATCGTGGGAGGAGATGCAGAAGAGTTGGATCCAACTCAAGGAGGAACAGAATACTTTTGAAGCCAGCTTCTACGCCAGTGAGAAGAAGGTTTTGGAGCTTACCCGCCGACTCCATGAGGAAGAGACCCTCAACACCTACATTGCACCAAAGAGGATGTGCAACATCTTTTTACCTTGAGAAGTTTTTGTAATATTTGGCCCATGGGGCATTTATGTACTGACAAATTTCTTCTTATTAATATGACGTGCGTTCTTTTTTGTTTGCAACAATTTTGAATGTTCTAAATCCTTGAATGCATTGCATACATAAGCATACCATTCATCATGTGCATAAGCAGGTCTCCACACCAGGTTTCCTTATCTTTCTGCTGTTTATTTCAGTAAGATGGATCTCGAACAGACGGTCAAGGACTTGCAGTCTCAAAACGCACAGTTTCAACAACTCCTGATGACCTTGGCTAAGGGTCAGGAAGATCTGAAAGCCCTGCTGGGGAACAAAGACCAAGTGAAAAAGAAGAATAAGAGAATCGGGATGGCTACCCTAGGGAGAAGTTTTGAGGGTGAAGCCAGAAGAGTGCTTGAATTTCCCCCTACTTCTGAGGAGGGAACCAGTAAAGGGAATGCGGCTGCAGTGCCTTCTGAATCCGAGGTTGAAGAAGAGGAGGCTGAAGAAGACGAAGACTAGTCTGATCAACAATACCCGCCCGCTGATGATAAGTACAAAGGTTTGGAAGACAGGTTGGCAGCTATGGAGCTGTAGAGAGTTCCCGGCTTAGATTTCGAAGATTTGGGATTAGTTGCTGGAATTGTCATCCCCCCAAAGTTCAAAGTGCCAGTTTTTGTAAGGTATGACGGGCTGTCTTGCCCTAAAATGCATCTCAGATCATATGTAAGGAAGATCCAACCTTACACTGCAGACAAGAACCTTTGGATCCATTTCTTTCAGGATAGCCTTTCTGGGGCTCAACTCGAGTGGTTCTATCAGCTGGATGGAGCCAGTATCCGAAACTGGGAAGACTTGGCCACGGCGTTTTATAAACAGTATCAGTATAATTCTGATCTCGCTCCTACGTGTACCCAACTCCAGGGTATGTCACTGGGGACGGGCGAAGGATTCAAGGAGTATGCACAAAAGTGGAGAGACTTGGCTGGCAGGGTGCAGCCACCTTTGACTGACCGTGAACTTGTTGACATGTTCTTAGGGACCTTGTCTGGTCCGTTCTTTAACCATCTGATTGGTAATTCTTTTGCTGGGTTTACAGATTTGATCTTGACTGGTGAGAGGATAGAAGCTGGTATCAAGTCGGGGAAGATACAGAAAGGTGCCGCTGCGAGTACTGAAAAGAAGCCTTTCAAGAAGGAAGCTGGTGCTATTTATGGTCCCAGAAGACAAGTTAAGCCAGAACGCCGCCAAGCTGTCAATGCATTGGTAATTTCAAAGCCTGCTGCTGCTCCTCAACAATTCAACCAGCAAAGGGGTGAGAGACCCAAAAGGCAGTACACCCGACTTAGTATGACCCTGTCTCAGATTTTGCCGCAACTACTATCAACCAATCTGGTAACTGTCAAAGAAGCTCCGAAGGTTGTGAACACAGCTTCTCCAAAGTACAACCCCAACGCCCGTTGCGCTTATCACTCTGATAGCCCCGGGCATACTACGGACGATTGCTGGGCTCTGGGGAATAAGGTTCAAGACCTTATTGATGCTAAGGAAATACAGTTTGAGGCGCCTGAAAGGCCCAATGTTGTAACTGCTCCCATGCCCCAGCATGGAGTAAATGTCGTGGAAGAAGACCGATATGTAGCCTCTGTGGAAGAGATTGTTACTCCGTTATCGACTGTTAAAAGGAATTTGTTGTTAGCCGGTTTATTTCCGGGATATGGAGAAGATTTCCTTCTATGTGTTGTTTCTCCTTTTGGTTTCCCTTTGCTAAAATCAGGTATCCAAAGCCTGATGGATAGCAAAGAGATCTTATTCGAGAAGATTGTCGTTCCTGCCGTCCCTGCCGAAGAAGTTTCTATTGTCACTATTTTCAACAAACCTCCCAAGGCTCCTTCAAAGAAGCCTGTCAAAATCATGACCACTCAGAAGATTGCTCCTATCATCATCACAGTTCCGGGGCCTCTCCCTTACACATCCGACAAAGCTGTCCCATGGCACTATGGGGCAGATGTTTATGTGCTTGGAGTGAAGCAAGAATTTGATACAAGTACCGGTGTCAGCAACATCACCGGGCCTGCCAAAATTACTCGCAGTGGTAGGTTGTTTTCACCAGATATTTCGCCGCCAGTTATTCAGAAACCTCTTATCATCACACCCGCAAGTGTGCATGTTTCCCTTCCTAATCAAGTTCCTGTTTCTACCCATGCTGCCGAGTCCTCTAACGCTCGGGGCAAAGGGATTGCTACTGATTTGCCTGCCCTGACGGAGGCGCCGAAGACAAGCACTGTTGAAGCCTCCCAGCAAGAGATGGAGGAGATCCTCAAGATTATCGAGAAAAGTGATTTCAATGTTGTTGAGCAGTTGGGGCACACCCCATCAAAGATTTCTATGCTATCACTGTTGTTGTGTTCAGAGGCCCACGCCAAGGCTCTGATCTCCTTCCTGAAGACGGCCCATGTGCCACAAGAAACGTCTGCTGATCAATTTACTGATTGTGTGGATAACTTGACTGTTGATAACGGGTTGGGCTTTTCTGACGCCGATCTGACTGTAAAAGGAAAGAACCATAATGACGCCCTGCATGTCTCTATTGAATGCAGGGGCACTACTCTTTCCCATGTGTTGGTAGACACTGGTTCTTCATTGAATGTATTGCCCAAGAAGGCCCTAGACAGATTGGATTGTGAGGGTCTGGAGCTCAAGCCTAGTAACATTGTTGTCCGAGCCTTTGACGGTTCGAAAAGGATGGTACATGGTGAAGTTAACATCCCAATCAGGGTTGGTTCTCAAGTTTTTGATTCAACTTTCTATGTGATGGACATCCGTCCATCCTACTCTTGTTTGCTGGGTCGTCCATGGATCCAGAAGGCTGGAGCTGTGACCTCCACAGTGCATCAGAAGCTTAAGTACCCAGTCAGAGGAAATATTGTTACAGTTCAGGGGGAGGAAGAATATATGGTCAGTCACTTAAACTCGTTATGATACATAGAAATGGATGGGGAATTCATTGAAACCCCCTTTCAACACTTTGAAAAGGTGCCTCAGACACTTGCATCAACTGAAACTGTGATTGAAGACCCTCCTTTGAAGATGGCTTCCTTAAGGGATGCCCGGGCTGTGATTGAGAAGGGTGAGTGCACAAACTGGGACCGGCTTCCTGACTTTACTCCGAAGACCGACAAGTTTGGTTTGGGCTTCACTGCAGAGGCTCAGAGGGCTGTTCGCAAAGCAAGAGTTGGAAGACCTCATGTGTTCATCAACAATCCAGGAGTGAATGCTATTGAGGACGACGCGGAGGAATCGGAATTTGACAGCTGGATCTACCCAACAACCGACAGTGGACCAAGCAACTGGACTGCCAAAGACATCACACCTATTACTTTTGTCACTCAGTAATGAACTCTTTTGTTTTCAATTTGTAACAAACAATATGTTGAAACTTTTTATGGCTCGGTGTCCTACCCGGGGCACCGTGGCTCCATTTGTGAGGGATTTTGTATGACATTTTCATATATCATTAATCAAAGCATTGGACGTTTGTTGCATTTCAAATCTTGTGCTCCTTTTCTTTCTTTATCATATATTGCAAAACAGCTATATTTACACACACTCACTTATACAGGTTCCAATCCACTCTGGATCTCACTGGTAACGACTCTGCTACTGCCAGCTATGACTTCGAAAATCTGATCAACTTAGCTGAAGACGAAGGTGAAGATGATTGCGAAGTGCCTGGTGAACTTGCAAGAGTGATACTCCAGGAAGAGAGGGCCATTCAGCCACACGAAGAGCCAGTGGAAACGGTAAATCTGGGTACTGAGACAGACAAAAAGGAAGTCAAGATTGGTGCCAATCTAGAGCTCAGTGTGAAGCAACGGTTGATTCAGATACTGCATGACTACATGTAAATCTTTGCTTGGTCTTACAAGGACATGCCTGGTTTGGATGCCGACATTGTGGTTCATCACCTGCCTACCAAGGAAGACTGCCCTCCGGTAAAACAAAAGGTTCGCCGTATGCGTCCAGAAATGTCCGAGAAAATCAAAGCTGAGGTTATGAAACAATTCGATGTCGGGTTTCTAGCAGTGACTTCTTACCCTCAGTGGGTTGCCAACGTGATTCCAGTGCCAAAGAAAGATGGTAAGGTCCGAATGTGTGTCGATTACAGGGATTTGAACAGGGCCAGCCCCAAGGATGATTTCCCTCTGCCTCATATCGACGTTCTGGTTGATAATACTGCTCAGCATAAAGTATTCTCCTTCATGGACGGCTTCTCCGGTTATAATCAAATCAAGATGGCTCCTGAAGACATGGAGAAGACCACTTTCGTTACTCAGTGGGGCACCTTTTGCTATAAGGTCATGCCATTTGGATTGAAAAATGCTGGGGCAACTTACCAACGTGCCATGGTTGCTTTATTTCATGATATGATCCATCATGAGATAGAAGTATACGTCGACGATATGATTGCGAGATCCCAAACTGAGGAGGAACACCTTGACCATCTACGGAAGCTGTTTGACCGTCTGAAGTTGTACAAGCTAAGGTTGAACCCAAACAAATGCACCTTTGGGGTGAGATCTGGAAAATTGCTAGGCTTCATTGTAAGCGACAAAGGTATTCAAGTAGATCCTGCCAAGGTAAAAGCCATACAAGAGATGCCAGCTCCCAAGACAGAGAAAGAAGTCAGAGGCTTTCTAGGACGGTTGAACTACATTGCCCGATTCATCTCACATCTAACTGCTACCTGTGAACTAATCTTCAAACTACTGAAGAAAGATCAAGTAGTACGGTGGAACGATGAATGTCAGGCCGCTTTCGACAGAATCAAAGAGTATCTCCAAGAACCACCCATTCTTATGCCACCAGTTGAAGGGAGACCTCTAATTTTATACTTGACAGTACTTGACAACTCAATGGGGTGTGTGCTGGGGCAGCATGACGAGTCTGGCCGAAAAGAGCACGCCATTTATTACCTGAGCAAAAAGGTTACCGACTGTGAGACTCGGTACTCACTGCTTGAGAAAACTTGTTGCGCTCTGGTATGGGCTGCTCGCCGGCTGAGACAGTATATGTTGACTCACACTACTCTGTTGATTTCAAAAATGGATCCAATCAAGTACATATTCGAAAAGCCTGCTCTGTCCGGAAGAATAGCAAGATGGCAAATGATCTTGACGGAATATGACATCCAGTACACGACTCAAAAAGCAATCAAAGGAAGTGTATTGGCAGACCATTTGGCACACCAACCTGTGGACGATTACCAGTCGTTGAACTTCGAATTTCCAGACGAAGACATCATGGTAGTGACTGATTATGAAATACCTGGACCGGATGAAGGACCTGAGGAAGGATCCCGATGGTCTATGCACTTTGACGGAGCCTCAAACTCTTTGGGTAATGGTATCGGCACTGTGATCATATCCCCTAAAGGCACTCATACTCCCCTCACCGCCCGGCTGTGTTTCAACTGCACCAACAACATGGCGGAGTATGAGGCATGTATCATGGGTCTTCAAGCTGCAATCGATTTAAGGATCAAGTTTCTTAGTGTCTTCGGAGATTCCGCTCTCGTGATCAATCAGGTCAAAGGCGAGTGGGATATGAAACACCCAAATCTTATTCCTTACAAGGAGTATGTGCTGACATTGCTTCCCCACTTCGAGGAGATAACTTTTGAACACTTCCCAAGAGAGGAGAATTAGTTAGCGGACGCGTTCGCTACAATGTCTTCTATGTTCAAAGTCAAATGGGACAACGAGGCGCCCCAGATCATCATTTGGAAGTTGGACGAGCCTGCATATTACTGTGATCTTGAGGCTGAGGATGTAATTGAAAAACCCTGGTATCATGAAGTGAAGAGGTACTTGGAAGCTCAAGAATACCCCGAGGGTGTATCCGTTAACGACAAGAAGATTCTGAGAAGGTTCGCAGCAAAATTCTTCCTCAGCAATGGCATTATCTACAAGCGAAACCATGACTCAACCTTACTGCGTTGTGTGGATAAGACCGAAGCAGAAAAGATCATGGCAGAACTACATGAAGGTACATTCGAAACATATTCCAGTGGACACACCATGGCAAAGAAAATCCTTCGGGCAGGATATTTCTGGTCCACAATGGAAGCCGACTGTCACCAACATTCGCGAACTTGTCATAAATGCCATATTTATGCTGATAAGGTGCACATTCCTCCGGTTCCTCTGAATGTCTTAACAGCACCTTGGCCTTTTGCAATGTGGGGCATTGATATTATCGGCGAGATCCGACCGACGGCATCCAACGGGCACCGCTTCATCTTGGTAGCAATTGATTACTTCACAAAATGGGTTGAAGCAGCTTCTTATGCTATAGTAACCAAGAGCGTCGTGGCACGGTTCATTCGGCACAACCTGATCTGTCGATACAGTGTACCTGAGAGGATCATTACGGATAATGGTACCAATCTTAACAACAAGATGATCACTGAGCTCTGCGAGCAATTCAAGATACAGCACCACAATTCTTCTCCCTACCGGCCGAAGATGAATGGGGCTGTCGAAGCGGCAAATAAGAATATCAAGAAGATTGTGCAGAAGATGACAGTGACCTATAAAGATTGGCACGAAATGTTACCATTTTCTCTTCATGGTTACCGCACTTCAGCACGGACGTCGGCAGGGGCGACTCCCTTTTCCTTGATCTATGGCATGGAGGCGGTCTTACCTATTGAAGTCCAGATACCCTCTCTCCGGATAATGAAGGATGCAGACTTGAGCGAAGATGACTGGATCCAGACTCGGCTTGATCAGTTAAACCTAATTGACGAAAAGAGACTCACTTCTATTTGTCATGGTCAGACGTATCAAAAACGGATGATCAGGGCATTTAACAAGAAGGTCAAACGACAAGACTATCAAGTCGGAGACCTGGTAATCAAGCGCATCATTCTTCCTCAAAGTGATCCCAGGGGCAAATGGACCCCTACGTACGAAGGGCCATTTGTGGTTAAACATATCTTCTCAGGAGGAGCTATGATTCTAACTACCATGGATGGTGACGACCTTCCTCACCCCGCCAATGCAGACATAGTAAAAAGATACTACGCATGAATAAAAGACCCGCTAGGTTGATACACCTAGGCAAAAATAAGGGCTTCCCGGCGAACCAAAAGGGTTCGGGCAAAAAATAAGGGATGAAACAAAAAAAAATTTGTACACCCGGCAAGTCGAAAACCTGAAAAGGCGGCTTGGGCAAAAATGGGTATCCCGGTGGACTGAAAACCCGAAAGGGCGGTCCAGGCAAAAGTTAGGGATAAAGCGTAATATTATGTCTCATTGGATCACCTGGCATCCAGAATTCGACATCAACCATCAGACTTCGGCGTCGATCAATCAGCTTCATCTTCAACTAAATAGCAAAGTGATGAGACGCTTGAAGACATAAAGGCGATAGCAGAGTTGGAACCCAGTGGGATTTATTTTTCACATAGCTGTTTTGTTTCCTTTCCACAAAATTGTATAAACTCTATTTTTGCTCGGCGGCATTCTCTTACTAGGACGTCAGCCTCTTGTACAAAACGCCTATTTTCAGGCAAATTTCAAAATCAATACAAGTTCAATTTTTCAGACAAATTATCCATTGTTTTTCCTTTTTCTGTTTTGTTTTGCGAAGAACGTCCAATGATCATTTTTAATATATGCATTTGCTGTTAATTGCTAACCATGAATATTTGCATACGAGACAAAAGACTAATTACAGATGACATCAGAAACAGGGGCAGTTTAGAATTGTCCAAGCGGTCTAGTTGCTCTGTCCACCAAGGTACCAAGGTAGGTTCGGCTGAAGAACGTAACCAAGTTACCTCAACTCCCCACAGAGTAAGACAAGATTCAGCAATACTTTCCCCAAGTAGAGTTGGTTTCCTATCAACCCTGAAAAGGCACAATATTCCCCTAGCAAGTCAGCAATACTCTCCCCAGGCAGAGATAATCCACTGTTAGCCTTAAGGAATTTGAGCATCCCCAGAAGATCTCAACATTCCCCGGCAGAGTATAGACATTCCTCAGCAAGCATCCCTGACAGTATTAATTAGAGATTGTTCCCCGGCGGAATACCAACACCCCAGTACAGTCTGAAAAGTTTCCCCAGGAGAGTGGAATCCACATCCATAGTAGATTCTGGAAGCTTGTCCCCTGTAGAGTACGGACGTCCCTCCCGGACTTTATTCAAAGTTATTCCTCACAAGAGCTTATAACTGGGTTATCCTCAGCTAATAACACGGAAAGTCCGTCCTCGGCGAAATTCTTCCTATCCCCAGTGGAGTTCATCAAAGTTCCCCAACATAACTTATCAGCAGAATCCCCGGCGGAGTCTATCATTGGAATCCCCAGCGGAGTTCTCATCAAAACCTCAGCGAAGTATCTCTTCCCACAGAGTAATTCCCCGAAGAGTATTCTCTTCACCAAGTTTATTCCCCAACGGAGTCATCTTCTCCTACCGGTTTATTCTTGCAACCATCATCCCCAGCGGAAACGAAGAACTCTACTCTTCAACATCAGCCAAGGCTTTGATTCCCCGGCCAGTCGTCAAGGATTTATTTTCCTAGGCGAAAATAAATTCATAAACATTTCACATTTCATACATCCTGCTTGCATACATGACAGAGTGCATACAACACTATCTCATTTTGAACATCATGACATCATGCATCTCATACATCATGACATTGCATACAACTGATGTTTTGCCTTTTCAGGAAAAGGTCAATCCAAAGATGATTACTATCAACTATTGCAATTCCAGATTCGATACCTGTATCTAGCCAGGGCACATCTGTGAGTGATGGATTGTAGATTCGATACCTGTATCTAGCCAGGGCATATCTACATGAAGAGTTTGAAGATCAACCCCTGTAACAGGCCAGGAAATTATCTTTCATTCTCAGGTCAGAGGTCTACACCTGTATCCAACCAGGAAAGCTATCTCTACCAACCTTTTGCAATTCCAGATTCGATACCTGTATCCAGCCAGGGCATATCTGTAGACGACAATTCCAGATTCGATACCTGTATCCAGCCAGGGCACATCTGTGAGCAACCAATTCCAGATTCGATACCTGTATCCAGCCAGGGCATATCTGTAGGCGACAATTCCAGATTCGATACCTGTATCCAGCCAGGGCACATCTGTGAGCAACCGATAGTGGATTCGACTCCTGTATCTAGCCAGGGCATATCTGCATGAAGAGTTTGAAGATCAACACCTGTAACAAGCCAGGAAACATCTTCCCTTCTCAAAGCACGCAAGTGCTCGCTAAGGAATCTCTTACGCGATCAACACTTCCAAATGGCATCTATAAGCCCATTCCCGACAAGGTTCTGTCACATCTCCAGATGGCATCTATAAGCCCATCCCCCTATCCACCATCTCTCCAAATGGCATCTATAAGCCCATTCCCGACATCACATTGTTGATACTCCAGCATGCGAGTGCAAACTTCCGGGAACTCTAGTGTCCAATCTCCTTTTACCCTCGAGTCGCGAAAGGCAAACTTGCCAATCTAACTCTTCAGGTCTAAGAAGATTGAATAGGGGCAACTGTTGTACCCCAAAATTTGCCCTCCCATTTCCTCAACATTTTCTCACCACAAGACCCTTGGAGTTCAAGATCCAGCTAGGGTTTCCTCTGCTCAAGACTTCTCCTTGCACTGTTGACCCAAATTAGGGTTTGTGTTTGCACAAAGATGTTTTGACCTAAAATGCCTAAGATGACCTCCATACCATATATACAAGCTATTCCAAGCATTAGACACGACCTGTAACACCTATAACCAACTTCACCATTTTCACTTTTGCTGCTTTGCAGGTTGATTGCCATAGCTTGATTCACTTGGTTTCAAAGCAAGCTAAAGGTTGGAATAGTATCCCTGGACTTCAAGCAAGCTGTACCAATCCTCACCTTGCCTTGAAAGTGCCTCCATTGCCAAACACGATCCAAGCTGAACAGGTAAGTTCATGGACTTCTATCTCTCAATATAGGAAGAGTTAGCTTTAAGTTTATGAATGAAAAATGTTCTACTCATGCCTCTGAAGCTATACATATCTTCACTTTCCATGTGCTGAGAGAATTTAAGACCTGAACATTGACAAAAACTTAGGTTAAGAATTAGGGATGGAGAAATTCTCTCTCATTTCTGAGAGTTAAGTTAAGTTTTTTATATGTATGGAATCGTGGCTTGATGCTTGACAGTTTTCATGTTGTGAGTTTGTGCTAAAAGTCCAAGAATCATGAGATAGCAGAAACGCGTGTTTTGTTCAAGGGTGTTGGAGGTTGAAGAAGACAGAGTCCTTGGGCTGGGCCTGAAATGTTTTTCCTTTTCACACCACTGTTTTACACATGCACCCCCCCTGGTCCATTTTGAGTTTTATTTATCATTTTTAATTTTTTCCTTTTGATTCTGGTTCTATATTTTTATTTAAACATAAAAAAATATTAGAATTATTTTTCCCATATTTTTTGCATTTTTTTTTATATTTATTTGACTTTATTTAGTTTTGTACATAAATAAACATTTATATACTTTTATTTGAAATAACCAAAAAAATAATATAAACACTTTTATTTTCTGATTTTTATTTTATTTTACCTTTGAAAACATTTTACATAAAATATACTTTTTTTTGTAAATATTAAATATTTTATTTTTGTACATATAATATATATTTAATAAATAATGTAAATACTTATATATTTATTAGTATATTTAGGTTAAAAACACAAAAATAATACATTTTTATTTTTATTAATATTTAACTTAAAAAATCACTTTTTGATAATATACTTCCTTTTTATTTATTTTTTGTACATAATTAATAAGTATTGCATATATTAAATAATTAATACATTTTGTTTAATAAAATTAGGGTTTTGCCCTAAATACCTAAAAATACCAAAAAATTAATTCATTTTATTTTTGTTTATTTGACACATGATAAATACTCTTTTACATACATATGAAAACCATTTTTGCATTTTGCATATTTATTTTATTTTATTTAATCCTTGTGCAATTAAATCCCTTGTAGAATTTCAATTTGGATGTAATAGTTAGATTTTAATTTCTTGCTAAAATATCCCCATTTGAACATTTGTACCCCCCATCCCATATATTGTGTTGTAATAACTTAGGACCTTTTATTTTTCGCATTTAAAAGCTTTCTAATTATGCCATGTTAGAATTAGGGTTTTGTATGCAAATAAAAAAAAACAACAAATAGTTTGACCTAAATTCAAG
This sequence comes from Vicia faba, assembly GCA_948472305.1. Lineage (NCBI taxonomy): Eukaryota > Viridiplantae > Streptophyta > Magnoliopsida > Fabales > Fabaceae > Vicia > Vicia faba. The sequence continues at coordinate 118,521,322 of OX451737.1, forward strand.
ATAAACAAGCATGAAAATGGACAACACTAATCACACTTGCACCCCTAGGGTACTCCACTTGTTGCCTTCAATAATGGGCCATATTGCATGTTAGGTATCTTTGGTAAAAACAAAACAATCAAATGATCATAGTCCCTCGGTGACGCTTTCAAAAGTTGCCCAAAAAAATGATCAAGTCCCTTAAAGGAAAAATTGCCCAAAGATACTTGGCACCATTGCAATCATGGTCTAAACGATGACCCTCGCCCGTCCCGTTCACATCCTAACACAAGATTGTCCACCAAATACAATGGTGGAACAAAATTGTTAAAAGGGTTAAAACATAGCAAAGATCTTTGAGAAATTTAGAGTAGACAAACTCTTGGTTACTTGCCAACTTGCAAAAACAAAAACACTTGCCTATCTTTCAAAACCAACATCACAATACACTTTCAAAACAACTTTCAAAAACATTGAAAACTTTTCAAAAGACATACACCTTTGTATACATCCCAACATGGATCATTACAAAGTTTGCCACCACATTGGCCTCTTTTCAAAACATTTTCAAAACACACACACAAAGCACCATTTCAAAACAATTGAAAATCAAGGCAAGTTGATATAAGCAAGTAACTAAGAGCCTATGGATAACCATGGATAGAAAGGGTGCTAATACCTTCCCTTTCTATAACCTACTCCCCGAACCCAAGAAAACATCTCAAAGGTTTTTGCTGTGCTTTTTAACCTTTCCTTAGGATAAAATAAAAAGTCGGTGGCGACTCTTGCTCAACCGAAACATTTGCGAAAACAAACGCAAACCTCAAGTCAGTTCTCCCATCGTATCACACGGAGTACCGTAGATGTTTAGGGTGCTAATACCTTCCCTTTGCATAACTAACCCCCTTACCTTGAATCTTTCCCCCTTTTTGGGTTATTCTCTCTTTTCCCATTCCTTTGGAAACAAATAAAGCACGGTGGCGATTTTTATTTTGATTTGTATAAAGTCTAGTCAATCCAATGGCTTAGTCTTGAACATTTCTACCGCCACAGAAAAATGGCGACTTCACTGGGGAAAGATTGACCTCTTCCTGGTCCATCCCTAAGTGGGTTAAGCCTATCTTTGTTTATATCTGTATATTTGCTATTGTTGTTTATGTGTTATAATTTGTATATATGTTTGTTTGGATTTTTCTGGTTTTCAGGGTGCTTGGTGATTACTCATAAGTCCTATACCCAGACTTGGGCAAACTTTAAGATAGGACAGGCGGTATAAGCATGTTAACTTTGAGGGAGTAATCCCAAAAAAGGAGGCATGAGATCCCCCACTCAATGGAGGCCCCTTTGACTGTAGTGTCATTTACCGAGTAATCGAGAATACGTACTGCTTTTGACCTGGGAGCCTGCTGAAACTGTGGACCGTAGAATACCAAACCCATCTTGGCCTTTTAGGTGTAGTGCAGAAGCTATGACGGAGTAATTCGGAAATAGTTGTCACGCGATACTACACTCAGACGAGTCTTTCTTGAGAATATTACTAATTACCAAGTTAATAGGGAAGTTGGTAATATCCGAATGAAGGATGTAGGCTCTGGGAACCTCTAGAACCTTGTTTGGAAGGTGATAACTCTTAGACCAACACCTTATGGGTAATACCTTCGACCTCATGCTCATGACATTGAACATATGAACCCTATATGTGTGATCTTGTGTGTGATTGTTGCATCATGCATCCATGCACTGATAAGCATCTTTTGAAGAAAACAATATTTCAAGGGATTTAAAGGTTGACTATTTGTGAATATCTCAGGTACTGTTAACCATGGATTTTGGAAAGAGAAAGACCGAGAAATACAATTTCAAGGATCCCAAGATAGATGAGTTGGTCAGTCTAATTCCAGAGATCGAGTGTTCTGCAGACTTTCGGAAGAAGTATGGATCCATTATTCCTCTCATGAAGTTGAAGATGAAGGAGGGTATTCTCTCGACCTTGGTCTAGTTCTATGATCCGATGTATCACTGCTTTATTTTTCCTGATTATCAGTTGATGCCTACACTGGAGGAGTATTCCTATCTATTTAATTTACCCGTTACCGATCGTGTTCCTTTTACTGGTTTGGAGGGTGATCCAAAACCACATGAGATAGCTGCTTTGATTCATCTGGGGAAGTCTGAGGTGGAAGCCCATATGACTACCAAAGGAGGGATTAGAGGATTACCAGCTCAGTTCTTATTGGAGAAAGCTCGTTACTTTGCCAGAATGAAGAGTATGGTTGCTTTTGAGGCCATCTTTGCTTTACTTGCTTATGGATTATTCTTATTTCCTAATGTGGACAAGTTTGTCGACATTAATGCTATCAGGATTTTCATGATTGGAAACCCGGTTCCTGCACTGTTGGGTGGTGCTTATTACTCTGTTCATCTTCAGAGTTCCTATTATGGGGGAATGATTATCTGTTGCATGCTGTTGTACCCCAAAATTTGCCCTCCCTTTCTTCAGGAAACCATCTTGGATTTTCAAGGTCCCTCTGAAACAAATCCAAGTCTTGAGTTATCCCTTTGCCCAAGCAAGCCACTTACAAGAACAAGATGATCTCACGAACTCCAAAAACAACGCTTTCATCTTGAGGAAAGTCAAATTCTAAGTGCTTAGAATGTTTCTTTAAAATAAGTGTTTTTAGAAAAATCAGCGCTTCAGAACTTCTGGACCCATTCCAGATGAAGACGGTCAGAAGTTGCAAGCTTGGCTCAGCGTGGTCAAAAGTTGGCTCTTCAGCAGCTACATCAGTGCAATCAGAAGTTGTAAACGTGGTTCAGAATATAAGCCTCAAATAGAACATGCCCCTTCAGCAGTTACACAAGCTCAGTCAAAATTTGCTAAAGGAATGCAAGAGAAGCAGGAAAGTCTGAAGGCTCCTTCAGAACAGGTTGAAATCAGAAGATGGAAGGCCAGAGCATGGTTTACGCTACTGATTCAACGCTGGTTTCCATTACCAGAATGTTGGTATTGACAGGTCTTGTCACCATTTAATGCCCATTAATGCTTCCAACCACTCCTGAGCATTCACGTGTGGCTTGGAAAACGCTTTTGCACAGATTCTGGCATGGGTCTTCACGCCACCGCCCACTTCAGAGGTCACTTCTCCCCAATCTACGCCTGCTGCTGCAACCTAGGCTGAAAGCTAGCTGTTATCACAACTTCCCAGGAATTTCTGTCAAAGAACAAATTCAAACTCTGTTGGCGCCTTAAATGTTCAAGGCATCCACAAGGATTTTGCCTATAAATAGAGAGTCTTCATCACTGCCAAGGACGTTCAAGAAAAGAAACAGAAAAATTGCTAAAGAGAGAAACAGAACTCCTAGCAACACAACATTCTGAAACTCTGCCAAAATCTCCAGCTTTGTTTCATAACTTTGAGTTTCTCACCTTCAACTTCATCAAATATCCAGTTCTTTTTCTGTAAACCAAAAACACTCTTTCCAAACTTCTGACCCTACACACGTATACACCTTTACTTCCCCTTTTCAAAATCTTCCCAGAACACCACCAGAACCAGAACCAAAAGCTAAAACTTTCACTCACCAACTTTTCCAAACAGTCAGGTAAGCACCTGCTGACCCTCATCACACTGTTAAGCATCATCAGCTGTGCATATTCAAGTAACATAATGTAAATATTCATTTTATTGCTGTTTATGTCCTGAGGATGTTCATACCTCAGAACGTTCTGAGCCAGTAAAGGACTTGCCTGTGACCTTGGTGATTCTGACCTCTGAAACATTTTTGTATTTGCTGGATCTGTTCCAAGTATGTTTCCTGTTTTGTGGAGTAACAACAGGATTGCAGATGTTCTGATTAGTACAGGAAAAAGCCAAGTGCTGACTTTGACGTTAGCACATCTGAAGCCTGTTCTGTTGTCAATGATATCAGAACCTCTGAGAGTTATTGCCTTTTCAGCAGAATCAGAACTTCTGGTTTCTCCACTAACAAACTTCTATCTTGCAGCGCAAGGAAATCAGAACTTCTGGTTTCCCCACTAACAAGGTTCTATTTTGCAGGTGCTAGAGTCAGAAGTTCTAACTCATCCAGTTTCACTAACAGGTTGATCATCTGGCAGCGAATCTGGGTCAGAACTTCTGATGACCTCCCAGCAGCGCGCGGGCTCCCTCTCTCTCTCTATATATCTTGTTTTTTGCTATTTTCTTTTTTGTCTATTTTTCTCGTTGAACCCCACATGTACAAATGTGTATCCCCCTCCCCTAATTGTTGTAATAGCGTAGGATTTTACATTTCCGCTTCTTATTGCTAGTAATTAGGACGTGTATGGCAAGATAAAATCAATGAAATAGAAAAACCTAATTCAAAGAAAAAACTCTTGTATGCAATAAAACACACTTTCACACTAACACCTCTAGGGTTACCTCCACTTGTTGCCTTTCCAAAATTGGGCCATATTGCATGTTAGGTCTCTTTGGGCAAAACAAATAATTCAAATGATCATAGTCCCTCGATGACGCCTTTTTTCCTAAAATGATCAAGTCCCTTAAAGAAAACATTGCCCAAAGATACTTGACACCATTGCAATTATGGACTAAACGACGACCCACGCCCGTCCCGAACAAACATCCTAACACAAGATTGTCCACCAAATACAATGGTGGAACAAAATTGGTAAAAGGGGTAAAACATAACAAAAATCTTTGAGAACTTTAGGGTAGATCGCTCTTAAGTACTTGTCAACTTGCAAAACAAAAACACTTGCCTGTTTTTAAACCACACCTCACAACTTTCAAAACAACTTTCAAAAACAAAAACACGGAAAACTTTTCAAAAGACATACACTTTTGTATACATCCCAACATGGATCATTACAAAGGTTGCCACCACATTGGCTTCTTTTCAAAACATTTTTTCAAACACACACAAGCACCATTTCAAACAAATTGAAAATAAAAGGCAAGTGATCTAAGCAAGTAACTAAGAGCCATGGATAACCATGGATAGAAAGGGTGCTAATACCTTCCCTTTCTATAATCTACTCCCCGAACCCAAGAAAACATCTCAAAGGTTTTTGCTGTGCTTTTTAACCTTTCCTTAGGATAAAATAAAAAGTCGGTGGCGACTCTTGCTCAACCGAAACATTTGCGAATACAAACGCAAAACACAGTCAATTCTCCCACCGTATCACACATGCCTTTGTTGTATCAATGGTTCATCTCTCATATGCCTCAGTCTGATGCTTTTTAGGATGTCAAGAAGGAACCCCGTTGGGCTCCTAAGATCATGGCACTTACTCACTCGGATGTTGATTGGTATCATCGAGCTTACCAGGATGTAGAGATTATTGACAGTTGTAGTAGTTTCCCCAATGTACATCTTCTTGGTACAAAGGGAGGAATTAACTATAACCCTGTTCTTGCACGGCGACAACTTGGTTATCCGATGAGGGATAAACCAAACAGTATTCATTTGAGTAGTTTCTTTCTGAAGGAAGGAGAAGACCACAGGGAAGCTAGGGAGCAGATTGCGAAGGCCTGGCGTCACATTCATAAGAAGAGTAGGAAGGATTTGGGACCAAGGGGTGTTGTTTCTTTGGAGACATATCTTCAGTGGGTCTGATTGAGAGCCATTCAGTTGAAGATGCCGTATACCCGAGAGACACCCATGCCTGATCTATTTATGAAGACAACTCTTCCTTTATTAGATGATCTAGAAGAACTGCAGCTCGCTTTGGTTAGGATGCAATAGGAAAGGGATGCTTGGAAGAACAAGTTCCAGACTTTAGAGAGTTTCTACAGAGTAGACCTGAAGGAGAAAGACGATTTGATCGAGATCCTTGAGAGTCAAGTGGTGGAGTCTATGGAGAGGCAAGGGGATTTGTGATTGGTGGAAATAGAACTGACTGTTTTTTAAGCTGGTTCGCGAAATGTCGCGGTAAGCAAGAGTCGCCACCGTCTTTTATGTTCTCCAACATGGAAAGGACAAAAGCACAGCAAAATTCCTTATTCGAGAATGTTTCTCGGGTTCGGGAGGTAGATTTATAGAAAGGGAAGGTGTTAGAACCCTTTCTATCCGTGGTTATCCACGGGCTCTTAGGTACTTGCTCTTATGTTTTCAAAATTTGTTTGCTTTTCAAATGTGTGTGGGTTTTGAAAAAAAGTTTCGTTTGAAAAATTTCTAAGTAAATCTTGTATCTGTCCTCAAGAGTGTATGAAAAATTTGTTTGAAAACTTTTAGAAAGTGTCAGTGCGAAAAGTATTTTTGTTTGTTTTGAAAAGAGCAAGTACTTAAGAGAAATCTACCTACTCTAAGGAATTAGGCTGTGTAAGAGTCCTTTAGACAGCACTATCCCACCATTGAGAGGTAGGTAGCACCGTCGTTGGAGGTATTCGGGTCAATTCGATTATAAGGGATATGTGGTCACCGAAGCAATGGTATGACACCTTAGAAGTAACCCTAATGTCCTAGATCCTTTGTATCTGAGGCAACCGTTTCGAGGCAACTGGATCTTAGACAGGAGGGCGACCTCTAAGACACCCTATGCTTGATGACCACGTTCGAGGCAACCAGTGAGGCGTACCCTAAGAGTGGCATGTGCATGTGTGTTGTTTTTCAGTTAATGTTTGTCTTGTACATGTTATTTGTGAGCTACGGATTGGTTTTATTTGGCATACATTCTTGTAGGCATAATTAACAGTTAGGAGTGTGAAAAATAAATTGCAGAAATGTAAATCTAGCTATTACAAGGCGCGGGTCTATACATCGCCAAAAACAAACCCGTTTGAAAAAATAAAGTGCGAGAGAAGTAAATAAAGCGGTAAAGCCTAATTAAACTATTACATTTCCAGAAGCAGTTACAAAATAATGAATTAAAAATAAATACGCGCGAAAGATTGAATCGGGAAGTCATGAGGGTTTTGACCCTTTTGAGAAAGAAATTAAACATTAAACCTAATTAACTAATTAATTATTTAATTAAAGAAAAAGTGTTTTTGTGTTTTTTTATATTTTTAATGAAAATAAAATAAAAAGAGAAGTTCTATTTTGCAGGGAAATCAGAACTTCTGGTTTCCCCACTAACAAGGTTCTGTTTTGCAGGTGCTAGAGTCAGAAGTTCTAACTCATCCAGTTTCACTAACAGGTTGATCATCTGGCAGCGGATCTGGGTCAGAACTTCTGATGACCTCCCAGCAGCGCGCGGGCTCCCTCTCTCTCTCTCTATATCTTGTTTTTTTCTATTTTCTTTTTTGTCTATTTTTCTCGTTGAACCCCCTATGTACAAATGTGTATCCCCCTCCCCTAATTGTTGTAATAGCGTAGGATTTTACATTTCCGCTTCTTATTGCTAGTAATTAGGACGTGTATGGCAAGATAAAATCAATGAAATAGAAAAACCTAATTCAAAGAAAAAACTCTTGTATGCAATAAAACACACTTTCACACTAACACCCCTAGGGTTACCTCCACTTGTTGCCTTTCAAAAATTGGGCCATATTGCATGTTAGGTCTCTTTGGGCAAAACAAATAATTCAAATGATCATAGTCCCTCGATGACGCCTTTTTTCCTAAAATGATCAAGTCCCTTAAAGAAAACATTGCCCAAAGATACTTGACACCATTGCAATTATGGACTAAACGACGACCCACGCCCGTCCCGAACAAACATCCTAACACAAGATTGTCCACCAAATACAATGGTGGAACAAAATTGGTAAAAGGGGTAAAACATAACAAAAATCTTTGAGAACTTTAGGGTAGATCGCTCTTAAGTACTTGTCAACTTGCAAAACAAAAACACTTGCCTGTTTTTAAACCACACCTCACAACTTTCAAAACAACTTTCAAAAACAAAAACACGGAAAACTTTTCAAAAGACATACACTTTTGTATACATCCCAACATGGATCATTTCAAAGGTTGCCACCACATTGGCTTCTTTTCAAAACATTTTTTCAAACACACACAAGCACCATTTCAAACAAATTGAAAATAAAAGGCAAGTGATCTAAGCAAGTAACTAAGAGCCATGGATAAACATGGATAGAAAGGGTGCTAATACCTTCCCTTTCTATAATCTACTCCCCGAACCCAAGAAAACATCTCAAAGGTTTTTGATGTGCTTTTTAACCTTTCCTTAGGATAAAATAAAAAGTCGGTGGCGACTCTTGCTCAACCGAAACATTTGCGAATACAAACGCAAAACACAGTCAGTTCTCCCACCGTATCACAGAACTGGCGACTCTGCTGGGGACATTTTAAAAGTGGAGTAACCTTAGGGCTTAGATCACCCTCTTACATGACAAATTGTTTGAATTGTTTGCTTTATATCTTGGCTCTATTGTTTGGGTTTGCAATCCTACACCCGGATTTTGGGAAACATTCATAGATAGCAATACGTTGTGGAAACTGTGCGGGGTATACCGACACGGTCGAAGCAATAGCTATATTAGTGCGACATATTTGTGAGTACCGGTAACCCTTGAGTTCAATCAAGGAGAGTACGGGGCCGCTGAGTGATGTCACTAAGCACTAATGACCTAAACCTTACTTGACCATCTTGGCCTTTTATTAGGGGTAGTGAGATGACCGGCTTTGGTGCAGTCCGAAGTTGGTAGATACTCGATACTACACTCATTGAGGGTTGTTTTCTTGGAATATTTTGGTCGCTAGTTAAGTGGCTAAACCAAATCAATGAACGATGAAAACAATCCCGTGATATTGAGCTCCTTAGAACCCGGTTACTATTTATAGGACAGGTTTTTAAGCCAACTACACTCAAGAGGGTACTTACCTATGAAACCTCATGCAAGCTTGAAACTAGGGTTTGGTGTGAATTTCTTGTACATATGTTTTGTGCATACATCATAAACATCATGAAGCATCATATGCATTTACTAACCATTTCAAGGGTTTGGATCTTCATCTTTGTTCCTGTTTTGTAGGTCATGGAAATTCCTCGCAGAAATACCATTCAAGTCAACCTTGTGAGAATCTCTCCTCAACTCAAGGAGCTCACCTCAAGAATTCCGGAAAATTCATCCTTCAGTGAAAGACATGGTAGACTGCTCAGCCTAGTCAACACCAACATTGAAGAAGACATGATGAAAGTGCTATTCCAGTTCTTTGACCCTCTTCACCACTGTTTCACTTTCCCTGATTATCAGTTGGTACCCACTTTGGAGGAGTTTTCTCAACTCCTGAGAATTCCTATCCTTAATCAACTACCCTTCAACGGTACGGAAAAGGAACCAAAGCCGGAAGATGTTGCTCGAGCATTACATCTACAACCATCCGACATCAAGGGGCATTGGGAAACCAGAAGCGGCGTCAAGGGATTCTTAGCAAAATTCTTGTTTGAGAAGGCACAAGAATGTTGGAACTCATTGGACCTACAAGCCTTTGAAGAAATTGTGGCACTCCTTATCTATGGGTTGGTCTTGTTCCCAAATCCTGACCAATTGATAGATGTCAACGCCGTTAAAATCTTCTTGTCCAGAAATCCAATACCAACATTGCTTCGGGACATCCTTCACTCATTTTACACACGAACAATGAGAAAGAGGGGTGTTCTTATGTGCTGTTCTCCTATCCTTGCAAGGTGTTTTATTTCGCACCTTCCACAATCTGTCTTGAAGAACGACCAAGGCTCAAGGTGGTCCCAACGGTTGATGGCTCTTACTCACTCTGATGTACATTGGTGTTCTCGGTCCATAGAAAATGTCGTCATCGTCGATCGTTGCGGAGAATTCCCTAATGTTCCTTTACTTGGAATTAGAGGAGGTATCACCTACAACCCTTGCCTAGCTTTGAGACAATTTAGATATGCACGGAGGGATGGTCCTCATGACATGTTGATTCCGGACCTAGTTTTTGACTTCGACAACGATGCGCAAGGACTTCGCCAAAGATTCATCAGAGCTTGGGGGAGACCCAACAAGGTTGATAGCAAGACTCTAGGACACAAGAACTCCATCCCTCTTGAGCCTTATCTCAAGTGGGTACGAGCCCGAGCCCAAAGTCTGATGATGCCTTATCCTCATGTTCTCCCTGTGATTAAAGAGCCTATTAAGGAAGGAGAGGTTCCCTACACCATCCTGCATCCTGACATGCCTACATCGTGGGAGGAAATGCAGAAAAGTTGGATTCAGCTCAAGGAGGAACGGAATACTTTTGAAGCTAGCTTCTACGCCAGTGAGAAGAAGGTTCTAGAGCTTACCCGCCGACTCCATGAGCAAGAGGCCCTCAACACCTACATCGCACCAAAGAGGATGCGCAATGTCTTTTTACCTTGAGAAGTTATTTTGTAATATTTGGCCCATGGGGCATTTATGTACTAACAAATTTCTTCTTATTAATATGACGTGCGTTCTTCTTTGTCTGAAAAAATTTTGAATGTCCTAAATCCTTGAATGAATTGCATACATAAGCATACCATTCATCATGTGCATAAGAAGGTCTCACCCCAGGTTTCCTTATCTGTCTGCTGTTTATTTCAGCAGGATGGATCTCGAGCAAACAGTCAAAGACCTACAAGCTCAGAATGCACAGTTCCAGCAACTCCTGATGACCTTGGCTAAGGGTCAGGAGGATATCAAGACGCAATTGGGGAACAAAGACCCAGTAAAAAAGAAGAAAAAGAGAATCGGGGTGGCTACTTTGGGGAGAAGATTTGACGGAGAAGCTCGGAGAGTGCTTGAATTCCCTCTTATCTCTGATGAAGGAACCAGCAAAGGAGGTGGAGCCGCGCTACCTTCCGAGTCTGATGCGGAAGAGGAGGAGGTCGAAGAGGATGAAGATTATACCGATCAACAATACCCTCCAGCTGATGATAAATACAAAGGGCTAGAAGACAGGTTGGCCGCCATGGAGCTACAAAGAGTACCGGGTTTGGATTTTGAAGACTTGGGTTTGGTTGCCGGGATTGTGATCCCCCCAAAATTCAAAGTGCCAGTGTTTGTGAGGTATGATGGGCTGTCTTGTCCCAAAATGCATCTCAGGTCCTACGTGAGAAAGATTCAACCCTATACGGCAGATAAGAATCTTTGGATTCATTTCTTTCAAGACAGCCTTTCGGGAGCTCAGTTGGAGTGGTTTTATCAGCTAGAAGGAACCAGCGTTCGAAATTGGGAAGATTTGGCCACCGCTTTCTACAAACAATACCAATACAATTCTGACCTTGCCCCTACTCGTACCCAACTTCAGGGTATGTCGTTAGGAACAGGCGAAGGATTCAAAGAGTACGCACAAAAATGGAGGGATTTGGCTGGCAGGGTGCAGCCTCCTTTAACCGATCGTGAGCTTGTTGATATGTTTCTAGGGACCCTATCTGGGCCATTTTTCAATCATCTGATTGGTAACTCTTCCGCGGGGTTTACCGATTTGATCTTAACGGGCGAAAGAATAGAAGCTGGCATCAGGTCAGGAAAGATTCAGAAGGGTGTTGCTGCAAGTACTGAGAAGAGGCCTTTTAAGAAGGAATCAAGTTCCGTCTATGGTCCTAGAAGACAAGTCAAGTCAGAAAGTCGCCAAGCCGTCAATGCTCTGGTCATTTCAAAACCTGTTGCTGCTCCTCAGCAGTACAATCAACAAAGAGGTGAAAGGCCCAAGAGGCAGTATACTCGGCTGAGTATGACCTTATCACAAATTTTACCCCAACTGTTATCAACCAACCTGGTGACCACCAAAGAAGCTCCTAAGGTCGTGAATACTGCATCTCCTAAGTATAATCCAAATGCCCGTTGTACTTATCATTCTGATAGCCCCGGGCATACTACTGATGATTGCTGGGCCTTGAGAAACAAAGTGCAAGATCTTATTGACGCAAAGGAAATTCAGTTTGAAGCGCCTGAAAGACCAAATGTTGTAACTGCTCCTATGCCCCAGCATAGAGTAAATGCCATTGAAGAAGAGTTGTATGCTGTTTCAGTAAATGATGTTGCTACCCCTCTGTTGACTGTTAAGAGGGACTTGCTACTAGCCGGTTTATTTCCGGGTTGTAGTAAGGGTTGCCTCCTGTGTGCTGTTATCCCTACCGGTTGTCCACTGCTGAAATCAGGCATCCAAAGCCTGATGGATAGCAAGGAAATTTTGTTCAAGAAAACTGCTGTTCCGTTTGTTTCCGTTGAAGAAATATTTTTTGTCACAATTTACAATCCTGCCAAAGCTCCCACGAAGAAACCAGTCCGAATTATGTCTGTTGCACCCATTACTATTACTGTTCCAGGGCCCCTCCCCTATGAGTCTGATAAAGCGGTCCCATGGCATTATGGAGCCGACGTATATGTGCTTGGGGTGAAGCAGGAGTTCGACACCAATACCAGTATCAGTAACATCACTGGTCCCGCCAAGATTACCCGCAGTGGCAGGCTCTTCTCGCCTGACATTGCACCGCCAGTTATCCGAGAACCTCTCACCATCACACCCGCAAGTGTGCATGTTCCAATTCAAGTTCCTGTGTCTACTACTGCCGCCGGATCCTCTGATACTCGGGGCAAAAAAGTTGCTACCGATTTGCCTGCCAGGACGGAGGCACCAAAGAAGAAGACTGTTGTGGAAGCCTCCCAACAAGAAATGGAGGAAATCCTTAAAATTATCAAAAAGAGTGACTTTAACGTTGTTGAACAGTTGGGGCATACTCCCTCCAAAATCTCTATGCTATCATTGCTGCTATGCTCAGAGGCCCATGCAAAAGCCCTGATTTCATTTCTGAAAATGGCCCATGTGCCGCAGGAGACCTCCGCGGATCAATTCACCGACTGTGTGGCTAATTTGACGGCTGACAATGGCTTGGGGTTCTCAGATGCTGACCTCACCTCCAAAGGGAAAAACCACAATGATGCCCTGCATGTTTCCATAGAATGCAGGGGCACTACTCTCGCACACGTGTTAGTGGATACCGGCTCTTCCCTGAATGTTTTGCCCAAGAAAGCATTGGATCGCTTGGATTGTGAGGGCCTGGAGTTGAAACCTAGTAACATCATTGTTAGAGCCTTCGACGGTTCTAAGAGGATGGTGCACGGTGAAGTAAACATTCCTATTCGTGTGGGTTCCCAAGTCTTCGACTCAACGTTCTATGTAATGGATATTCGTCCATCTTACTCCTGCTTATTGGGTCGACCCTGGATTCACAAGGCTGGGGCAGTAACCTCCACTCTACACCAAAAGCTCAAATACCCTGTCAAAGGGAAGATTGTTACCGTGCAGGGTGAGGAGGAATACATGGTTAGTCACTTGAATTCATTCCGGTATATCGAGATGGACGGGGAGTTTATTGAAACCCCCTTTCAGCATTTTGAGGAAGTACCTCCAGTGTTGGCATCAGCTGAGGCAATAGTTGAAGAAGATTTTCCGTTGAAGATGGCATCTTTGAAGGATGCCCGGGCTGTAATCGAGAAAGGCAGTTGTGCGAACTGGGGTCAGCTTCCTGACTTCACTCAAAAGAACGACAAGTTCGGGCTGGGCTTTACTGCAGAGGCTCAGAGGGCTGTGCGCAAGGAAAAGATCAGAAAGACTCTAGTGTTTATCACCAGTCCAAGGGTGAATGCTATTGAGAAGGATGTAGAGGAAGCAAAGTTTGACAGTTGGATCTACCCGACTGCCAGCAACAGACCAAGCAACTGGACGGCAAAGGATTTTACACCTATCACGTTTGTCACGCAGTAATTTTTTTTCTTTTTCAATTTGTAACAAACAATGTGTTAAAACTTTTATTGGCTCGGTGTCCTACCCAGGGCATCGTAGCTCCATTTGTGAGGGCTTTTTGTATGACATTTCCATATATCATCAATCAAAACATTGGACGTTTGTTGCATTTCAAATCTTGTGCTCTTTTCTTTCTGTGTTATATATTGCAAAACAACTATATTTACACACACTCACTTATACAGGTTTCAATCCACTCTGGATCTCACTGGTAACAGCTCTGCTACCGCCGGTTATGACTTCGAGAATCCGATCAACTTGGCCAAAGACGAAGGTGAAGATGATTGTGAAGTGCCTGGTGAACTCGCAAGACTGCTACTCCAGGAAGAGAGGGCCATTCAACCACATGAAGAGCCTGTGGAAACAGTTAACCTGGGTACTGAGACAGATAGGAAAGAGGTCAAGATTGGTGCCAATCTAGAGCTCAGAGTGAAGCAACGATTGGTCTAGATGCTACAGGATTACATGGAGATATTTGCTTGGTCCTATGAAGACATGCCTGGTTTGGATGCCGACATTGTAGTTCATCACCTGCCAACCAAGGAAGACTGCCCTCCGATAAAGCAAAAGGTCCGCCGTATGCGCCCAGAAATGTCTGAAAAGATCAAGGCCGAGGTTATGAAGCAATTCGATGCCGGATTTCTAGCAGTAACTTCTTACCCTCAGTGGGTTGCCAATGTGGTGCCAGTGCCGAAGAAGGACGGTAAAGTCAGAATGTGTGTTGACTACAGGGATTTAAACAGGGCAAGCCCCAAGGATGATTTTCCTCTACCTCACATTGACGTTCTCGTTGACAATACTGCTCAACACAAGGTGTTCTCCTTCATGGATGGTTTTTCAGGGTATAATCAGATCAAGATGGCCCCGGAAGATATGGAAAAGACTACCTTTGTGACTCAGTGGGGCACCTTCTGTTACAAAGTTATGCCATTCGGATTGAAAAACGTTGGGGCAACCTATCAACGTGCCATGGTTGCTTTATTTCATGATATGATCCATCACGAGATTGAGGTATACGTCGATGACATGATTGCAAGGTCTCAAACTGAGGAGGAGCACCTTGATCATCTGAGAAAGCTATTTGACCGATTGAAGTTATACAAGCTGAGGTTGAATCCCAACAAATGCACCTTTGGGGTGAGGTCCGGAAAATTGCTAGGTTTCATTGTAAGTGATAAAGGTATTCAGGTGGACTCTGCCAAGGTAAAAGCCATACAAGAGATGCCGACTCCAAGTACAGAGAAAGAAGTCATAGGCTTCCTAGGACGACTGAATTACATTGCCCGATTCATCTCACATCTAACTGCTACCTGTGAGCCAATCTTCAAATTACCGAAGAAAGATCAAGTAGTACGTTGGAACGATGAATGTCAGGTTGCCTTTGAAAAGATAAAGGAATATCTCCAAGAGCCACCCATTCTTATGCCTCCAGTGGAAGGAAGACCTCTGATACTATATTTGACAGTACTTGACAATTCAATGGGGTGTGTGCTGGGACAGCATGACGAGTCTGGCCGAAAAGAGCACGCTATTTATTACTTGAGAAAAAAGTTTACCGACTGCGAGTCTCGTTACTCACTGCTTGAGAAAACTTGTTGCGCTCTAGTATGGGCTGCTCGCCGGCTGAGACAGTATATGCTGACTCACACCACTTTGTTGATTTCAAAGATGGATCCCATCAAGTACATATTTGAAAAGCCCGCTCTGTCTGGAAGAATAGCGAGATGGCAAATGATCTTAACAGAATATGATATCCAGTATACAACTCAGAAAGAAATTAAGGGAAGTGTACTGGCAGATCATTTGGCACACCAACCTGTGGACGACTACCAATCATTGAACTTTGATTTTCCGGACGAAGACATCATGGTGGTAACTGACTGTGAAATACCTGGACCGGATGAAGGACCTGAGGAAGGATCCCGATGGTCTATGCATTTTGACGGAGCCTCCAATGCTTTAGGTAACAGCGTCGGCGCTGTAATCATATCTCCCAAAGGAACGCATACTCCGCTCACCGTCCGATTATGTTTCAACTGCACCAACAACATGGCGGAATATGAGGCATGTATCATGGGTCTACAAGCTGCAATCGACTTAAGGATCAAATTTCTGAGTGTCTTCGGAGATTCCGCTCTCGTGATCAATCAGATCAAAGGCGAGTGGGATACGAAACACCCAAATCTTATTCCTTACAAGGAGTATGTGTCAACCTTGCTTCCCTACTTTGAAGAGATAACTTTTGAGCATTTCCCAAGAGAGGAGAATCAGCTAGCGGACGCACTAGCTACGATGTCTTCAATGTTCAAGGTTAAATGGGACAATGAGGCTCCCCGGATCACTATCTGGAAGTTGGATGAACCGGCACACTGCTGCGACCTCGAGGCCGAGAAGGCAACTGAAAAACCCTGGTATCATGAGGTGAAGAGGTACTTGGAAGCTCAGGAATACCCTGAAGGTGCATCTGTCAATGACAAGAAGTTCATGAGGAGGTTTGCGGCAAAATTCTTCCTCAGTAACGGCATCCTCTACAAACGGAATTATGATTCAACTCTACTACGTTGTGTGGATAAGGCTGAAGCAGAGAAAATCATGATAGAACTGCATGAAGGTACATTCGGAACACACTCCAGTGGACATACCATGGCAAAGAAAATCCTTAGGGCAGGATATTTCTGGTCCACCATGGAAGCCGATTGTTACCAACACTCTCGAACTTGTCACAAATGCCAGATTTATGCTGATAAGGTGCACATTCCTCCAGTTCCTCTGAACGTCTTGACAGCACCTTGGCCTTTTGCAATGTGGGGCATTGATATGATCGGTGAGATCCGACCGACGGAATCCAATGGGCATCGCTTCATCTTGGTAGCGATCGATTACTTCACAAAGTGGGTTGAGGCAGCTTCCTACGCGACGGTAACCAAGAGCGTTGTGGCACGTTTCATCCGGCATAATCTGATCTGTCGGTACGGTGTCCCGGAAAGAATCATCACGGACAATGGTACCAACCTCAATAACAAAATGATCACTGAACTCTGTGAACAATTCAAGATACAGCACCACAATTCTTCTCCCTACCGGCCGAAGATGAATGGGGCTGTAGAAGCGGCGAATAAGAATATTAAGAAAATTGTGCAGAAGATGACAGTGACTTATAAAGATTAGGCACGAAATGTTACCGTTCGCTCTTCACGGGTACCGTACCTCAGCAAGAACGTCAACCGGGGCAACTCCTTTCTCCTTGGTATATGGCATGGAGGCAGTCTTGCCAATCGAAGTTCAGATACCTTCTCTCCGGATAATGAAAGATGCAGACTTAAATGAAGGTGACTGGATCCAGACTCGACTTGATCAATTAAACCTGATTGACGAAAAGAGGCTCACCGCTATCTGTCATGGTTAGACGTATCAAAAATGAATGATCAGGGCATTTAATAAGAGAGTCAGATCACAAGAGTATCAGGTTGGAGACTTGGTAATCAAGCGCATCATCCTTCCTCAAAGTGATCCCCGGGGCAAATGGACCCCTACTTACGAAGGGCCATTTGTGGTTAAACATGTGTTCTCAAGAGGAGCCATGATCCTAACCACCATGGATGGTGACGACCTCCCTCACCCCGCCAATGCAGACATAGTGAAAAGATACTACGCATGAATAAAAGACCCGCTAGGTTGACATACCTAGGCAAAAATAAGGGCTTCCCGGCGAACCAAAAGGGTTCGGGCAAAAATAAGGGATGAAATGAAAAAAGATCTGTACACCTGGCAAGTTGAAAACCCGAAAGGGAGACTTGGGCAAAAATGGGTATCCCGGTGGACTGAAAACCCGAAAGGGCGGTCCAGGCAAAAGTTAGGGATAAAGCGTAACACTATGTCTCATTGGATCACTTCGCATCCGGAATTCGGCATCGACCAATCAGCTTCATCTTCAACTAGGCAGTAAAGCGATGAGACGTTTGGGGATATAAAGACGATAGCAGAGTTGGAATCCAGTGGGATTATTCACATAGCTGTTTTGTTTTCTTTCCAAAAATTGTAAACTCTGTGATTATTCGGCGGCATCCTCTTACTAGGATGTCAGCTTCTTGTACAGAAACGCCTATTCACAGGAAAAGGTCAAATCAATACAAATTCACTTGTCTAAACAAGTTGCCATTGTTTTTTTTGTTTTTTTTCCTCTGTTTTGTCTTGCAAAGAACGTCCAATGTCCATTTTTGATATATGCATTTGACATTAAATTGCTAATTTATAAATGTTTGCAAAAGATCAATTACAGGTGACATCAAAAACAAGGGCAATGTAAGGTTGTCTGATGCAGTCTGTTTGCTTTGTCCGCCAAGGTACCAAGGTAGATTCGACTGAAGAATGTGACCAAATCATCTCAACGCCCCGCAGAGTAAGGCAAGATTCAGCAATACTCTCGCCAAGCTAAGTTGATTCCCCGTCGATGCTGAAAAGGCACAACGTTCCCCGGCAGGTCTTAAAGCTTATCCCCAGTAGATTCTGGAAGCTTGTTCCCTGCAGAATACGGACGTCCCTCCCGAACTTTATTCAGAGTTATTCCTCACAAGGGCTTATAACTGGGTTATCCTCAGCTAATCGCCACGGAAGATCGCCCCCACCAAAGTTCTTTCAATCCCCAACGGAGTTTATCTTTCAATCCTCGACGGAGTTTATCATCAGAATCTCCAGCGGAGTTTATCTTTGGTATTCCCCAGCAGAGTTGACCTTTGGTGTTTCCCAGCGAAGTTTTTATCCCCAGCAGAATTCATCATTAAAGTCGTCCTTAGCAGGCCTCTCATCAAAACTTCGGCAAAATATCTCGGCCACAGGGCAACTCCCCGGCCAATCGTCAAAGATTTATTTTCCTAAGACGAAGTTACATTCATAAACATTTCACACTTTCATACATCTCGCTTACATACATGATAAAGTGCATACAACACTATCTCATGTTGAACATCATGACATCATGCATATCATACATCATGACATTGCGTGTAACTTATGTTTTTTCCTTTTCAGGGAAAAAGACAATCCCAAAGACAACTACCTTCAACTGTCACAAATTTCGGATTCGATACCTGTATCTAGCCAGGGCATATCTGAGAGTGATCAGTTTCCAGACTCGATTCCTGTATCTAGCCAGGGCACGTCTGAAGAGTTCGAAGATTCGATTCCTGTATCTAGCCAGGGCACATCTATCAACTACAACATTTCCAGATTCGATTCCTGTATCCAGCCAGGGCATATCTGTTGACCATATTTCCATATTCGATTCCTGTATCCAGCCAGGGCATATCTGTTGACCACATTTCCAGACTCGATTCCTGTATCTAGCCAGGGCACATCTATCAACTACAACATTTCCAGATTCGATTCCTGTATCCAGCCAGGGCATATCTGTTGACCACATTTCCAGATTTGATTCCTGTATCCAGCCAGGGCATATCTGTTGACCACATTTCCAGACTCGATTCCTGTATCTAGCCAGGGCACATCTATCAACTACAACATTTCCAGATTCGATTCCTGTATCCAGCCAGGGCATATCTGTTGACCATATTTCCAGATTCGATTCCTGTATCCAGCCAGGGCATATCTGTTGACCACATTTCCAGACTCGATTCCTGTATCTAGCTAGGGCACGCCTGAAGAGTTCGAAGATTCGATTCCTGTATCTAGCCAGGGCACATCTATCAACTACAACATTTCCAGATTCGACTCCTGTATCCAGCCAGGGCATATCTGTTGACCACATTTCCAGATTCGATTCCTGTATCCAGCCAGGGCATATCTGCATAAGGAGATTGAAGATCAAACACCTGTAACAAGCCAGGAAAACATCTGCCTTTCTCAGATACATAAAGTTCTCGCTAAGGAATCTCTTGTGCGATCAACACTTCCAAATGGCATCTGTAAGCCCATTCCCGACAAAGTTCTGTCACATCTCCAGATGGCATCTATAAGCCCATCTCCCTATCCACCACCTCTCCAAATGGCATCTATAAGCCCATTCCCGCCATCACATTGCTGATACTCTACTATGCGAGCGCAAATTTCCGGGCACTCTGGTGTCCAATCTCCTTTTACCTTCGAGTCGCGAAAGGCAAACTTGCCAATCTAACTCTTCAGGTTCAAGAAGATTGAACAGGGGCAACTGTTGTACCCCAAAATTTGCCCTCCCTTTCTTCAGGAAACCATCTTGGATTTTCAAGGTCCCTCTGAAACAAATCCAAGTCTTGAGTTATCCCTTTGCCCAAGCAAGCCACTTACAAGAACAAGATGATCTCACGAACTCCAAAAACAACGCTTTCATCTTGAGGAAAGTCAAATTCTAAGTGCTTAGAATGTTTCTTTAAAATAAGTGTTTTTAGAAAAATCAGCGCTTCAGAACTTCTGGACCCATTCCAGATGAAGACGGTCAGAAGTTGCAAGCTTGGCTCAGCGTGGTCAAAAGTTGGCTCTTCAGCAGCTACATCAGTGCAATCAGAAGTTGTAAACGTGGTTCAGAATATAAGCCTCAAACAGAACATGCCCCTTCAGCAGTTACACAAGCTCAGTCAGAATTTGCTAAAGGAATGCAAGAGAAGCAGGAAAGTCTGAAGGCTCCTTCAGAACAGGTTGAAATCAGAAGATGGAAGGCCAGAGCATGGTTTACGCTGCTGATTCAACGCTGGTTTCCATTACCAGAATGTTGGTATTGACAGGTCTTGTCACCATTTAATGCCCATTAATGCTTCCAACCACTCCTGAGCATTCACGTGTGGCTTGGAAAACGCTTTTGCACAGATTCTGGCATGGGTCTTCACGCCACCGCCCACTTCAGAGGTCACTTCTCCCCAATCTACGCCTGCTGCTGCAACCTAGGCTGAAAGCTAGCTGTTATCACAACTTCCCAGGAATTTCTGTCAAAGAACAAATTCAAACTCTGTTGGCGCCTTAAATGTTCAAGGCATCCACAAGGATTTTGCCTATAAATAGAGAGTCTTCATCACTGCCAAGGACGTTCAAGAAAGGAAACAGAAAAATTGCTAAAGAGAGAAACAGAACTCCTAGCAACACAACATTCTGAAACTCTGCCAAAATCTCCAGCTTTGTTTCATAACTTTGAGTTTCTCACCTTCAACTTCATCAAATATCCAGTTCTTTTTCTGTAAACCAAAAACACTCTTTCCAAACTTCTGACCCTACACACGTATACACCTTTACTTCCCCTTTTCAAAATCTGCCCAGAACACCACCAGAACCAGAACCAAAAGCTAAAACTTTCACTCACCAACTTTTCCAAACAGTCAGGTAAGCACCTGCTGACCCTCATCACACTGTTAAGCATCATCAGCTGTGCATATTCAAGTAACATAATGTAAATATTCATGTTATTGCTGTTTATGTCCTGAGGATGTTCATACCTCAGAACGTTCTGAGCCAGTAAAGGACTTGCCTGTGACCTTGGTGATTCTGACCTCTGAAACATTTTTGTATTTGCTGGATCTGTTCCAAGTATGTTTCCTGTTTTGTGGAGTAACAACAAGATTTTAGATGTTCTGATTAGTACAGGAAAAAGCCAAGTGCTGACTTTGACGTTAGCACATCTTAAGCCTGTTCTCTTGTCAATGATATCAGAACCTCTGAGAGTTATTGCCTTTTCAGCAGAATCAGAACTTCTGGTTTCTCCACTAACAAACTTCTGTCTTGCAGCGCAGGGAAATCAGAACTTCTGGTTTCCCCACTAACAAGGTTCTGTTTTGCAGGTGCTAGAGTCAGAAGTTCTAACTCATCCAGTTTCACTAACAGGTTGATCATCTGGCAGCGGATCTGGGTCAGAACTTCTGATGACCTCCCAGCAGCGCGCGGGCTCCCTCTCTCTCTATATATATCTTGTTTTTTGCTATTTTCTTTTTTGTCTATTTTTCTCGTTGAACCCCCCATGTACAAATGTGTATCCCCCTCCCCTAATTGTTGTAATAGCGTAGGATTTTACATTTCCGCTTCTTATTGCTAGTAATTAGGACGTGTATGGCAAGATAAAATCAATGAAATAGAAAAACCTAATTCAAAGAAAAAACTCTTGTATGCAATAAAACACACTTTCACACTAACACCCCTAGGGTTACCTCCACTTGTTGCCTTTCAAAAATTGGGCCATATTGCATGTTAGGTCTCTTTGGGCAAAACAAATAATTCAAATGATCATAGTCCCTCGATGACGCCTTTTTTCCTAAAATGATCAAGTCCCTTAAAGAAAACATTGCCCAAAGATACTTGACACCATTGCAATTATGGACTAAACGACGACCCACGCCCGTCCCGAACAAACATCCTAACACAAGATTGTCCACCAAATACAATGGTGGAACAAAATTGGTAAAAGGGGTAAAACATAACAAAAATCTTTGAGAACTTTAGGGTAGATCGCTCTTAAGTACTTGTCAACTTGCAAAACAAAAACACTTGCCTGTTTTTAAACCATACCTCACAACTTTCAAAACAACTTTCAAAAACAAAAACACGGAAAACTTTTCAAAAGACATACACTTTTGTATACATCCCAACATGGATCATTACAAAGGTTGCCACCACATTGGCTTCTTTTCAAAACATTTTTTCAAACACACACAAGCACCATTTCAAACAAATTGAAAATAAAAGGCAAGTGATCTAAGCAAGTAACTAAGAGCCCATGGATAACCATGGATAGAAAGGGTGCTAATACCTTCCCTTTCTATAATCTACTCCCCGAACCCAAGAAAACATCTCAAAGGTTTTTGCTGTGCTTTTTAACCTTTCCTTAGGATAAAATAAAAAATCGGTGGCGACTCTTGCTCAACCGAAACATTTGCGAATACAAATGCAAAACACAGTCAGTTCTCCCACCGTATCACACATGCCTTTGTTGTATCAATGGTTCATCTCTCATATGCCTCAGTCTGATGCTTTTTAGGATGTCAAGAAGGAACCCCGTTGGGCTCCTAAGATCATGGCACTTACTCACTCGGATGTTGATTGGTATCATCGAGCTTACCAGGATGTAGAGATTATTGACAGTTGTAGTAGTTTCCCCAATGTACCTCTTCTTGGTACAAAGGGAGGAATTAACTATAACCCTGTTCTTGCACGGCGACAACTTGGTTATCCGATGAGGGATAAACCAAACAGTATTCATTTGAGTAGTTTCTTTCTGAAGGAAGGAGAAGACCACAGGGAATCTAGGGAGAAGATTGCGAAGGCCTGGCGTCACATTCATAAGAAGAGTAGGAAGGATTTGGGACCAAGGGGTGTTGTTTCTTTGGAGACATATCTTCAGTGGGTCTGATTGAGAGCCATTCAGTTGAAGATGCCGTATACCCGAGAGACACCCATGCCTGATCTATTTATGAAGACAACTCTTCCTTTATTAGATGATCTAGAAGAACTGCAGCTCGCTTTGGTTAGGATGCAATAGGAAAGGGATGCTTGGAAGAACAAGTTCCAGACTTTAGAGAGAT
This sequence comes from Vicia faba, assembly GCA_948472305.1. NCBI lineage: Eukaryota > Viridiplantae > Streptophyta > Magnoliopsida > Fabales > Fabaceae > Vicia > Vicia faba. Next base: position 118,544,493 of record OX451737.1, read on the forward strand.
TCTACAGAGTAGACCTGAAGGAGAAAGACGATTTGATCGAGATCCTTGAGAGTCAAGTGGTGGAGTCTATGGAGAGGCAAGGGGATTTGTGATCGGTGGAAATAGAACTGACTGTTTTTTAAGCTGGTTCGCGAAATGTCGCGGTAAGCAAGAGTCGCCACCGTCTTTTATGTTCTCCAACATGGAAAGGACAAAAGCACAGCAAAATTCCTTATTCAAGAATGTTTCTCGGGTTCGGGAGGTAGATTTATAGAAAGGGAAGGTGTTAGCACCCTTTCTATCCGTGGTTATCCACGGGCTCTTAGGTACTTGCTCTTATGTTTTCAAAATTTGTTTGATTTTCAAATGTGTGTGGGTTTTGAAAAAAAGTTTCGTTTGAAAAATTTCTAAGTAACTCTTGTATCTGTCCTCAAGAGTGTATGAAAAATTTGTTTGAAAACTTATAGAAAGTGTCAGTGCGAAAAGTATTTTTGTTTGTTTTGAAAAGAGCAAGTACTTAAGAGAAATCTACCTACTCTAAGGAATTAGGCTGTGTAAGAGTCCTTTAGACAGCACTATCCCACCATTGAGAGGTAGGTAGCACCGTCGTTGGAGGTATTCGGGTCAATTCGATTATAATGGACATGTGGTCACCGAAGCAATGGTAGGACACCTTAGAAGTAACCCTAATGTCCTAGATCCTTTGTATCTGAGGCAACCGTTTCGAGGCAACTGGATCTTAGACAGGAGGGCGACCTCTAAGACACCCTATGCTTGATGACCACGTTCGAGGCAACCAGTGAGGCGTACCCTAAGAGTGGCATGTGCATGTGTGTTGTTTTTCAGTTAATGTTTGTCTTGTACATGTTATTTGTTAGCTACGGATTGGTTTTATTTGGCATACATTCTTGTAGGCATAATTAACAGTTAGGAGTGCGAAAAATAAATTGCAGAAATGTAAATCTAGCTATTACAAGGCGCAGGTCTATACATCACAAAAAACAAACCCGTTTGAAAAAATAAAGTGCGAGAGAAGTAAATAAAGCGGTAAAGCCTAATTAAACTATTACATTTCCAGAAGCAGTTACAAAATAATGAATTAAAAATAAATACGCGCGAAAGATTGAATCGGGAAGTCATGAGGGTTTTGACCCTTTTGAGAAAGAAATTAAACATTAAACCTAATTAACTAATTAATTATTTAATTAAAGAAAAAGTGTTTTTGTGTTTTTTTATATTTTTAATGAAAATAAAATAAAAAGAGAATTAAAAATGTCAAAAGAAAAGCCTAAGTCTAAATTAATTTTATTTATTGAAAAAAATGGTAAAATTGTCCTAGTTACACAACTAATTAATTAATGTTAGAATTTATTTACAAAATAAGTTAATAAATAATAAAATGTTTTTTTTTTGGTTTTCTGAATTTTATGGTGAAAAAATGTTAATTTGTTAATTAATTAAATAATACTAATATTAATAATAATAATTAAAGAAGAAAAAAAGAAAGGAAAATAGAAAAAGAAATAGAAACCAATGGGGGTGTTGATGGCCCAATGGAGGTGAAAAATGCAAGTCTGGCCCATTAAGCACAAAGTCCTTGTTGACTTCTGGAATCAGGTACGTGCTCATTGACTTGGAGCATGGTGTGGAGCACCCTTTGGCCTTTGGATCTGAGCGTGTAGCCACCTGGCAGGCTGGGATATGAGGTGCATGGTAGGACGTCTTTGAGGGTCTGCACGTGAACACATTAAGCAAAATAACATGGAAATTATGGGGGACCTGGGATTCGAACCTAGGTCCCAAGGGATTATGCATAAGTGCCTTGGCCGGCTGAGCTGTCTTGTTCAATTGAGATAATAATAATAACAAAATATTATATTAGTAAATCAAACGATGCCCTGAAAAAAATAAAAAACGCGCTTATTTTTTAAATGGCCAATCACGTATCAACACGCCATCATCTTCTTCGTGTTTCCTGTAAAATAAAAGTTAGATAGCGGGGGTTTTAAACCCCCACAACCTGCAAACGTCAAAAATAGTGAATAACTCCCTGATTAGCATAAATTGTTCGCGAGGGTTGGGTTGGATTCGTCTGGCCTTGACGAATTCAACCATAGGCGCCATTAGTCCTAATTTTACCTATGTTGTAAACCCCCAAATTGGAAGCTTTGAAAACCTAGATTCCATCAATGGTGGTTTCGATTCCAGGGCACCATAATGCAATTAACCTATATCATCAGCTTCAGCAAGGTCATAGCAATGTAAAGCAACAATTATATCATGTTAAATATGCAAGAATTATGAGTTTTGATTCTAGAAAAATTAGGAAAACCGTGTGACTGAAGTGGACGATTCCTTGAGTTCTAGCAAGTGGTTTTGATCCCAAATCACTCCTGAAGCTTCCAGCAATAGGTCGTAATCCTTAAATCTCCTTGAAAGGGCTTCTAAGGTGGAATTCAGTTTCAAACTTTCTTTGACTTTTTTCAATATGGTAATGGCCGTTTGTGCAATGTTCAGGTCGTGAATGAAGTTGTGAAGGCTTGCATATGTAAGTATGAAGGGATTTAGGTCACATTATGAGCCAATGATCCCTTGTATTGAAGTTTTGAGATTCTTCATAACCACCATTAAAGGACTTTCCAAGTTTGTTCAAATTTTGAATTTTATGCATAATTGAGCTTGGCACGAATTTGGCAACTAGAATATGTTGTATGAAAGCCATTCAAACCACAAAGATGCCACTTAATTATTTTTTTTGATTTTATTTAAATTATTAAGGATTAAAATGAATTAAATCCATAAAAATGAAAAAATAAATGTTTGGTCTTGAAATTAGTCATGGGACACGTGGGTGGCATGCAAGGCTGAATCAAGTGGAAGAAAGTGGGCCCTTTTGTCAAAAATTGAAGTTTCAAGGATAGTTGACTTTTGCCATTTCACAAAAATTTCCCAACTTCTCCAATGCATATCTTGCTCAATTTTGATCATATGAACATGTTCTTGGACATTTTGGAAAGGTCTTGAAGTCATTTAACCAATGCCTTTGGTCCCATATCATTTTGATTTACCAATCTCAAGTTATGGTCTTTCACTTAAAGTGTCTTTTTGTTGACTTTTGAAAATGACCTATAATATTGAAATTGATAACTTTTTGTGAGAGCATTTCTTGGACTTGGAATGTGAGGATGAGTTGTAGGAAATGTCATCCCCTTCAAAATGAGCATTGGATGGGATTTTTCTGATAAACCATGAAAAAGTTATGCCTTGGTCAAGTTACAGTTGACTTTTCAGCTGTCGAAAAATGGAAACTTTTGCATCTTGATGATTTTTTGAGCCATTCTTGTGGAATCATGATCAAGACTTGATCAAATGATGATTGTGGCTTCAAAATAATATGTTGACCAAAAATTTTGACTTTTGACTGCCAAATGACCATTTTACCGCTACAGTTGATTGTGGAGCAACTAGGGCTTTTGACTGTGCAACTTGACCCTGTGAGCCTTGAAACTTGGCATGTAGATGCTTGACAATGTGTATAGGCATATGTGACTTGATTGAGCCTTTGAAAACCTCAACTTCCTTGCAAGAACCAAAAACCCTAATTTGACTGGCTTAGGAGGGTGTTTGAACTGTGCAACCCTTGAGTAGACTTGAGCAAATTGAGATGATGTTTGTCAAACTTGAAGAATATGGGAGGGCAAATTTTGGGGTACAACAGTTGCCCCTGTTCAATCTTCTTAGACCTGAGGATGTATATTGGCTTGTGTTCCTTTCGTGATCCGAAGGTGGAAGATGATTGAACACTAGAGTGCCCAGAAATTTGTACTCACATAGTAGAGTATGAACAGTGTGATGGCGGGAATGGGCTTACGGATGACATTTGGAGAGATGGTGGATAGGAGGATGGGCTTATAGATGCCATCTGGAGATGTGACAGAACCTTGTCGGGAATGGGCTTATAGATGCCATTTGAAAATGTGATGGATAATTGTGGAGATGGGCTTATAGATGCCATCGGAAGGTGTTGATCGCGTAAGAGATTCCTTAGCGAGAACTTGCATACTTGAGAAAGAAAGATGGTTTCCTGGCCTGTTACAGGTGTTGATCTTCAAACTCTTCATGCAGATATGCCCTGGCTAGATACAGGTATCGAATCTTCAAACTCTTCAGATATGCCCTGGCTAGATACAAAAATCGAATCTGGAATTGGTCGTCTACAAATATGCCCTGGCTGGATACAGGTATTGAATCTTCAAACTCTTCAGATATGCCCTGGCTAGATACAGGAATCGAATCTGGAATTAGTCATCTACAGATATGCCCTGGCTGGATACAGGTATCGAATCTTCAAACTCTTCAGATATGCCCTGGCTAGATACAGGAATCGAATATGGAATTAGTCATCTACAGATATGCCCTGGCTGGATACAGGTATCGAATCTTCAAACTCTTCAGATATGCCCTGGCTAGATACAGGAATCGAATCATGAATTAGTCGTCTACAAATATGCCTTGGCTGGATACAGGTATCGAATCTTCAAACTCTTCAGATATGCCCTGGCTAGATACAGGAATCGAATCTGGAATTAGTCGTCTACAGATATGCCCTGGCTGGATACAGGTATCGAATCTTCAAACTCTTCAGATATGCCCTGGCTAGATACAGGAATCGAATCTGGAATTAGTTGTCTACAGATATGCCCTGGCTGGATACAGGTATCGAATCTTCAAACTCTTCAGATATGCCCTGGCTAGATACAGGAATCGAATCTGGAATTAGTCGTCTATAGATATGCCCTGGCTGGATACAGGTATCGAATCTCTAAACTCTTCATGCAGACATGCCCTGGCTGGATACATGTATCGAATCTACAATCAGTCACTCACAGATATGCCCTGGCTAGATACAGGAATCGAATCTGGAATTGCGACGGTTGATAGTAATCATCTTTGGATTGACCTTTTTCCTGAAAAGGCAAAACATTAGTTGTATGCAATGTCATGATGTATGAAATGTATGATGTCATGATGTTCTCAAAAATAAATGAGATTGTGTGATATGATGCGTATATGCATGCGTCATGTATGAAGATGTGATGTTTATGAATGTATTTTCGTCTAGGAAAATAAATCCTCGACGGAGGCCGGGAAGTTTGTTGAATCCTGGGCTGATGTTTGAAGAGTAGAATTCTTCATTTCCGCTGGGGGATTATGATTGCAAGAATAAACCGGTAGGAGAAGATAACTTCGTTGGGGAATAAACTTGTTGGAGAGATTACTCTGCGGGGAAATACTCTGTGGGAAGAGATACCTTGCTGAGGTTTTGATGATAACTCCGCTGGGGATTCCGTCGATAAGTTATGTTGAGGGAATTTGATGAACTCCGCTGGGGATAGGAAGAACTTTGCCGAGGACGATCTTTCTGTGGTAATTTAGCTGAGGATAACCCAGTTATAAGCTCTGGTGAGGAATAACCTTTGAATAAAGCCGGGGAGATGCGTTCGTACTCTGCAAGGGATAAGCTTCCAGAATCTACTGGGGATATTGATTCAACTCTCCTGGGGAAACTTTTGGACTGCACTGGGGAATGGCTCCACTGGGGTGTCTGGATTCCGCCGGGGAACAATCTTAGACCAAGACTGTCGGGGATGCTTGTAGAGGAACATCTGTATACTCCGCTGGGGAATGTTGAGATCTTTTGGGGATACCCAATTTCCTTAAGGCTGACAGTAACCTAACTCTGCTTGGGGAGAGTGTCGCTGACTTGTTGGAGATACTGTGTCTTTTCGGTGTTGATGGAAGACCAACTCTGCTCGGGGGAGAGTATTGCTGAGTTTTGTTTTACTCTGCAGGGAGTGAAGGTATCCTAGTTACATTCTTCAGCCGAACTTACCTTGGTACCTTGGTGGACGGAGCAACTAGACTGCTTAGACAACTCATTATTGCCCCTGTTTCTGATGTCACCTGTAATTAGTCCTTTGTTTTGTATGCAAATATTTATGAGTTAGCAATTAGTGTCAAATGCATATATCAAAAATGAACATTGGACGTTCTTCGCAAAGCAAAACAGAAAAAGGAAAAATAATTGGCAATTTGTCTGGAAAAGTGAATTTGTATTGATTTTTGAATTTGCCTGTAAATAGGCGTTTATGTACAAGAGGTTGACGTCCTAGTAAGAGAACGCCGCCGAACAACATAGAGTTTATACAAATTTGTGAGAAGGAAAACAAAACAGCTATGTGAAAAATCCCACTGGGTTCCAACTCTGTTATCGCCTTTATGTCTTCAAGCGTCTCATCACTTGGCTGCTTAGTTGAAGATGAAACCGATTGATCGATGCCGTCTGAGCCTGATAGTTGATACCGAATTCTGGATGCAAGGTGATCCAATGCGACATAGTATTACGCTTTTAATCCCTAACTTTTGCCTGGACCGCCCTTTCGGGTTTTCAGTCCACCGGGATACCCATTTTTGCCCAAGCCGCCTTTTCAGGTTTTCGACTTGCCGGGTGTACGGATTTTTTTTTCATTTCATCCCTTATTTTTGCCCGAACCCTTTTGGTTCGCCGGGAAGCCCTTATTTTTGCCTAGGTGTGTCAACCTAGCGGGTCTTTCATTCATGCGTAGTATCTTTTTACTATGTCTGCATTGGCGGGGTGAGGAAGGTCGTCACCATCCATAGTGGTTAGAATCATAGCTCCTCCTGAGAAGATATGTTTAACCACAAATGGCCTTTCGTACGTAGGGGTCCATTTGCCCCTGGGATCACTTTGAGGAAGGATGATGTGCTTGATTACCCGGTCTCCGACTTGATACTCTTGTCGTCTGACTTTCTTGTTAAATGCCCTGATCATCAGTTTTTGGTACGTTTGACCATGACAAATAGCCGTGAGTCTCTTTTCGTCAATTAGGTTTAATTGATCAAGCCGAGTCTGGATCCAGTCATCTTCGCTCAAATCTGCATCCTTCATTATCCAGAGAGAGGGTATCTGGACTTCAATAGGCAAGACTGCATCCATGCCATAGACCAAGGAAAAGGGTGTTGCCCTAGTTGACGTCCGCGCTGAGGTACGGTACCCGTGAAGAGCAAACGGTAACATCTCGTGCCAATCTTTGTAAGTCACTGTCATCTTCTGCACAATCTTCTTGATATTCTTATTTGCTGCTTCTACAGCCCCATTCATCTTCGGCCGGTAGGGAGAAGAGTTGTGGTGCTATATCTTGAATTGCTCGCAGAGCTCAGTGATCATCTTGTTGTTAAGATTGGTACCATTGTCCGTAATGATCCTCTCAGGTACGCCGTATCGACAGATTAGGTTATGCCGAATGAATCGTGCCACGACGTTCTTGGTTACGGTAGCATAGGAAGCTGCTTCAACCTATTTTGTGAAGTAATCAATCGCTACAAGGATGAAGCGATGCCCGTTGGATGTCGTAGGTCTGATCTCGCCGATCATTGCAAAAGGCCAAGATGATGTCAATACGTTCAGAGGAACTGGAGGAATGTGCACCTTATCAGCATAGATCTGGCATTTGTGACACGTCCGAGAATGTTGATAACAGTCGGCTTCCATTGTGGACCAGAAATATCCTGCCCGAAGGATCTTCTTTGCCATGGTATGTCCACTGGAATGCATTCCGAAGGTACCTTCATGTAGCTCCGCCATGATCTTTTCCGCTTCCGTCTTATCCATACAACGTAGTAAAGTTGAATCATGGTTTCGCTTGTACAGAATGCCATTGTTGAGGAAGAACTTTGCAGCGAACCTTCTCAAGAACTTCTTGTCATTAACAGATGTACCCTCGGGGTATTCTTGAGCTTCCAGGTACCTCTTCACTTCATGATACCAAGGCTTTTCAGTTACCTCTTCAGCCTCAAGATCACAGCAATATGCAGGTTCATCCAGTTTCCAGATAATGATCCGGGGAGCCTCGTTGTCCCATTTGACTTTGAACATAGAAGACATCGTAGCCAGCGCGTCCGCCAACTGATTCTCCTCTCTTGGGAAGTGTTCAAAGGTTATCTCTTCGAAGTGGGGGATCAATGTCAACACATACTCCTTGTAAGGAATAAGGTTTGGGTGTTTCGTATCCCACTCGCCTTTTGATATGATTGATCACGAGAGCGGAATCTCCGAAGACACTCAGAAACTTGATCTTTAAGTCAATTGCAGCTTGAAGACCCATGATGCATGCTTCATACTTGGCCATGTTGTTGGTGCAGTTGAAACATAGTCGGGCAGTTAGTGGAGTATGAGTTCCTTTAGGGGATATGATCATAGCGCCAATACCGTTACCCAAAGCGTTTGAGGCTCCGTCAAAGTGCATAGACCATCGGGATCCTTCCTTAGGTCCTTCATCCGATCCAGGTACTTCACAATCAGTTACTACCATGATATCCTCGTTTGGAAATTCAAAGTTCATAGATTGGTAGTCGTCTACCGCTTGGTGTGCCAAATGGTCTGCCAATACACTTCCCTTGATTGCTTTCTGAGTCGTGTACTGGATGTCGTATTCTGTCAAGATCATCTGCCATCTTGCTATTCTTCCAGACAAGGCAGGCTTTTCGAAGATGTACTTGATTGGATCCATTTTTGAAATCAACAGAGTAGTGTGAGTCAACATATACTGTCTCAGCCGACGAGCAGCCCATACCAAAGCGCAACAAGTTTTCTCGAGCAGTGAGTATCGGGTCTCACAGTCGGTAAACTTTTTGCTAAGGTAATAAATAGCGTGCTCTTTTTGGCCAGACTCGTCATGCTGCCCCAACACACACCCCATTGAGTTGTCAAGTACTGTCAAGTATAGTATTAGAGGTCTCCCTTCAACCGGTGGCATAAGAATGGGTGGCTCTTGAAGATACTCTTTGATTCTTTCGAAAGCGGCCTGACATTCATCATTCCAATGTACCACTTGATCTTTCTTCAGCAGCTTGAAGATTGGTTCACAGGTAGCAGTTAGATGTGAGATGAATCGGGCAATATAGTTCAGACGTCCCAGAAAGCCTCTGACTCCTTTCTCTGTCTTGGGGACTGGCATCTCTTGTATGGCTTTCACTTTGGCAGGGTCTACTTGAATACCTTTGTCGCTCACGATGAAACCTAGTAGCTTTCCAAATCTCACCCCGAAGGTGCACTTGTTCGGGTTCAACCTCAGCTTGTACAACTTCAGACGGTCAAACAGCTTCTGCAGATGGTCAAGGTGTTCCTCCTCAGTTTGGGACCTTGCAATCATATCGTCGACATATACTTCTATCTCATGATGGATCATATCATGAAACAAAGCAACCATGGCACGTTGGTAGGTTGCCCCAGCATTTTTCAACCCAAAAGGCATGACCTTGTAGCAAAAGGTGCCCCACTGAGTAACAAAAGTGGTCTTCTCCATGACTTCAGGAGCCATCTTGATCTGATTATAACCGGAGAACCCGTCCATGAAGGAGAACACCTTGTGCTGAGCAGTATTGTCATCCAGAACGTCGATGTGAGGTAGAGGGAAGTCATCCTTGGGGCTCGCCCTGTTCAAATCCATGTAATCAACACACATTCTGACCTTGCCATCTTTCTTTGGCACTGGAACCACGTTGGCAACCCATTGAGGGTAAGAAGTCACTGCTAGAAAACCAGCATCAAATTGTTTCATAACCTCAGCTTTGATTTTCTCGGACATCTCTGGACGCATACAGCGGACCTTCTGTTTAACCGGAGGGCAGTCTTCCTTGGTAGGCAGGTGATGAACCACAATGTCGGTATCCAACCCAGGCATGTCTTCGTAAGACCAGGCAAAGATTTCTACATAATCGTGCAACATCTGAATCAACCGTTGTTTCACACTGAGCTCTAGATTGGCACCAATCTTGACTTCCTTTTTGTCTGCCTCAGTACCTAGATTTACCGTTTCCACTGGCTCTTCATGTGGCTGAATGGCCCTCTCTTCCTGGAGTAGTAGTCTTGCGAGTTCACCAGGCACTTCGCAATCATCTTCACCTTCGTCTTCGGCTAAGTTGATCGGATTTTCAAAGTCATAGCTGGCAGTAGCAGAGTCGTTACCAGTGAGATCCAGAGTGGATTGGAACCTGTATGAGTGAGTGTGTTTAAATATAGCTGTTTTGCAATATATAATAAAGAAAGGGAGCGCAATATTTGAAATGTGAAAAACGTCCAATGCTTTTATTCATGATATATGAAAGTGACACACAAAAGCCCTCACAAATGAAGCCACGGTGCCCCGGGTAAGACACCGGGCCATAAAGTTTCAAATTATTGTTCGTTACAAATTTAAAACAAAGGAATTCATTACTGAGTGACAAAAGTAACAGGTATGGAGTCTTTGGCAGTCCAGTTGCTTGGTCCATCTTCGGTCGTTGGGTAGATCCAGCTGTCGAATTTGGATTCTTCCACTTCATCACCCATCCTGATAGCATTTACTCCATGGTTGGGCATGGGAGCTGTCACCATGTTAGGCCTCTCGGGCGCCTCGAACTGAACCTCTTTAGCATCAATAAGGTCTTGAACCTTATTCCTCAGAGCCCAACAATCATTTGTGTTATGCCCCGGGCTATCAGAGTGATAAGCGCAACGGGCGTTGGGGTTGTACTTTGGAGAGGTTGTGTTCACAACCTTTGGAGCTTCCTTGACAGTTACCAGATTGGTTGACAACAGTTACGGCAATATCTGAGAGAGAGTCATGCTGAGCCGAGTGTACTGCCTTTTGGGCCTCTCAACTCTTGGTTGGTTGTATTGCTAAGGAGCAGCAGCAGGCTTTGAAATTACCACCGCGTTGACAGCTTGGCGGCGTTCCGGTTTGTTCTGTCTTCTGGGACCATAAACAGCACTAGCTTCCTTCTTGAAGGGCTTCTTTTCAGTACTCGAGGAGGCACCTTTTTGTATTTTCCCCGATTTGATACCAGCTTCTATCCTCTCACCAGTCAGGATCAGGTCTATAAACCCAGCAGAGGAATTACCAATCAGGTGGTTAAAGAACGGACCAGACAGGGTCCCCAAGAACATGTCCACGAGTTCACGATCAGTCAATGGCGGCTGCACCCTGCCAGCCAGGTCTCTCCACTTCTGTGCGTACTCCTTAAAACCTTCACCCGTCCCAAGTGACATACCCTGGAGCTGGGTACGCGTAGGAGCGAGGTCGGAATTGTACTGATACTGCTTATAAAAAGTAGTAGCCAAGTCCTCCCAGTTACGAATATTGGTTCCATCCAGCTGATAGAACCATTCGAGTTGAGTCCCTGAAAGACTCTCTTGGAAGAAATGGATCCATAAGTTCTTGTCTGCAGTGTAAGGCTAGATCTTCCTTACATAAGATCTGAGGTGCATCTTAGGACAGGAAGCCCCGTCGTACTTCACAAAGGCAGGTGCCTTGAACTTGTGTGGGATCACCATCCTAGAAGATAAACCTAGATCTCCAAAATCCAACCCAGGCACACGTTGAATCTCCATGGCATTTAACCGATCCTCCAGCTGTTTGTACCGGTCCTCAGCAGGAGGGTATTGTTCATCATTGAAATCTGTCTCGGTGTCAGAGACCACGGGACTAGGGACCCCTCCCTCCTGGTGACTGCCTTCCCCAACAGATGGAGTAGTCAGCTCAGCTTCATTCTGCAGTGTATTCCCGAGTCTGCGTCCAGTGTTGAACAGCACAATCCTCTTCTTCTTCTTCTTCTTCAGGAGCAAATCCTTCAACTCCTGTTGTCCTTGGGCTAAGCTCATGACCAACTCTTGAAACTGGGCGTTCTGGGCCTGGAGGGCCTTGATAGCTTGTTCAGTAGTTGGTTCAGGATTCATGATGACTGAGTGCTGAAATAAACAGCGAAGAAGATTAAGCAACCTGTAGAAAAAGAGTACATGTTATGCACATGATGCATGATATGCTATTTATGCAATGCATTCAAGGGTTCGAAAGTTCAAATTTGTTGTAGACAAAAAAGGAACACACATTGTATTAAGAAATAATTTGTTCAGTACATCAGGGCCTCATGGGCAAAACATTACAAAATAATTAATCCCAAAAGACACTGCGCATCCTCTTTGGAGCGATGTAGGTGTTGAGAGCCTTTTCCTCGTGAAGTAGACGGGTGAGCTCCAAGACCTTCTTCTCACTGGCATGTAGACTGGTTTCAAGAGAATCCCGTTCTTCCTTGAGTTGGATCCAGCTTTTCTACATTTCTTCCCAAGACGTTGGCATGTCAGGATGTTGGATGGTGTAGGGCACCTCTCCTTCCACAACTGGCTCTTTGATTATAGGGAGAATGTGAGGATATGGCATCACCAGCTTCTGGGAGCGGGCTTGTACCCACTTGAGATAAGGCTCCAAAGGGATGGAGTTCTTGTGCCCCAATGTCTTGCTATCCACCTTGTTAGGCATCCTCCAAGCTCTGATGAATCTCTGGAGAAGTCCTTGTGCATTGTTGTCGAAGTCAAAAACTATGTCAAGAATCAACATGTCATGAGGGCCATCCCTCCGAGCATATCCAAATTGCCTCAAAGCCAGACAGGGTTGTAAGTAATACCTCCTCTGATTCCAAGTAAAGGAACATTAGGAAACTCTCCGCAACGATCAATGATAGTGACATTTTCTCTGGTCCGAGAACACCAATGTATATCAGCATGTGTAAGAGTCATCAATCATTGTGACCATCTCAAACCCCGCTCGTTCTTCAAAATTGATTGTGGAAGGTGCGAAATAAACCACCTTGCCAGGAGAGGAGTGCAGCACATGAGAACACCTCTTTTTCTCATGGTTTGAGTGTAACATGAGTGGAGGATGTCCCCAAGTAACGTAGGTATAGGATTCCTAGACATGAAGATCTTGACAGCATTGATATCTATAAGCTGATCTGGATTCGAGAACAACACCAACCCATAGACAAGGAGTGCCACAACTTCTTCAAAGGTTTGTAGGTCAAGGGAATTCCAACATTCTCGGGCCTTCTCAAACAGGAACTTTGCCAAAAAACCTTTGATACCACTTCTAACTTCCCAATGTCCCTTGATGTCAGATGGTTATAGGCGTAATGCTTTAGCAACCTCTTCAAGTTTTGGTTCCTTTTCCGTACCGTTGTAGGGTAGTCGACTGTGAATAGGAACCTTCAGAAGCTGAGCAAACTCTTCCAAAGTAGGCACCAGTTGATAATCTGGGAAAGTAAAACAGTGGTGCAAGGGGTCAAAGAACTGGAACAACACTTTCACCATATCCTCTTCAATGTTGGTATTGACCAAGCTAATGAGTCTACCATGCCTTTCACTGAAGGAAGAGTTCTCGGGAATCCTGGATGTAAGCTCCTTAAGCTGAGGAGGGACCCTTACAAGGTTTATCTGAATTGTCTTTCTGTGGATAGTTTCCATGTCCTACAAAACAAGAACAAAGATGAAGATTCGAACCCTTGAAGTGGTTAGTAAATGCATATGATGATGTATGATGTCATGATGCTATGATAAGAGCACACCACAAGTATTCACAAAAAGCAAACATGATAAGGCACACAAGTCACACCACAGCACTTAGAGTTTAGGCCAGCATGAAGTTTGGGGTACTACCCTCTTGAAGTTGGTGGGCTCAAAAAACCTGTCCTATCCAAAGTAACCGGGTTCTAAGGAGCTCAATATCATTGGGTCATTTTCTGTGTTCATTGTTTCGATTTAGCCACTGAACTGGCGATCAAAATATTCCAAGAAAACAACCCTCAACGAGTGTAGTATCGAGTATCAACCAACTTCGGACTGCACCAAAGTCGGTCATCTCACTACCCCTAAAGAGCCAGGATGGTTCAATTAAGGTTCCTAAGGTCAGTTGATGCTTCACGACACCACGCGGCGGCCCCGTACTCTCCTTGACTTGACACAAGGGTTACCGGTACTCACCAAAGTGCCACATCAACGTAGCAAACTGCTTCAACCATGTCGGTATACCCCACACAGTTCCCTCACAGTTTGTTGCTACCTTCTAAGAAGGTATCCCCCAGATCCGGGTTAGGATCTATGTAACTCCCAAGACATGCCCACAATATTAAATCAAGCAAAGCAAGCAATTGAAAACATGATGATAAACTATTCCTAAGGTACACCCCACTTATTAAGTCCCCAGCGGAGTCGCCAGTTCTGTGATCGGTGGAAATAGAACTGACTGTTTTTTAAGCTGGTTCGCGAAATGTTGCGGTAAGCAAGAGTCGCCACCATCTTTTATGTTCTCCAACATGGAAAGGACAAAAGCACAGCAAAATTCCTTATTTGAGAATGTTTCTCGGGTTCGGGAGGTAGATTTATAGAAAGGGAAGGTGTTAGCACCCTTTCTATCCGTGGTTATCCACGGGCTCTTAGGTACTTGCTCTTATGTTTTCAAAATTTGTTTGCTTTTCAAATGTGTGTGGGTTTTGAAAAAAAGTTTCGTTTGAAAAATTTCTAAGTAACTCTTGTATTTGTCCTCAAGAGTGTATGAAAAATTTGTTTGAAAACTTTTAGAAAGTGTCAGTGCGAAAAGTATTTTTGTTTGTTTTGAAAAGAGCAAGTACTTAAGAGAAATCTACCTACTCTAAGGAATTAGGCTGTGTAAGAGTCCTTTAGACAGCGCTATCCCACCATTGAGAGGTAGGTAGCACCGTCGTTGGAGGTATTCGGGTCAATTCGATTATAAGGGACATGTGGTCACTGAAGCAATGGTAGGACACCTTAGAAGTAACCCTAATGTCCTAGATCCTTTGTATCCGAGGCAACCGTTTCGAGGCAACTGGATCTTAGACAGGAGGGCGGCCTCTAAGACACCCTATGCTTGATAACCACGTTCGAGGCAACCAGTGAGGCGTACCCTAAGAGTGGCATGTGCATGTGTGTTGTTTTTCAGTTAATGTTTGTCTTGTACATGTTATTTGTGAGCTACAGATTGGTTTTATTTGGCATACATTCTTGCAGGCATAATTAACAGTTAGGAGTGCGGAAAATAAATTGCAGAAATGTAAATCTAGCTATTACAAGGCGCGGGTCTATACATCGCCAAAAACAAACCCGTTTGAAAAAATAAAGTGCGAGAGAAGTAAATAAAGCGGTAAAGCCTAATTAAACTATTACATTTCCAGAAGCAGTTACAAAATAATGAATTAAAAATAAATACGCGCGAAAGATTGAATCGGGAAGTCATGAGGGTTTTGACCCTTTTGAGAAAGAAATTAAACATTAAACCTAATTAACTAATTAATTATTTAATTAAAGAAAAAGTGTTTTTGTGTTTTTTTATATTTTTAATGAAAATAAAATAAAAAGAGAATTAAAAATGTCAAAAGAAAAGCCTAAGTCTAAATTATTTTTATTTATTGAAAAAAAATGTTAAAATTGTCCTAGTTACACAACTAATTAATTAATGTTAGAATTTATTTACAAAATAAGTTAATAAATAATAAAATGTTTTTTTTTTGGTTTTCTGAATTTTATGGTGAAAAAATGTTAATTTGTTAATTAATTAAATAATACTAATATTAATAATAATAATTAAAGAAAAAAAAAAGGAAAGTAAAATAGAAAAAGAAATAGAAACCAATGGGGGTGTTGATGGCCCAATGGAGGTGAAAAATGCAAGTCTGGCCCATTAAGCATAAAGTCCTTGTTGACTTCTGGAATCAGGTACGTGCTCATTGACTTAGAGCATGGTGTGGAGCACCCTTTGGCCTTTGGATCTGAGCGTGTAGCCACCTGGCAGGCTGGGATATGAGGTGCATGGTGGGACGTCTTTGAGGGCCTGCACGTGAACACATTAAGCAAAATAACATGGAAATTATGGGGGACCTGGGATTCGAACCCAGGTCCCAAGGGATTATGCATAAGTGCCTTGGACGGCTGAGCTGTCTTGTTCAATTGAGATAATAATAATAACAAAATATTATATTAGTAAATCAAACGATGCCCTGAAAAGAAAAAAAACGCGCTTATTTTTGAAATGGCCAATCACGTATCAACACGCCATCATCTTCTTCGCGTTTCCTGTAAAATAAAAGTTAGATAGCGGGGGTTTTAAACCCCCACAACCTGCAAACGTCAAAAATAGTGAATAGCTCCCTGATTAGCATAAATTGTTCGCGAGGGTTGGGTTGGATTCGTCTGGCCTTGACGAATTCAACCATAGGCGCCATTAGTCCTAATTTTACCTATGCTGTAAACCCCCAAATTGGAAGCTTTGAAAACCTAGATTCCATCAATGGTGGTTTCGATTCCAGGGCACCATAATGCAATTAACCTATATCATCAGCTTCAGCAAGGTCATAGCAATGTAAAGCAACAATTATATCATGTTAAATATGCAAGAATTATGAGTTTTGATTCTAGAAAAATTAGGCAAACCGTGTGACTGAAGTGGACGATTCCTTGAGTTCTAGCAAGTGGTTTTGATCCCAAATCACTCCTGAAGCTTCCAGCAATAGGTCTGAAACCTTAAATCTCCTTGAAAGGGCTTCTAAGGTGGAATTCAGTTTCAAACTTTCTTTGACTTTTTTCAATATGGTAATGGCCGTTTGTGCAATGTTCAGGTCGTGAATGAGGTTGGGAAGGCTTGCATATGTATGTATGAAGGGATTTAGGTCACATTATGAGCCAATGATCCCTTGTATTGAAGTTTTGAGATTCTTCATAACCACCATTAAAGGACTTTCCAAGTTTGTTCAAATTTTGAATTTTATGCATAATTGAGCTTGGCACGAATTTGGAAACTAGAATATGTTGTATGAAAGCCATTCAAACCACAAAGATGCCACTTAATTATTTTTTTTGATTTTATTTGAATTATTAAGGATTAAAATGAATTAAATCCATAAAAATTAAATAAAAATGAAAAAAATAAATGTTTGGTCTTGAAATTAGTCATGGGACACGTGGGTGGCATGACAAGGCTGAATCAAGTGGAAGAAAGTGGGTCCTTTTGTCAAAAATTGAAGTTTCAAGGATAGTTGACTTTTGCCATTTCACAAAACTTTCCCAACTTCTCAAATGCATATCTTGCTCAATTTTGATCATATGAACATGTTCTTAGACATTTTGGAAAGGTCTTGAAGTCCTTTAACCAATGCCTTTGGTCCCATATCATTTTTATTTACCAATCTCAAGTTATGGTCTTTGACTTAAAGTGTCTTTTTGTTGACTTTTGAAAATGACCTATAATGTTGAAATTGATAACTTTTTGTGAGAGCGTTTCTTAGACTTGGAATGTGAAGATGAGTTGTAGGAAATGTCATCCCCTTCAAAATGAGCATTGGATGGGATTTTTCTGATGAACCATGAAAAAGTTATGCCTTGGTCAAGTTACAGTTGACTTTTCAGCTGTCCAAAAATGGAAACTTTTGCATCTTGATGATTTTTTTAGCCATTCTTGTGGAATCATGATCAAGACTTGATCAAATGATGATTGTGGCTTCAAAATAAGATGTTGACCACAAATTTTGACTTTTGACTGCCAAATGACCATTTTACCCCTACAGTTGATTGTGGAGCAACTAGGGCTTTTGACTGTGCAACTTGACCCTGTGAGCCTTGAAACTTGGCATGTAGATGCTTGACAATGTGTATAGGCATATGTGACTTGATTGAGCCTTTGAAAACCTCAACTTCCTCGCAAGAACCAAAAACCCTAATTTGACTGGCTTAGGAGGGTGTTTGAACTGTGCAACCCTTGAGTAGACTTGAGCAAATTGAGATGATGTTTGTCAAACTTGAAGAATATGGGAGGGAAAATTTTGGGGTACAACAGGATTTATTTTCCCCTAAGCCTCAAACAGGTGCTGATTACTCGCTTCCTAATTTAGATGACTGGAAGGAGGTTGCCATCAGACATGTGGAAGAAAACCAGAGGTTGAGGACTCAGATCGCCAGGCTCACAGGGAAGCGCCAGCGTACAGATTGATCTCTATCAGTTTATTTTTCTCAGGATTTTTAGATTGTATTTTCATCTTGTACTTGGGATCTTTGAAACTTGTAATCCATTTTGAAGTTATTATAATAAAAAATTTCAGAATTTCAAATGCGTTATTATTTTGATGTTTGCAATATGTCTATAAACGTTAAATCCTTTGAAATATTAAATGATAAAGTAAAAATAATCATATGCATTGCATATCATGCATCATATCGCACATATTTCTTGCATTTATTATGCATATTCAGGTGCCTTACCCAGCTTTTTACTTTGTTCAGCAAGCTGACTCATCACTACAACACTCGGGCTAACCTCAAAAAGAAGATGGACAACTTAAAATAGGAGAATCGCGAGCTGCGTGAAGAAGTTTCTACTTTGAAGGCTGGCTTGGCCAATTTGACTACTATCGTGAAAGCTCGGGTGGTTGCTCAGAATCAGCCACTGAGTGTTCAACCTCAACCAACAAGGGAAAATGCTGAAGTTCCTATTGTTCTTGTATCCACTACTCTGGTTGTTGTTCAAAACCGTATGCCTCAAGGTTATCCGTGGGGAATGCCAGAGAATTTTGCACCTGAAGGTTTCAATTTGGGCCCCCAAGATTCTCCAGTGGTTCAAACTGTTGTTACTCTCGCACCTCCTGTGGTGCATGTTGTCCCTGCTGCACCTCCTTCGGTGAATTTTGTTCTGTTTGTTAATGAAGATGTGTGTCGTCCTTTCCCTCCGCCGAGTGAAGACTTGGGTCTTTATGACAGAATGGATGATTTTCAAGAGCAGTTTGATAGAATGCAAAGAGAGATGAAGGCTCTTAGGGGAAAAGAGCTATTTGGGCAGAATGTGAATGAGCTGTGTTTGGTCCCGAATGTTAAAATTCCTGCTAAGTTTAAGGTCCCTGAGTTTGATAAGTACAATGGCAACACTTGCCCTCGTGCTCACTTGGTGATGTACGTGAGGAGAATGTCTACCCACACCGATGATCAACGTCTGCTGATTCACTTTTTCCAAGACAGTCTGATCAGCGCAGCGTTGAAATGGTACATGAGTTTAGACAGCGCCAACATCCATACTTTTAATGATTTGGGAGAAGCGTTCATTAAACAATACAAATACAATGTGGACATGGCGCCCGACCGTGACCAGCTTAGGGCCATGGTTCAGAAAGACAGAGAATCGTTCAAAGAGTATGCACAGAGGTGGCGCGAAGTGACTGCACAAGTGATTCCTCCCATGGAGGAGAAGGAAATGACTAAAAAATTTCTGAAGACGCTAGGCGCTTTCTACTAGGAAAGAATGGTAGCAAGTGCCCCAAGTGATTTTACAGAGATTGTAGGAATGGGTGTCCGCATAGAAGAGGCAGTAAGAGAAGGTCGTTTGACAAAGGGTGAAGGATCCGGAGGTGTGAAAAAGCCAGCTTATGGGTTTATAAAGAAGAAAGAGGGGATACAAATGTTGTCATACAAGAGAGTAGAGTGAACGCTCCTAGAAGGAATTATCAGCGTAACCAGCAAGTTGCCTCAGTTACTCGTGTAATAAGTGCCGCTCCGACTACCGTTGCTTATCAAAGATAGTACCAGCAGGGGAACCAAGGTAATAATCAGAGAAGGGAGAACTATGACCCTATTTCCATGAGCTATGCAGAGCTACTACCAGCATTGATTCAGAAGAAGTTAGTCCAGACACGACCACCTCCCGTTGTACCATCACCATTGCCTTGGTATTACAAAGCAGACCAGACGTGTGCCTTTCATCAGGGAGCACTAGGGCATAGTGTTGAAAATTGTTATCCTTTAAGGAATGAAGTGCAAAGGTTAGTGAAGTCTGGAATCCTATCTTTCAAAGACATGGGACCTAATGTGAAAGATAATCCTCTACCCAAGCATGGTGTGGTGAATGCTGTAAATATGGTGGCCGGTTGTCCAGGCGACTTCCAGATTTTTGACATTAATATGGTTAGAGGAGATTTGGTGAAGATGCACGCAGACCTCTGTGAATTTAGTTATTATACGCATGACCATGCCGGTTGTGTTGTTTGTAGTACAAATATACAGGGTTGCGAGAAGATAAAGGCTAATTTACAGGAGATGATGGATGAAGGGTTAATCCATATAATCAGGCCTAGGGCAGAATATGAAGAGGAAGTGAATATGGTTTCTGGATGTCCGGGTGAATTCAGAATTTTTGATGTGGAGCATTTGAATGAGGATCTCGTGCAGTTGCATGCTACCTTCTGTCGTACTGCTGGTCAGGTGGAACACCAATATGGATCTTGCATAGTTTGCTGTCGAGACCCCCGAGGATGTTCTATTGTGAGAGAGGGTGTTCAATTGTTGTTAGATAATGGAACTATCAAGATCACAGGTCAGAGAGATGATTATCACGAGATTGATATGGTTGAAGTTTATTTGATGGAAGAAGAGTCAGAGGAAGAGTATGCCTCCATGGATGAGTATTTCTCTTCAAACGAAGATTTGTTTGCCGGAAAAGACCTTTTGATGGTTGATTATGTTGAGAAAGGGATAAACTTCATTGTACCTTGTTTTGGTGCACCCACTCATCTTGAGGTGGAGTACCATAGCAAACCAGCTGTTACCCCATTGGTAATTAGTCTGCCAGGTCCTGCTCCCTATAAATCAGATAAGATTGTGCCTTACAAATACAACGCTACAATCTTAGAAGATGGGGTGGAAGTTCCCATCCGGCCAATGCCAGATGTTGGAAATATAGCTGATAATAGCAGGGTGACCTGTAGTGGTCATGTGTTTGCGCCAGTTGTACAAAGAGATGTTGTTGTTGGAAAGAAAATTGCTGAGAACAGTGAGCCTAAGAAGGCTGCAGAAGAGACTAGCGGAGCCACATTAGAGAAAGAAATGGATGATATCTTGAAGATAATTAAGATGAGCAATTACAGAATTGTACATCAACTATTGCAGACTCCTTCAAAGATATCCATCCTAGCTTTATTGATGAATTCCTCTGCTCATAGAGAATCACTGATGAGAGTACTAGACCAAGCTTTTGTGGAGAATGATATGTCGTTAGATCAATTCAGCAGCGTAATTGGAAACATTACGTCATGTAACAACTTGAGTTTCTCGAATGATGAGTTACCAGATGAAGGGAGGAATCAGAACCTGGCCCTCCACATATCTATGAACTGCAAGAATGACTCGCTATCCAATGTGCTAATTGATAACGGATCCGCGTTGAATGTTATATCGAGGAGTACCCTCATGAAGTTAAAGTATCAGGGAACACCTATGCGCCCGAGTGGCATCATTGTGAAGGCTTTTGATGTGTCGAGGAAATCTGTCATCGGTGAAGTGGACTTTCCCATCCATATAGGACCACATTTGTTCTTGATAATCTTCCAGGTTATGGACATTATTCCCGCATATAGTTGTTTGCTAGGATGGCCATGGATACACGAAGCAGGGGATGTCACTTCAACTCTGAATCAGAAGCTAAAATTTGTGCGTGAAGGGAAGGTAGTGATCATAAATGGGGTGCAGGCGTTATTGATATCCCATCTATCCTCTTTCAGTATTGTAGAAGCGGATGAGGCTGCTGTTAGAACCCAGTTCCAAGCCCTATCCATTGACAACATAAGGAGGAATGAGAATTTTGTGGTTTCCCTGAAGGACGTGCAGCAGGTTGTGCGCAATGGTCATAATGCAGTTTGGGGACGACTTGTGGATCCACCCGTGAACAAAAACAGAGTTGGTTTGGATTTCTCTTCGAGGAATGGAAAAGGCAAAAATTTGAAGTCAAAGTCTTCTGTGAACAATTATCATGATGTTTTCTGCAGTGGAGGCTACCTCCATCCAATTGGTTCTGGAATTAATGATGTTGAAGAGGATGAAGCAGAGCAGGAAGTGCCGAATTATGTGACGCATGGAGTCTGAGTTCAGAACTGGGTCACCATTATTGTTCCTTCTTGCATACATGTTTCAAAGTAATTTTTTTTGTTAATCTGTTTCTTTCTTTTGAAAAGCTTTCACTCTGCCCAAGGTGGAAGTATTAATGTTGTAGGGCTTATCTGTTTTCTATAACTTTTAAGATCGTTAATAAAAGTTGTCTTTGCTTCAAAAATTATGTCTTTTATTATCTGCTTTTTTCTTGGGAAATGGTAGTAAATAAATAAAACCTTTCAAATAAATAATAACTGAAAATTAATTTGGATGATCACTTGTTATATGTGTCAGTTTCTAAAAGCAATCATAAATCACATGTGCAGATTAATTAAATAACTCATTGAATACAATGACCCTGCACCCTCTCCCAACTTTGATTGTCCTGTGTTTAGGGATGAAGAAGAAGATTATGATGAGATTCCATAAGAGGTCTCACGGTTCCTTGAGCACGAGGAAAATACATCCAGCCATATAAGGAGCCTTTGGAAGTGATTAATTTGGGTTCAGAAGAAGATCCGAAGGAAGTTAAGATTGGAGCATCGTTGCATCCTGAGGTAAAGAGCGGGTTGATTGAGCTGTTAAAAGAGTATGTGGATATTTTTTCTTGGTCTTATCAAGATATGCCTGGTCTAGATACAGACATTGTCGAGCATCGTTTGCCGTTGAAGCCAGAGTGTTTGCCAGTTAAACAAAAGTTGAGAAGAACCCACCCGGATATGGCAGTAAAGATCAAAGAGGAGGTCCTAAAGCAGATTAATGCTGATTTTCTTATGACGTCAGTGTATCCTCAATGGATTTCCAATATTGTCCCAGTACCGAAAAAAGAGGGAAAAGTCTGCATGTGCGTAGATTACAGAGATCTAAATAAAGCTAGTCCAAAACATGATTTTACATTGCCTCATATCGACATGTTAGTGGACAGCACAACAAAATTCAAAGTATTTTCGTTCATGGACGGATTTTATGGGTATAATCAAATAAGAATGGCTCCAAAGGACATGGAAAAAACAACGTTTATCACACCCTAGGGAACATTATGTTACAGAGTGATGCCCTTCGGGTTGAAGAACACTGGTGCAACGTACCAGAGGGTTATGACAACCCTATTCTGTGATCTGATGCACAAAGAAATCGAATTATATGTTGATGATATGATTGCCAAATCCCAAACTGAAGAAGGGCATATAGAAGATTTGTTGAAGTTGTTTCAGCGTTTGAGGAAATATCATCTTCGCTTGAATCCAAATAAATGCACCTTCGGAGTTAGATCGGGGAAATTATTGGGTTTTATTGTTAGCCAGAAAGGAATTGAAGTTGACCCTGACAAAGTCAAAGCAATTCAAGAAATTCCAGCACCAAGAACTGAAAAGCAAGTCAGGGGTTTCCTCGGGCGTTTGAATTATATCTCCAGATATATTTCCCACATGACTACAATGTGTGAACCGGTCTTTAAGTTGTTAAAGAAAGATTAAGGTTGTGTGTGGATGGATGACTGCCAAAAGGCATTTGAGAGTATTAAAGAATATCTGCTTGAACCACCCATCTTGCTCCCTCCCATAGAAGGAAGACCGTTGATTATGTATCTAACAGTGTTAGATAAGTCCATGGGTTGTATTCTGGGACAACAGGATGAAACAGGAAAGAAAGAGTTCACCATTTATTATCTCAGCAAAAAGTTCACTGATTGTGAGTCGCGGTATTCCAAGCTAGAAAAAATGTGTTGTGCTTTGGCCTGGGCGGCAAAGCGTTTGCGGCAGTATATGTTGAATCATACCACTTGGTTGATCTCCAAAATGGATCCAATCAAGTATATTTTTGAAAAGCATGCTCTTACTGGGAGAATTGCCCACTGGCAGATGTTGTTATCTGAATATGATATCGAGTACCACACTCAAAAGGCTATTAAAAGTAGTGTGTTGTCATATTACCTTGCTCACTAGCCGATGGAAGTTCATCAGTGAAAATGTGTTATACAAGAGAAATTATGACATGGTCTTGCTCAGATGCGTGGATAGACACGAAGCATACATGTTGATGCATGAGATTCATGAAGGTTCATTTGGCACTCATGCTAATGGACATTCGATGGCTAAAAAGATGCTAAGGGAAGGTTACTATTGGCTAACAATGGAGTCTGATTGTTACAAATTTGCAAAGAAGTGCCATAAATGTCAGATTTATGCAGATAAGATCCATGTGCCTCCGACACTTCTCAATGTGATTTCCTCCCCATGGCCTTTCTCTATGTGGGGTATTGACATGATTGGGATGATAGAACCCAAAGCTTCGAATGGACACTGTTTCATCTTGGTAGCAATTGACTACTTTACCAAATGGGTAGAGGCTGCTTCATATGCCAATGTTACCAAACAGGTGGTTGTACGCTTTATCAAGAACAATCTTATATATCGGTATGGTGTGCCGAGCAGAATCGTCACTGACAATGGCTCAAATTTGAATAACAAGATGATGATAGAATTGTGCGAAGAATTCACGATTGTCCATCACAATTCATCTCCATACAGGCCAAAGATGAATGGGGCTGTTGAAGCTGCTAATAAGAATATCAAGAGAATTGTCCAGAAAATGGTTGTTACTTATAAGGATTGGCATGAAATGCTCCCTTTTTCTCTGCATGGATATCGAACATTTGTTCGCACTTCAACAGGAGCAACCCCGTTCTCCCTAGTGTATGGAATGGAAGTTGTACTCCCTGTCGAGGTAGAGATTCCCTCGTTGCGTGTGATAATGGAAACCAAGTTGACAGAGGTTGAATGGGTCCATAACAGGTTTGACCAATTGAATTTGATTGAAGAGAATGACAGCTTTATGTCATGGGCAGTTATATCAGAAAAGAATGAAGAAAGCATTTGATAAAAAGGTTAAACCTCGTGAATTCAGAGAAGGCGACCTCGTGCTCAGGAAGATCTTGTCTTTCAACACTGATTCTAGGGGCAAGTGGACTCCCAATTTTGAAGGCCTGTATGTTGTCAAGAAAGCCTTCTCTGGTGGTGCATTAATTCTTGAAACTATGGATGGCGAGAAGTTCCCACGTCCCATGAATGCTGACGCAGTCAAGAAATACTTCGCCTAAAGAAATAAAAGAACAACTCGCTAAGTTGAAAACCCGAAAGGACGGCTTAGGCAAAAAGGAGCATCTCGGTAGGCCGAAAGGGCGGTCTAGGCAAAAATTAGAGACATAAACAAAATAAATTTCCCGCTAAGTTGAAAACCCGCGAGGGCAGCTTAGGCAAAGTTAGGGATTTTCTTGGCAAGTAACTACATCAGACAAGACTTGATCGTTGAAGCAACAATCTTCTCGGATCCTCACCAGACTTCAACAAAAGCTGCTGCTCAGGATTTCAAAAGTTGTTAGGGAGAATAGTGGTTACTGTATCTCAATGTATCTTTTCCATTATGTATTGCCATTTCCCAAACTTTGTAATCATCCATGGAGTCTCGCCATTCAGAGACTACCATTCTATTAATGAAATTCGAGCTTTTTACCCAATTCTTTGTGTTCTTATTTTTATTTAGCTTGCAAGGACTCCATTTATTACTGATAATAACTGTTAAAGCAAAAAGATTAAAAAGAAAATTTGAATTTTCAAAAAGGATATCTTTATAATTCAATTTACTTTGGGATTTGTGATGAAACAATGACAACAAGAATGGTGATCCCAGGAATGAACAAACTCCGGTTGTTTTAAGAAGATTTACTTCCTTCATTAAGGTTTTCTCAGGTCATTTTGCTGGTATGTACGCAATCTTTGTTTGTTTCTCATATGGTTAAAGACGATATCAGTGGGTGTAAGGTACAATATTGGGTTTGTGATCCCATTATCCCCAGTCAATTCTTGGTTCACTTTTGATTTTGGGTTTGCATGGTCAGAAGCCTCCGTCCCAAATTCCCCAGCAAAGTCTTCCCTCATATGATGAAAGGTTTTATTGCCTTGGTGTGTTGAGATGTCACTCATTTTGTAGTATTGGCACTAGTGTTGACTTATTAATTTCCCGGGAAGATTATCCCAGGGAATTTCTTGTTGGAATGAGTGTTCGTGATGAAATTTTCAATCCGCAGTTTTTTCTCCAGGGAGGTAGGCTTGAATCCCCCAGTGAGGTTTGGTTGTGTCGGCGTCAGTCTGCTTTATTTGAGGCTGGTCTTGCAATCTTCAGTAGGCATGTTGCTTTTGGAAAATTGCTTCTCCAATGAAACCGGAAGAAAGATGTTCTATCCCGGTATCTTTTTGATCTGGCTACATCTGGATTATGTTCCTCCTCAGTGAAGTAAAGGCAGGAAATAGGTTTGGTTTCCGCAATTGCTTTTACCTTTCTTGGTTTTATCTTTCTGGTTAAAGTTTATCCCAATGTTGTTAGTACCTGGGCGGTTTTGTTTGTTTATACTGATTATGTATCCTTTTACCAGCATATGCGCGATAGCACTCATACATTCATACATACATCATGCATGGCTAAAAATCATC
The DNA here is from genome assembly GCA_948472305.1 of Vicia faba. Classification (NCBI taxonomy): domain Eukaryota; kingdom Viridiplantae; phylum Streptophyta; class Magnoliopsida; order Fabales; family Fabaceae; genus Vicia; species Vicia faba. The sequence goes on from OX451737.1 coordinate 118,570,764, forward strand.
GTTCATTGACATTGTGTTTTGACCTTGCTACAGCGCTCTTTGCTTAGTTGAATTTGGTTTTCCCTCTTGAGTTTATTTCTAATAAGAATGTATCTTCATTAGCCGTCTTGCTCTAGTTTATTTCTGAATCAGATTTGCGGTTGCATGACAATATTATTTACTTTGGATTTCTGAGAACTTTGAGTTTTGGTTTGTGCATTTATTTTACACGGGAAGAATTTATCTCCTCAGCAGGAATATCGTGGCATTTCCCCAGGAAGTCATATTTCTATCCCCAGAAAGTCATTTCTCTCTACAATTCCCCATGACAATGAGTAACAAGTCTCGTTATTTGAGACAACTTATGTTTGATCTTTTCCAGGCAGATTTCCTTGGTTAAAGAAGAAGTTGAGACCCGTTCAAGGTAAAACGCAAGAATTTTGGGATAACTTGATATATTTTCTCTTTCTACCTTCAGTGAACATTGGTAGTACATTGGCAGTGAACGTCGGTGTTTGTTATCTTTTTTCTATCTTTAGTGAACGTTGATAGTTCATCGTCAGTGAACGAAGGTGATATGATATATTTTCTCTTTCTATCTTCAGTGAATGTTGGTAGTACATCGGCAGTGAACATCGGTGTTTGTTATCTTTTTGCTATCTTCAGTGAACATTGATAGTTCATCGTCAGTGAACGGCAGTGATATGATATATTTTCTCTTTCTACCTTCAGCAAACGTTGGTAGTACATCGGTAGTGAACATCGATGTTTGTTATCTTTTTTCTATCTTCAGTGAACGTTGATAGTTCATCGTCAGTGAACGACGATGATATGATATATTTTCTCTTTCTACCTTCAGTGAACGTTGGTAGGACATCGGCAGTGAACGTCGATGTTTGTTATCTTTTTGCTATCTTCAGTGAACTTTGATAGTTCATCGTCAGTGAACGACAGTGATATGATATATTTTCTCTTTCTACCTTCAGTGAACATTGGTAGGACATCGGCAGTGAACGTCGGTGTTTGTTATCTTTTTGCTATCTTCAGTGAACGTTGATAGTTCATCGTCAGTGAACGACGGTGATATGATATATTTTATCTTTCTACCTTCAGTGAACGTTGGTAGTACATCGGCAGTGAACGTTGGTGTTTATTATCTTTTTGCTATCTTCAATGAACGTTGATAGTTCATCGTAAGTGAACGGCGATGATATGATATATTTTCTCTTTCTACCTTCAGCGAACGTTGGTAGGACATCGGAAGTGAATGTCGGTGTTTGTTATCTTTTTTCTATCTTCAGTGAACATTGATAGTTCATCGTTAGTGAACGGCGGTGATATGATATATTTTCTCTTTCTACCTTCAGTGAATGTTGGTAGTACATCGGCAGTGAACTTCGGTGTTTGTTATCTTTTTTCTATCTTCAGTGAACGTTGATAGTTCATCGTCATTGAACGGCGATGATATGATATATTTTCTCTTTCTACCTTTAGCAAACGTTGGTAGGACATCGGTAGTGAACATCGGTGTTTGTTATCTTTTTGCTATCTTCAGTGAACGTTGATAGTTCATCATCAGTGAACAGTGGTGATATGATATATTTTCTCTTTCTGCCTTCAGTGAACGTTGGTAGGACATCGACAATGAACATTGGTAGGACATGTGGAAGGAACTTGGTGAAGAAGAAAGATTACAAGTCATCCAGATGAATCCACAATTTTCCATATGTGACTTCAAATGTTCATAACTTGGTCATTTTTTATCACCTTGAGCCCATTATTTTTTCATGATGATCTTAAGAATGTGTACTTCATGCCTTCTTTTATGTGCAAAGTAAGAAAATGGATGGAAGTTTCCTTAAGAATGCAAAAGATTATAGGTCATTTCATGATTTTTGGCCAACTTCAACAAGTCATAACTTGCTCAATTTTTGGATATTTTGAGTGGTTCAAATTGAAAAATATCATTCAAGATATCCACTTCGTTCCATTTTTTTTGTCAAAAGCAAATTCTAAGTGGAAGGCCATGTTTGGATACAAAATATTATAGGTCATTTTTAAAGAAGAATTTGAAATATTTCTAAGTATGGAAAGTCAACTCTTTTTCTTCAACTTTGACTCCATGTAACTTTCAGCTCAAGCATCCATTTGATTCCATTCTTTTTCCATTGCAAAGCTTGTAACCTCATCTTTCCAAAGCATCAAGAATTATGCCCCAAGACCCCTTGAGGTGGAAATACCATGGATTTGAATTGGGTAGTTTGAAACTAAATTTTTTCACAAAGTCAGGATTTTGAAATCTTTGTTTTGGCTTCTAATCACAAGATTTCCACGCGTTTTTGTTTCTAATCATGTTTAGCAACTTTCCAGAAGTGATTAGCATCATGAAACACACGATTTGGCTGAGTTTTGATCAAGTTTGAGTCACACTTTCTTCATGATGTAAACCCACACGAATTCCCTCCAAAACGCGTCATTTGCTATTCCTTTTGATCCCATTTGATTCCCTATAAATAGAGGGCCATCCCCCATTCAATTTCCCAAGCTTAGACATCCAGAATCACCCTATCAAATTTGCTTCACAACCCAGAATTCAGCAACTTCGAAATCCATTCTCAAGCATTTTTCAATCCATTTTTCCCCTCAATTCACCTTCCTTGATCTTCCATGAATCTAACTGTTGTACCCCAAAATTTTCCCTCCCATATTCCTCAAGATATGTCAAGAATCATCTCCAAATTGTTCAAGATTGCTCAGAATTAGACAGTCAAGCCATCTCCTAAGCAGTAGACAGCTGAAATTAGGGTTTTGGTTCTTTCAAGGAATTTGGGGTTTTCAATGGTTCAATCTAGTCTCATAGGCCTATATACATTCTCAAGCACCTGCATTCCAAGTTGCAAGACTCACAGTGCCAATTTGCACAGTCAAAAGCTCCATTTGATCTATAGTCAACTGCAAGGGCAAAATGGTCATTTTACAGTCAAAAGTCAGAATTCTTGGTCAACATCTTATTTTGAGTTCACAATCATCATTTGATCAAGTCTTGATCATGATTCCCCAAGAATAGCTCAAAAATCATCAAGATGCAAAAAGTTACTATTTTTGGACAGTAGAAAAGTCAACTGTACTTTGACAAGGGCATAACTTTTTTATGGTTTATCAGAAAAATTCCATCCAAAGCTCATTTTTAAGAGGATGAAATTTCCTACAATCCATATTCACACTCCAAGATCAAGAAATTCTCTCACAAAAAGTTACAAATTTTTACATTATAGGTCAATTTCAAAAGTCAACAAAAGTACACTTTGAGTCAAAGGCCATAACTTGAGATTGGTAAATCCAAATGACATGGGACCAAAGGCATTGGTTAGAGGACTTCAAGGGATTTCCAAAATGTCCAATAACATGGTCATATGATCAAAATTGAGTAAGTTGTGCATTGGAGAAGTTGGGAAATTTTCATGAATTTGCAAAAGTCAACTTTGCTCAAAACACCTTCTTTTTGCTAATGGGCCTCAAATCTCTTCTTGAAACTTCACCCATGGCCTATGCACGACCCACCAAGCTAAATGGGATTTATTTTCTTAAATTTATTGATTAAATGGATTTTTAATACATATTAATTCATTTAATTAATTTAAATCATAAGAAAATAGAAGATTTGATTTTTAAATCAATTTGTGAACCAAATATGATTCAAATATGCTGACCAATTTGTGCACAAGCTAAAGATACCAAAAAAATCCAATTTTGGCAACTTGTTCAATCATGAAAAATCAAGAATATTTGATTTATCAATCAAGGATTCAATCATCAATGCACATGGATATTGGCCCAGCTCTTGACCTAATTTGATTGCCTTATACATAAGCAAGCCAACCATACCCTAATACACGATTGAAAGCTGCAGAAACGACCATCTCAAATTCAAGAATTTTCAAGAAAACTCAAAACTAGTTCTTGCATTCTAGGCCAATTCAAGGCGTTTTGTCCATCCAAACACATTGCAGGAAGCATTAGGATTGATTTGCAATCAAATTCAAGCATCAAAGCTCAAAGAATCACGACATACAGTCCCACGGTTTGCACTTTCTATTCAAAACTGTATCTCTTAATTCATGCGCATTTAACATGTTTTTGTGACTGATTTGCATTGCTAGAGACCATACAAAGCTAATGGAATGATTGAATTGAACCATAGTGCCCTAAATCGAGAGATGCCATGATTGAATTTCTAGGGTTTTCAAGCTTTCAAATAGGGCTTTTCAATCCAGGGAAAATTAGGACTAATGGGATACATGGTTGAAATCGTGAGGCCGGGACGATCAAAACCCATACCTCGCGAAATATTTATGTTTGTTGTGGTTCTATTCGCTATTTTTCCTTGCAGGAGGTAGTGGAGTTTGAAAACCCCCGCTATCTGATTCTATTTTATGTAGGTCCAAGGTTGAAGACGAGGACGTGTTGTCATCTAATTGGCCTGTTTGAAAAGTGTGCGTTTTATTTTTATTTACAGCATATTGATTTGTTTTCATATATAATAATTGCCACTTATTTCGATAACAATTGAATCAGCTTGGTTGAGTGGTTGGGACGTTGGCCTGGAAGCATTGGGACCTGGGTTCGAATCCCATGTCCCCCAAACGTTTATTTGATTTTTCTCTTCAGGTATTCCCATGCTATGCCCAGAAGGTGGTTCACTATACCCCTCCAATTCCCAAGCGCCAGATGTCTCCACACCTAAATCTAATGGCCAAAGCTGAGTCCTCACCATACTCCCTGGTCAACATACGTGTGGACAACTCAGAAAGTCAACAAGGCTGGAATGCATAGTGGGCCTTCAGAATTGCAAATACACCTCCTCTTTGGGCCCAAACCCCCTGAGTTCGCCTCTTTTATTTTTTTTCTTTCTTTCATTATATATTTTTTATTTTACTTATTTAATTTTATCATTTAATTAATTACTGACAAAAATAATTTATATTTTCCTAATAAAATTCAGAAATAATTTATATTTTCCTAATAAAATTCAGAAAACATAAAAAATATAATTTTTTATTTATTAAACTTAACTAGTTATTTTTGTAAATAAATAAGTAATTAATTAATTTAGTTTTAATTAGGTTAATTTTAACTTTTTTGCAACAAAAATAAAATTAATGTAGAATTAGGGTTCTTGACAATTTTAATCCTCTTTTTTTTTTATTTCCTTAAAACATTAAAAAAAACCAAAAAATATTTCTTTTTATTAATTAATTAGTTTAGGTTTAATTTAATTCATAAATAATAAAAATCTCCTTCTTTCTCAAAAAAGGGTCAAAACCCTAAAAACTCTCCAATTCAATTTTTCTCGCGCGTATGATTATTTTTTATTCATATTTTGATCCATATAATTGTAATTGCTCCGAGGATGTAATAGCTTTAATTAGGACCTTTTTTATCGCTTTTGTTTACTTTCCCGTAATTTACTTTTTCAAGGGTTTGTTTTTGGCAATGTAAATACCCGACGCCTTGTAATAGCTTAGTTTCATTTTCCGCAACCATTAACTGCTAGATGTATGCTAACTAGGCTATGCATGACAAGATCTACCTTAATTTAAAATCAATCGTAGCTCACCATAACATGTACAAAGATAACATAACTGAAACTTGACACACTCGCACATGCCACTCCTAGGGTACGCCTCACTTGGTTGCCTCGACGTGGTCATTGAGTATAGGGTGTTTTAGAGGTCGCCCTCCTGTCTAAAGATCAAAGTTGCCTCGAAACGGTTGCCTCGAATAAAAACGATCTAAGACGTTAGGGTTACCGCTAAGGCGTCCTACCATTGCTTTAGTGACCACATGTCCCATAATCGAATTGACCCGAAGACTCCAACGACGGTGCTACCTACTTCTCAATAGTGGGATATCACTATCTAAAGGACATTTACACAGCTTAATTTCTTTTGAGTAGGTAGAGGTTCTTAGGTACTTGCTCTTTCAAAACAAAACAACTTTTTCGCACTTACACTTTTCAAACAAAGTTTTCAAACAAACACTTCATACACTCTTGAGGACAGATACAAGAGTCAAATCGAAGTTTTCAAATAAAACTCTTTTCAAAACCCACAATCACAAAAAAAGCAAATTTTTGAAAACATAGTGAGCAAGTACCTAAGAGCCCGTGGATAACCACGGATAGAAAGGGTGCTAACACCTTCCCTTTCTATAATCTACCTCCCGAACCCGAGAAACATCTCGAAAAGGAATTTGTTGTGCTTTTGTCCTTTCCTTGTTGGATTAAATAAAAGACGGTGGCGACTCTTGCTTACCGCGACATTTTGCGAAACGCAAACGCGAACCAGCATTCCAAAACAGTTAGTTCTATTTCCACCGATCACAGAACTGGCGACTCTGCTGGGGAACAGATAAGTGAGGTGTACCTTAGGATTAGATCACTATGTTTTCAATTGTATGCTTTAACTTTGTGGGCTTGTATCGGAGTTCTATGGATCCTAACCCGGATCTGGGGGGTACCCTTTTTTAGGTAAGTAGCAATAAACTGTGAGGGATCTGTCCGGCGTAGACCGACACGGATGAAGCAGTAGCTACGTTGGTGTGACACCTTGGTCTGTACCGATATCCCTTGTGTTAGAACGAGGAGAATATGGGTCTTCTGAGGAGTCATTAAGCACCAACTGACCTTAGAACCTTAAATTGACCAACTTGGCCATAGAACAGTAGCAGTATGCTACACTCATTGAGGCTAAACTCTCGCGATGGCTCTGGCCGCAAGAAAAGGTTGCCAAACTGGAATTATGACCGATTGAGGGTAGTCAGTGATATTGAGATCCTCTAGAACCCGGTTACTATTTTTAGGACAGGTCTTAACCAACTGAAACTGAAAGAGGGTAGTACCTAAACTTCATGCCAGCCTGAAATCTAAGGGCTCTTTGGTGTGACTTGTGTGCCTTTACCATTTTTTCCTTTTGTGAATACTTGTGGTGTGCCTTTATCATAACATCATAACATTGCATACATCTTGCATAAAGACTAACCCATTTCAAAGACAAGAGGGTTTCATCTTTGCTCTATTTTGTAGGACATCATGATGCCCATGCGTAGGAATACTATCCGGCTCAACTTTGTTCAACCACCTGCTTTGCTTAAAGAGTTGATTGACAGGATTCCAAACACTACTTCCTTCATCAGGAGGCATGGTTCTCTTCTCGGTTTAGTCACCTCAAAGTGGGACCAACAAATGATGAGTGTCCTAGTCCAGTTTTATGATCCGTTATACCATTGCTTCACCTTTCAAGACTTCCCGCTGGTCCCTACCCTGGAAGAATTCTCTGAGTTGCTTGGTATCTCTGTTTTGGAGCAGACCCCATTTATTAGTTGGGAAAAGACTCTCAGGCTTGAAGAGATTGTTGCAGCCCTTCACTTAACCAAAGAGGAGGTAATGGCTAACTGGGAGACTAGAAGTGGAGTTAAGGGTTTTTTGGATAAGTTTCTGGTTGGCAAAGCTAATTGTTTCTGGAATGACTTAGACTTCAAAGCGTACGAGGACACTCTGGCTCTCTTAATCTATGGTCTGGTATTGTTTCCAAATCCTGACACCTTTATTGATGTTAATGCCATAAGGATCTTCATCTCTCGGAACCCTGTACCCACTCTCTTGGGTGATATCCTTTACCAGCTCTATACTCGTACTGCCCGAAAATGGGGAACTTTGATGTGTTGTGCTCCTTTATTGGCGAGGTGGTTTATTTCGCACCTCCCTAAATCTGTACTGAAGAACAAAGAAGGAAGGGGCTGGGCTCATAGGATAATGTCTCTTACTGATAATGACATTATTTGGACTCTCAGAGGCTTAGATGAGGTGGCTGTCATTGATCGTTGTGGAGAGTATCCTAATGTTCCATTGATCGGAACCCGCGGAGGAATCTCTTATAACCCACGTTTAGCTCTCCGTCAGTTTGGAAGAGCCAGAAGAGAAGGGCCTCATGAGATGTTGATACCTCATATCGTCTTTGATTTTCAGGTAGATAGCGACGAGCTGCGTCGCAGATTCACCGGGGCTTGGGATAGAGTTCACAAAGCTGACCCACATGAGTTGGGACCAAAAACGTCTCTGCCTATGGAGTCATATTTCAGATGGGTCCGCATCCGTGCCCAGAAGTTAGGTATGACATACGAAGCTATCAGGCCTATTACTCTTGAAGTTAAAGAAGGGGTTCCTCCGACTATTCTCCATCCTCATACGCCCACTGATGTTGGCACACTGAAGAGGTCTTGGGCGCAACTGCAGGAAGAACGGGATTCTTATCGGGAAAGGTTCAATGAATAAGAATATAAGATCCAGAAGCTGACAAAGAAAATGGAGAATGAACGGATCCTGAATGATTACATCCGCACTGAGAAGAAGAGGCCATGGGAGCATTGATGGACCTTTGATGATTTCTTTTACGGTTTTATTTATTTTTCAGTATTTCCATTCTTGTAACGCCTAAGGGCAATTTGTTGAACAATTTAAATTCTGAAGTTAAATCTAATAAAGTGTGTTTCCTTTCTTGTCTACAAATTTGAATCCCGATTGTCTTTGAAAACATAAATCATACGCATTTCATTTCATCATATGCATAACAGGTACCCCTTTTACAGGTCACTTATCTTCTTCGCTGTTTATTTCAGCAATCATCATGTCTACTGAACCTTCCACTGAGCAAGCTATCAAGGCCCTCCAGGCCCAGAACGCCCAGTTCCAAGAGTTGGTTATGAGCCTAGCCCAGGGTCAACAGGATTTGAAGACTTTGATTCTGAAAGAGAGGAAGAAAAAGAAGAAGAGGACCGTCTTGTTCAACACTGGACGCAGATTTGGGAATGGACTGCAGAATGAGGTTAAGCTGACCACCTCGTCTGTAGGGAAAGACAGTCCACAAGAGAGAAGGGTTCCTAGCCCTGTAGTCTCCGACAACAAGACGGATTATGATGAAGAACAGTATCCTCCTGCTGAGGATAGGTACAAACAGTTGGAGGACCGCTTGAGCGCTATGGAGATACGGAACATGCCCGGACTGGACTTTGGAGACCTAGGTTTATCCTCTGGGGTGGTGATTCCCCATAAATTTAAGGCACCTGCCTTTGCCAAATATGACGGAGCCTCCTGCCCAAAGTTGCACCTCCGATCATATGTAAGGAAGATCCAGCCTTACACAGCTGATAAGAATTTATGGATCCATTTCTTTCAGGACAGTCTTTTCGGGACTCAGTTGGAGTGGTTCTATCAGCTGGATGGAGCCAGTATCCGTAACTGGGAAGATTTGGCTACTGCGTTCTATAAGCAGTATCAGTATAATTCCGACCTCTCTCCTACGCGTACCCAACTCCAGGGTATGTCAATAGGGACGGGTGAAGGATTTAAAGAATATGCTCAAAAGTGGAGAGACCTTGCCGGAAGGGTGCAGCCACCTTTAACTGATCGTGAGCTTGTTGATATGTTCTTGGGGACCCTGTCTGGTCCGTTCTTTAACCATTTGATTGGAAACTCCTCAGCCAGGTTTACAAACCTTATCTTGACTGGTGAGAGGATTGAAGCTGGTATCAAGGCCGGGAAGATACAGAAGGGTGCCTCATCGAGCACCGAGAAGAAACCATTCAAGAAGGAATCCAGTGCTGTCTATGGTTCAAGAAGACAGAACAGACCAGAACACCGCCAAGTTGTCAACGCGGTGGTCATTTCAAAACCTGCTGGTGCTCCTCAGCATCACAACCAACAGAGGGAAGAGAGACCTAGAAGGCAATTCACTCGTCTCAGCATAACCTTGTCCCAGATATTGCCACAGTTGCTGAAGACCAATTTGGTGACTCTAAGGGAAGCCCCAAAGAATCTGAATACTACATCATCAAAGTATAACCCCAACGCCCGCTGCGCTTATCATTCTGAGAGCCCGGGGCATAATACGGATGATTGTTGGACATTGAAGAATAAGGTCCAAGACTTGATTGATGCAAAAGAGATTGAGTTTGAGGCGCCCGAGAGGCCCAATGTTGTGACTGCTCCCATGCCCAAACATGGAGTAAATGATGTAGAGGAAGACTTGTTTGTAGCCTCTGTGGATGATATTGTCACCCTGCTGTTGATTGTCAAGAGGAACCTGTTGCTAGCCGGTTTATTTCCGGGATGTAGTGAGGGTTGCCATCTGTGTTGTGTTTTACCTACTGGTTATCCATCTTTGAAGTCAGGCATCCAAAACCTGATGGATAATAAAGAGATCCTGTTCGAGAAGATTGTTGTTCCTGCCACCCCTACTGAAGAAGTTTCCATTGTTACCATTTTCAACGATTCTCCCAAGGCTCCCTCGAGGAAGCCTGTCAGAATTACGCCTGTTCAGAAGATTGCACCTATAAGCATCACTGTTCCGGGGCCTATTCCCTACACATCTGACAAAGTTGTCCCTTGGCACTATGGGGCAGATGTTTATGTTCTTGGAGTCAAGCAAGAGTTTGATACTAATACCGGCGTCAGCAACATCACCGGGCCTGCTAAAGTCACCCGCAGTGGTAGACTTTTCTCACCTGATATCGCGCCACCAACCATCCAGAGACCTATTGTCATCACACCTGCAAGTGTTCCTAATACCATTCCTGATCAAGTTCTTAGTTCTACCCCTGTCGCTGAGTCATCTGACGCTCGGGGCAAAGGGATCGTCACTGATGTGCCTGCCCAGACGGAGGCACCAAAGACCATCAATGTTGAAGCTTTCAAACAGGAAATGGAAGAGATTCTGAAGATCATCAAGAAGAGTGATTATAATGTAGTTGAGCAGCTGGGGCAAACCCCCTCCAAGATTTATATGTTATCACTGTTGTTGTGTTCAGAGGCCCATGCCAAGGCTCTGATTACCTTCCTGAAGACGGCCCATGTGCCACAAGAGACATCAGCTGATCAGTTTACCGATTGTGTGGCCAATTTAATTGTCGATAATGGTTTGGGTTTCTCCGACGCTGATCTGACTGCTAAAGGGAAGAACCATAACGATGCCCTGCATGTCTCCATTGAATGCAGGGGCACTACTCTTGCACATGTGCTGGTTGACACTGGTTCCTCATTGAATGTCTTGCCCAAGAAAGCTCTAGACAGGTTGGATTGCGAAGGTTTGGAGCTAAAGCCAAGTAACATTGTTGTTCGGGCCTTTGATGGGTCTAAAAGGATGGTGCATGGTGAGGTCGATATTCCAATTAGAGTCGGTTCTCAGGTTTTCGATTCTACATTCTACGTGATGGATATTCGACCGTCCTATTCTTGTTTGCTAGGTCGTCCACGGATCCATAAAGCTGGAGCTGTGACCTCCACACTCCATCAGAAGCTGAAGTACCCGGTCAGAGGGAAATTTGTGACAGTACATGGAGAGGAAGAGTACATGGTCAGCTACCTCAACTCGTTCCGGTATATAGAGATGGATGGGGAGTTCATTGAGACCCCATTTCAACATTTTGAAGAGGTTCCTCAGACACTGACATCAATTGAGACTGTGGTTGAAGATTCTCCTTTGAAGATGGCATCCTTAAAGGATGCCCGGGCTGTTATTGAAAAGGGTGAGTATGCAAATTAGGGCCGACTTCCTGATTTCACTCAGAAGACTGACAAGTTTGGTTTGGGTTTCACTGCAGAAGCTCAAAGGGTTGTTCGTAGTGCAAGGATTGGAAGACCTCCTGTGTTCATCAGCAACTCGGGAGTAAATGCCATCGAAGATAACGTGGAGGAATCTAAATTCGACAGCTGGATCTACCCTACGACCAATGGTGGACCAAGCAACTGGACAGCAAAGGACTTCATCCCTATTACTTTTGTTACTCAGTAATGAACTCTTTTGTTTTGAATTTGTAACAGACAATATTGTGAAACTTTATGGCCCGGTGTCTTACCCGGGGCACCGTGGCTTCATTTGTGAGGGCTTTTGTGTGCCATTTTCATATATCATTAATAAAAGCATTGGACATTTTTTGCATTTCAAATCTTGCGCTCCTTGTCTTTCTTTATTATATATTTCAAAACAGCTATTTACACACACTCACATATACAGGTCTCAATCCACTCTGGATCTCACTGGTAACGACTCTGCTACTGCCAGTTATGACTTCGAAAATCCGATCAACTTAGCTGAAGACGAATGTGAAGATGATTGCGAAGTGCCTGGTGAGCTTGCAAGACTGCTACTCCAGGAAGAGAGGGCCATTCAGCCACATGAAGAGCTAGTGGAAACGGTAAATCTGGGTACTGAGACAGACAGGAAGGAAGTCAAGATCGGTGAAAATTGGGAGTTTAATGTGAAACAACGGTTCATTCAGATGCTGCATGACTACGTGGAAATCTTTTCCTGGTCTTACAAAGATATTCCTGGGTTGGATAGCGACATTGTGGTTCATCACTTGCCTACCAAGGAAGAATGCCCTCCGGTAAAATAGAAGGTCTGCCGTATGTGTCCAGAGATGTCCGAGAAAATCAAAGCTGAAGTTATGAAACAGTTTGATGTCGGTTTTCTAGCAGTGACTTCTTACCCTCAGTGGGTTGCCAATGTGGTTCCAGTGTCGAAGAAAGATGGTAAGGTCAGAATGTGTGTTGACTACAGGGATTTGAATAGGGCAAGCCCTAAGGATGATTTCCCTCTGCCTCACGTCGACCTTCTGGTTGACAACACTGCTCAGCATAAGGTATTATCCTTTATGGATGGTTTCTCTGGTTATAATCAAATCAAGATGGCTCCCGAAGATATGGAGAAGACCACTTTTGTTACTCAGTGGGGTACCTTTTGCTACAAGGTCATGCCTTTTGGGTTGAAAAATGTTGGGGCAACGTATCAGCGTGCCATGGTTGCTCTGTTTCATGATATGATACATCATGAGATCGAAGTATACGTCGACGATATGATTGCAAGGTCCCAAACTGAGGAGGAACACCTTGACCATCTACAGAAGCTATTTGACCGGTTGAAGTTGTATAAGCTGAGATTGAACCCGAACAAGTGCACCTTCGGGGTGAGATCTGGAAAACTACTAGGTTTCTTCGTGAGCGACAAAGGTATTCAAGTGGACCCTTCCAAAGTGAAAGCCATACAAGAGATTCCAGTTCCCAAGACAGAAAAAGAAGTCAGAGGCTTTCTAGGACGGTTGAACTACATTTCCCGATTCATCTCGCACCTAACTGCTACTTGTGAACCAATCTTCAAGCTACTGAAGAAAGATCAAGTAGTACATTGGAATGATGAATGCCAGGCCGCTTTTGAAAGAATCAAAGAGTATCTCCAAGAGCCACCCATTCTTATGCCACCAGTTGAAGGGAGACCTCTAATCTTATACTTGACAGTACTTGACAACTCAATGGGGTGTGTGCTAGGTCAGCATGACGAGTCTGGCCGAAAAGAGCATGCTATTTATTACCTTAGCAAAAAGTTTACCGACTGTGAGACTCGATACTCACTGCTCGAGAAAACTTGTTGCGCTTTGGTATGGGCTTCTCTCCGACTAAGACAGTATATGTTGACTCACACTACTCTGTTGATTTCAAAGATGGATCTAATCAAGTATATCTTCGAAAAGCCTGCCTTGTCCGAAAGAATAGCAAGATGGCAGATGATCTTGACTGAATATGACATCCAGTACACGACTCAAAAAGCAATCAAGGGAAGTGTGTTGGCAGACCATTTGGCACATCAGGCAGTGGATGATTACCAATCTATGAACTTTGAGTTTCCAGACGAGAATATCATGGTAGTGACTGATTGTGAGATACCTGGACCGGATGAAGGACCTGAGGAAGGATCCTGATGGTCTAAGCACTTTGATGGAGCCTTAAACGCTTTGGGTAACGGTATTGGCTCTATGATCATATCTCCTAAAGGCTCACATACTCCACTTACCACCCGACTATGTTTCAACTGCACCAACAACATGGCGGAGTATGAAGCATGCATCATGGGTCTTCGAGCTGCAATTGACCTAAGAATCAAGTTTCTGAGTGTCTTCGGAGATTCCGCTCTCGTGATCAGTCAGATCAAAGGCGAGTGGGATACGAAACACCCAAATATTATTCCTTACAAGGAGTATGTATTGACGTTGCTTCCCCACTTCAAGGAGATAACCTTTGAAAACTTCCCAAGAGAGGAGAATCAGTTGGTGGACGCGCTAGCTACGATGTCTTCTATGTTCAAAGTCAAATGGGACAACGAGGCTCCCCGGATCATTATTTGGAAAGTGGATGAACCTGCATATTGTTGTGATCTTGAGACCGAAGAGGTAACAGAAAAACCTTGGTATCATGAGGTAAAGAGGTACCTTGAAGCTCAAGAATACCCCGAGGGCGCGTCTGTTAATGACAAGAAGTTTCTGAGAAGATTCGCGACAAAGTTCTTCATCAGCAATGGCATTATTTACAAACGGAACCATGATTCAACCTTACTGCGTTGTGTGGATAAGATTGAAGCAGAAAGGATCATGGCAGAACTGCATGAACGTACCTTCGTAACTCATCCCAATGGACATACCATGGCAAAGAAAATCCTTCGGGCAGGATATTACTGGTCCACGATGGAAGCCAATTGTTATCAGCATTCTCGGACATGTCACAAGTTCCAGATCTATGCTGATAAAGTGCACATTCCTCCAGTTCCTTTAAACGTCTTGACAGCACCTTGGCCTTTTGAAATGTGGGGCATTGATATGATCGGCGAGATCAGACCTACGGCATCCAACGGGCATCGGTTCATCCTGGTAGCAATTGATTACTTTACGAAGTGGGTTGAAGCAGCTTCCTTTGCCACCGTAACCAAGAATGTCGTGGAACGGTTCATTCAGCACAACCTGATTTGTCGATACGGTGTACCAGAGAGAATCATTATGGATAATGGTACCAATCTTAACAACAAGATGATCACTGAGCTCTGCGAGTAATTCAAGATACAGCACCATAATTCTTCTCCCTACCGGGCGAAGATGAATGTGGCTGTAGAAGCAGCTAATAAGAACATTAAGAAAATTGTGCAGAAGATGACAGTGACCTACAAAGATTGGCACGAGATGTTACCATTTGCTCTTCATGGGTACCGTACCTCAGCACAGACGTCAACAGGGGCAACACCCTATTCCTTGGTATATGGCATGGAGGCAGTCCTGCCCATTGAAGTTCAGATACCCTCTCTCCGGATCATGAAAGATGCAGGTTTAAGTGAAGACGACTGGATCCAGACCCAGCTTGATCAATTGAACCTAATCGACAAAAAGAGACTCACTGCTATTTGGCACGGTCAGACGTACCAAAAACGGATGATCAAGGCATTTAACAAGAAAGTCAGACGACAAGAGTATCAAGTAGGGGACCTGGTAATCAAGCGCATCATTCTACCTCAAGGTGATCCCAGGGGAAAATGGACCCCTACGTACGAAGGGCCATTTGTGGTTAAGAACATCTTCTCAGGAGGTGCGATGATTCTAACCACCATGGATGGTGACGACCTTCCTCACCCCGCTAATGCAGACATAGTGAAAAGATACTACGCATAATTAAAGACCCGCTAGGTCGACTGGCCTAGGCAAAAATAAGGGCTTCCCGGCGAACCAAAAGGGTTCGGGCAAAAATAAGGGATGAAAATAAAAAATCTGTACACCCGGCAAGTCGAAAACCTGAAAAGGCGGCTTGGGCAAAAATGGGTATCCCGGTGGACTGAAAACCCGAAAGGGCGGTCCAGGAAAAAGTTAAGGATAAGCGTAACACTATGTCTCATTGGATCACCTGGCATCCAGACTTTGGTATCAACTATCAGGCTCGGACGGCACCAATCAATCAAAGTCATCTTCAACTAAGCAGCAAAGTGATGAGATGCTTGAAGACATAAAGGCGATAGCAGAGTTGGAACCCAGTGGGATTTTTTTCACATAGCTGTTTTGTTTTCTTTTTTACAAATTGCATAAATCCTATTTGTTCGGCGGCATTCTCTTACTAGGACGTCAGCCTCTTGTACAAAAACGCCTATTTACAGGCAAACTTCAAAATCAATACAAATTCATTTTCAGACAAATTTCAAACTGTTTTTCCTTTATCTGTTTTGTTTTGCAAAGAACGTCCAATATTCATTTTTGATATATGCATTTGACATTAATTGCTGCTCATAAATATTTACATGCGAAACAAAGGATGAATTACTGGTAATAGCAGAAACAGGGGGAAAAAAGAATTGTCCAAGCTGTATAGTTGCTCTATCCACCAGGTACAAAGTTAGATTCAGCTGAAGAATATGGATAAGGTACCTTCACTCCCCGCAGAGTAAGGCAGTAATGGTAGCTCTCCCTCAGCTGAGACTTGCAACTATAAATGAATCAGCAATACTCTCACCAAGCAGAGTTGGTCTACCATCAGCCCTAAAAAAGTTGGGTATCCCCAGTAGATCTTAATATTCCCCAGCGGAGTATACAGATATTCCTCAGCAAGCATCCCCGGCAGTCTTAATATTCCTCAACGAAATATAAGAATGTTCCCCAGCGGAATACAAGATACCCCCAGTGGAGCCATTTCCCAGCGCAGTCTAAAAAAGCTTCCCCGCCGGAGTTGAATCATCTTACCCAGTAGATTCTGGAAGCTTGTCCCCTGCAGAATACAAGTGCATCTCCTCAGCCAAATTCAGAGGTTACCCCCACAAGAGTCTAACTGGGTTATCCTCAGCAAGTTGCAACGGAAAGACCATCCCCAGCAAAGTTCTTTCTATCCCCAACGGAGTTCATCATCAAAATCCCCAATAGAGCTTATCAACGGAATCCCCAGCGGAGTTATCGTTAAAATCTCAGCAAAGCATCTCCTCCCCACAGATTAATTCCTCGCCGGGTAATCTCTTCACCAGTTTATTCCCTAATGGAGTCATCCTCTCTTGCAAGTTTATCATCTTCGTTCATCATCCCCAGTGGAAGCAAAGAATTCAACATCATTCTCCAGCAGCTATCTGGGGTTTATTTTCCCCAGCTAAAACATCACATTTTCATACATCATGATACATGCATATACGCATCATATCATACGATCTCATTTATGTTGAGAACATCATTGCTCGATCCATATCATGCATTGCATATGGCTGACCTTTACCTTTCAGGAAAGATGCAGTTAGATTCTCAAATTATGTCAATGGAGACAAAACCAGTTAAATCGATTCCTAAAGATTTTTCTGAAGCCAGTTAATGGAGACAAAATCAGTTAAATCGATTCCTAAAGATTTTTCTGATGCTAATTCAGTCAAAGGAGACAAAACCAGTTAAATCGATTCCTAAAGATTTTTCTGAAGCCAGTCAATGGAGA
Source organism: Vicia faba (assembly GCA_948472305.1). Classification (NCBI taxonomy): domain Eukaryota; kingdom Viridiplantae; phylum Streptophyta; class Magnoliopsida; order Fabales; family Fabaceae; genus Vicia; species Vicia faba. The sequence goes on from OX451737.1 coordinate 118,588,066, forward strand.
CAAAACCAGTTAAATCGATTCCTAAAGATTTTTCTGAAGCCAGTCAATGGAGACAAAACCAGTTAAATCAATTCCTAAAGATTTTTCTGAAGCCAGTCAATGGAGACAAAACCAGTTAAATCGATTCCTAAAGATTTTTCTGAAGCCAGTCAATGGAGACAAAACCAGTTAAATCGATTCCTAAAGATTTTTCTGAAGCCAAGTCAGTCAATGGAGACAAAATCAGTTAAATCGATTCCTAAATATTTTTCTGAGGCAATCCAGTCAAAGGAGACAAAATCAGTTAAATCGATTCCTAAAGATTTTTCTGAGGCAATCCATTCAAGAAGACAAACCCAGCTAAATCGATTCCTAAAGATTTTTCTGACGCTAATCCAAAGAAGACAAGTTCAGTTAAATCGATTCCTAAAGATTTTTCTGACGACAACCCGTCAATAGAGACAACCCGTCAATGAAGACAACCCGTCAATAGAGACAACCCGTCAATGAAGACAACCCGTCAATGAAGACAACCCGTCAACGAAGACAAAACTACCAACCAACAATCTCCAGGTGGCATCTATAAGCCCATCCTTCTACCAATCATCTCCAAATGGCATCTGTAAGCCCATTCCCAACATCACATTGCTGATACTACACCACGCGAGTGCAAATTTCTGGGCACTTCAGTGTTCAATCATCTTCCACCTTCGGATCACGAAAGACATACAAGCCAATCTACATCCTCAGGTTTAAGAAGATTGAACAGGGGCAACTGTTGTACCCCAAAATTTCCCCTCCCATATTCCTCAAGATATGTCAAGAATCATCTCCAAATGGTTCAAGATTGCTCAGGAGTTAGACAGTCAAGCCATCTCCTAAGCAGTAGACAGCTGAAATTAAGGTTTTGGTTCTTTCAAGGAATTTGGGGTTTTCAATGGTTCAATCTAGTCTCATAGGCCTATATACATTCTCAAGCACCTGCATGCCAAGTTACAAGACTCACAGTGCCAATTTGCACAGTCAAAAGCTCCATTTGATCTGCAGTCAACTGCAAGGGCAAAATGGTCATTTTACAGTCAAAAGTCATAATTCTTGGTCAACATCTTATTTTGAGTTCACAATCATCATTTGATCAAGTCTTGATCATGATTCCCCAAGAATAGCTCAAAAATCATCAAGATGCAAAAAGTTACTATTTTTGGACAGTAGAAAAGTCAACTGTACTTTGACAAGGGCATAACTTTTTCATGGTTTATCAGAAAAATTTCATCCAAAGCTCATTTTGAAGAGGATGAAACTTCCTACAATCCATCTTCACACTCCAAGATCAAGAAATGCTCTCACAAAAAGTTACAAATTTTTACATTATAGGTCAATTTCAAAAGTCAACAAAAGTACACTTTGAGTCAAAGGCCATAACTTGAGATTGGTAAATCCAAATGACATGGGACCAAAGGCATTGGTTAGAGTACTTCGAGGGCTTTCCAAAATGTCCAAGAACATGGTCATATGATCAAAATTGAGCAAGTTGTGCATTGGAGAAGTTGGGAAATTTTCATGAATTTGCAAAAGTCAACTTTGCTCAAAACACCTTCTTTTTGCTAATGGGCCTCAAATCTCTTCTTGAAACTTCACCCATGGCCTATGCACGACCCACCAAGCTAAATGGGATTTATTTTCTTAAATTTATTGATTAAATGGATTTTTAATACATATTAATTCATTTAATTAATTTAAATCATAAGAAAATAGAAGATTTGATTTTTAAATCAATTTGTGAACCAAATATGATCCAAATATGCTGACCAATTCGTGCACAAGCTAAAGATACAAAAAAATCAAATTTTGGCAACTTGTTCAATCATGAAAAGAATATTTGATTTATCAATCAAGGATTCAATCATCAATGCACATGGATATTGGCCCAACTCTTGACCTAATTTGATTGCCTTATACATAAGCAAGCCAACCATACCCTAATACACGATTGAAAGTTGCAGAAACGACCATCTCAAATTCAAGAATTTTCAAGAAAACTCAAAACTGGTTCTTGCATTTTAGGCCAATTCAAGGCGTTTTGTCTATCCAAACACATTGCAGGAAGCATTAGGATTGATTTGCAATCAAATTCAAGCATCAAAGCTCAAAGAATCACGACATACAGTCCCACGGTTTGCACTTTCTATTCAAAACTGTATCTCTTAATTCATGCGCGTTTAACATGTTTTTGTGACTGATTTGCATTGCTAGAGACCATACAAAGCTAATGGAATGATTGAATTGAACCATAGTGCCCTGAATCTAGAGATGCCATGATTGAATTTATAGGGTTTTCAAGCTTTCAAATAGGGCTTTTCAATCCAGGGAAAATTAGGACTAATGGGATACATGATAGAAATCGTGAGGCCGGGACGATTAAAACCCATACCTCGTGAAATATTTATGTTTGTTGTGGTTCTATTTGCTATTTTTCCTTGCAGGAGGCAGTGGAGGTTGAAAACCCCCACTATCTGATTCTATTTTATGCAGGTCCAAGGTTGAAGACGAGGACGTGTTGTCATCTAATTGGCTTGTTTAAAAAGCGTGCGTTTTATTTTTATTTACAGCATATTGATTTGTTTTCATATATAATAATTGCCACTTATTTCAATAACAATTGAATCAGCTTGGTTGAGTGGTTTGGACGTTGGCCTGGAAGCATTGGGACCTGGGTTCGAATCCCAGGTCCCCCACATGTTTATTTGATTTTTCTCTTCAGGTATTCCCATGCTATGCCCAGAAGGTGGTTCACCATACCCCTCCAATTCCCAAGCGCCAGATGTCTCCACACCTAAATCTAATGGCCAAAGCTGAGTCCTCACCATACTCCCTGGTCAACATACGTGTGGACAACTCAGAAAGTCAACAAGGCTGGAATGCATAGTGGGCCTTCAGAATTGCAAATACACCTCCTCTTTGGGCCCAAACCCCCTGAGTTTGCCTCTTTTATTTTTTTTCTTTCTTTCATTATATTTTTTTTTATTTTACTTATTTAATTTTATCATTTAATTAATTACTGACAAAAATAATTTATATTTTCCTAATAAAATTCAGAAATAATTTATATTTTCCTAATAAAATTCAGAAAACATAAAAAATATAATATTTTTATTTATTAAACTTAACTAGTTATTTTTGTAAATAAATAAGTAATTAATTAATTTAGTTTTAATTAGGTTAATTTTAACTTTTTTGCAACAAAAATAAAATTAATCTAGAATTAGGGTTCTTGACAATTTTAATCCTCTTTTTTTTTATTTCCTTAAAACATTAAAAAAAACCAAAAAATATTTCTTTTTATTAATTAATTAGTTTAGGTTTAATTTAATTCATAAATAATAAAAATCTCCATCTTTCTCAAAAAAGGGTCAAAACCCTAAAAACTCTCCAATTCAATTTTTCTCGCGCGTATGATTATTTTTTATTCATATTTTGATTCATATAATTGTAATTGCTCCGAGGATGTAATAACTTTAATTAGGACCTTTTTTATCGCTTTTATTTACTTTCCCGCAATTTACTTTTTCAAGGGTTTGTTTTTGGCGATGTAAATACCCGACGCCTTGTAATAGCTTAGTTTTATTTTCCGCAACCATTAACTGCTAGATGTATGCTAACTAGGCTATGCTTGACAAGATCTACCTTAATTTAAAATCAATCGTAGCTCACCATAACATGTACAAAGATAACATAACTGAAACTTGACACACTCGCACATGCCACTCCTAGGGTACGCCTCACTTGGTTGCCTCGACGTGGTCATTGAGTGTAGAGTGTTTTAGAGGTCGCCCTCCTGTCTAAAGATCAAAGTTGCCTCGAAACGGTTGCCTCGAATAAAAACGATCTAAGACGTTAGGGTTACCGCTTAGGCGTCCTACCATTGCTTTAGTGACCACATGTCCCATAATCGAATTGACCCGAAGACTCCAACGACGGTGCTACCTACTTCTCAATAGTGGGATAGCACTGTCTAAAGGACATTTACACAGCTTAATTTCTTTTGAGTAGGTAGAGGTTCTTAGGTACTTGCTCTTTCAAAACAAAACAACTTTTTCGCACTTACACTTTTCAAACAAAGTTTTCAAACAAACACTTCATACACTCTTGAGGACAGATACAAGAGTCAAATCGAAGTTTTCAAACAAAACTCTTTTCAAAACCCACAATCACAAAAAAAAGCAAATTTTTGAAAACATAGTGAGCAAGTACCTAAGAGCCCGTGGATAACCACGGATAGAAAGGGTGCTAACACCTTCCCTTTCTATAATCTACCTCCCGAACCCGAGAAACATCTCGAAAAGGAATTTTGTTGTGCTTTTGTCCTTTCCTTGTTGGATTAAATAAAAGACGGTGGTGACTCTTGCTTACCGCGACATTTTGCGAAACGCAAACGCGAACCAGCATTCCAAAACAGTCAGTTCTATTTCCACTGATCACACTAACCATCTAATTACATTCAAGAATTGTGCCCTATATTGTTCCATAGAAGTCCAGTTTCAGAGCTCTGCAACTCAACTTCAATAGGTAGATTCCTTCATCAATTCTTCAAAACTCTGATATCATTGTGTTGCTCTCATTGCCCTGGTTCTAGTTGCAACACTTACATTTCACTGGAAACACGTTTTGACCATGAATTTTCAAATCCTTTTTCAAAACTTTCCTTCCAAATTGAGTGAGCTACAATTCATATAAATTTGGCGCGAGGGTGTGGTTGTTTTCGTCTTGAAGAGACGAAGAGATTGGCATAGGTCTGAGCTTCTAATTTTACAGTTTGAGAGACCTGCAAATCACGTTGGTTGGAGGATGAAGATGACCTACGTGTCATCTTCCAACCAATGATGGCGTTCCATTTGTTATTTTCAAAAATCTGATTTATTAATGATTCTGTACATTATTCACTAATGACCATGATATGCACAGCGCGCCAGATCCCTTGGATTTGATTACTAACGTGTTTTGACTCTCATCCAATGGTCCACATCTTTTACTTTTATTTTCTTTTTCTGATTTTTATATTTTAATTGTTTTAAATTTCAAAAAATCATAGAAAATTCATTTTTAGTCCAAAAAATCTGAAAAAATTATGAAAAATATTTTTGATTATTCTCTTTCTGATTTTTATTTTTTCACAATTTAATTTTGTGTTTTGGTATTTTTTTTATGAATTTTGCACTTATTTAATTTGTTTAAAATGTTTAAAAATATTTTTATACATTTTTAAATTCTGAAAAAATTATGGAATGATCCAATGATATTGTGACAAATATTGGTGACCTTATTTTATTTTTGTTTCTGACTTTTCTATTTTTTATTATTTTTGTTTATTTTACCCTTTTATTTTAATTTTTAAAAATAGTTTCCGACTTCTAAAAATTACCAAAAAATTTGTAAAAATATTTGGATCCATTTCTGATTTTTTTATGGCCTTATTTTTTATTTCTTGATTAATTTAAGCATAATTGATATTTTCCCCATTATTTTTTCATTTTTTAAACATTTTTTAACCTTTTAATGTATATATTAAATATGATATTATTTTGTGATTATTTTCGGGTGTCATCATCACCATCATTGTCTTCTAAAGCGTTGACCCCATGATTGTTGATGCGTAGGGGAGGTCTTCCCGCACGAGCACGACGAACATCCCTTTGAGCCCCTGAAAAGAAACCCAAACAAAACTTATCAGACTTGTATGGAATATCAGGGATCTGACCCCAGATGGTAGACCCACCTTCTTCAATAACTGCTTTTGCATCCTTGAGAGAACCCATCTTCAAGGGAGGTCTGGTGATCTTTAGAAGATTGGTGACAGTTTCAATTGTAGCCATAGTCTGAGGTATCTCTTCAAAGTTTTGACACGGAGTCTCGATGAACTCGCCATCCATTTCCACGTACCTGAAGGAGTTCAGGTGACTGACCATGTATTCTTCTTCACCGTGTACCGTGACAATCTTTCCTCTTACTGGGTATTTCATCATCTGATGCAGAGTAGACGTGACAGCTCCCGCTCCATGGATCCAAGGGCGACCCAACAAATAAGAATAAGATGGTCTGATATCCATCACGTAGAAGAAGGAGTCAAAGGTCTGAGAACAAACTTTGTTGGGGATGTCCACCTCCAAGTGCACCATTCTCTTCGAACCATCGAAAGCTCTCACTACTATATTGCTGGGCTTCAAAGTCAAACATTCACAATCTAGTCTATCCAGAGCCTTCTTGGGCAACACATTCAATGATGAACCAGTATCTACTAGAACATGGGACAAAGTAGTGTCCATGCATTCAACAGAAACATGTAGCGCATCATTGTGTTTTCTCCCTCTGGGTGTCAGATCAGCATCAGAAAAACCCAAACCGTTATCAGCTGTCAAACTGGCCACACAATCTTCAAATTGGTCAGCGGATGTTTCTTGTGGCACATGGTCCGTCTTAAGGAACTTTACCAAAGCCTTTGCATGAGCTTTGGAGCACAACAATAAGGATAGCATAGAAATCTTTGAAGGGGTCTGGCCCAACTGTTCGGCCATATTATAGTCGCTTTTCTTGATAATCTTCAAATTTTCTTCCATTTCCTTCTTGGAAGCCTCTGGGATAGATACTGACTACGCCTTCGTTTGGACAAGCTAAATCAATATGTCTTTGCCCCAAGTCTCGGCCGACTCGGTGATAGGGGTGTCAGCAGGGGTAATCACAGGAATTACAGTAGTGGTATCAACATGAACAAAAGTAGGAATGATGACATGACCAGTAACTGCTTTTGGAGGAGAAATCTCAGGGGAGAACACTCTTCCACTTCTTGTTATTTTGTTGGTTCCAACAATGTTTCCAATATCGGGATCAACATTTTCAGAAACCTGGTCTTCAACAGCCAGTAAGTCTTGCTTGACACCGTGGTAGTAGACGTCACCCCCATAATTCTAGGGAACAATTTTGTCCGAGGAGTATGGGATTGGCTCTGGCATAGTAATAGTCAGTGGAGCCAACTTTGGAGTACATGTAATCATGACGGGTCTTTTGGTGGAGACCCTGGGAGGATTGGCGGAAATGGTTATTATTGAAACATCCTTTCAAGAAATCGTCAGAACGGGAGTCTTTTCAAAAAATATCTCTCTATCATCCATCAGGCGTTGAACACTTGCCTTCAATAAATGACAACCAGTCGGTAGAGATGAACATGAGTGGAAACCTTCGCCATAGCCCGGAACTAAACTGACCTTCAATAAGTTCCACTTGACGGTCAGGAGATGAGTAACAAGTTCCTCAATAGAAGTAACAAACACATCATCTTTAATAGCATTAACACCACGGCTGTTGTTGTACCCCAAAATTTTCCCTCCCATTTCACCAATATTTTCTCACCACAAGACCCTTGGAGCTCAAGGTCAAGTTAGGGTTTGCTCTGCTCAAGACTCCTCCTTGCACTGTTGACCCAAATTAGGGTTTGAGTTTGCACAAAGAGGTTTTGACCTAAAATGCCTAAGATGACTTTCATGCTTCATATTGGACTCCCAAGTTTATCCATACCAAATTTCAAGCCTTGATTCCAATCTTTGCCCAGTCAATTGGACAGTTGACCTAGAAATCAACTGTATTGGGGAAAAAGTCAATTGTGGCCAATTGACAGTCAAACCTCATGATTTTTGACCCACATCAACATTATGAACTCATAGGGACCATTTGGTCAAGTTTGGATCACAATTCCACAAGAAATTTGATCAGATCACCAAAAGGGCAAAATGGTCATTTTTAGGGTTTTGACTGCACAAAGGCAATTTTTGACTGTTTGACCTAGCCAATGGCAAACCAAGCTCACATATGGACTCAAGGACCCCATGTAATTGTCTTGACATGTTCAACAAGTTCAAAAGATCCCAAATGCACAAGTTTGACAGATGAATTTTCCAGTCAACTGAGCCAAATTTGACTGTATACTGAAAAGTCAAACTTTGACTTTTTGGTCAAAATCAAGTGTCAAGATTCATTTTTCATCAAGACATGACAAATTATGAAACTTGTTCACCAAGAAACCAAAAATTACAAATTAAGGTTTGAAATGAAGAATTTTCATAACTTAGAACTTTTCTAAGTTATGAAAATCCCTAATTTTTTCCTAACTTTGTCCCATTTTTTCATCAAGATACATTTGGATTCAAGGAAAACTCAAAACATGAAAGTTGTAGTCCATTGCAAAATCTACAACTTTGATTCACAAAGTTTCCTCAAAAGAAGCTTTTAGCTCAAGTTACAATTTTTGGAACAAGGGTGCAAAACATTCTTAACTTAGAAAAATTTTGACCTATTTTAGGCAGGATTTTTGCCTAAATTCATGGACACTTTTCACTTGCTTCCACATGGAATCTAAACTTACATTACAAAGATGTATTGTAGTACACATTCCAATCTTTCCAAAATGTCCAAGAACTTCTCAAACACCCTTGTGGTTAGGGAGAATCGAATTTGTCAATATGGGCAAAAGTCACTTTGTTCATGAGCCATTTCCATGTTCATAACTTGTGCAATTTTTCAAATCAGCATGAGCAAGCTAGTTACAGGCCTCTAATCCTTTTCTTACTCAATAATTAAATTCCAATCCATTGTGCCAAGGCATTATTTTGTGCATTTGGTCATTGTACAAAGATTTAAGCCTTAATTGGAAAAAGCACTTTATCCATTTTTGAAAAGTATGGCTTTATGTCAAATTTGCAATCCAAGTAGTACAACGCAAATCCTTTTGGCACAAGTTCAGGAACATATCACACTGATAAAGAGGGATGGTTGCAGCATGATTAGGGGGCCTGCACAAGTCTAGAAAGCAAGTTGACAATTTTTGCTTAAGTTAGAAGAAACATTGCATAACTCAACACAACTCACATTGTTGCAACCACAAGCCAAAGTAAACTTGTTAAACACATTCCAAATATCAAACTTAAGCTAAGGCACGAGCTAACCACCTTCCAAACCTCATCATTCATCAAAACACCCTCCTACTGCAAAAAAACAGAGTCACCTCTGCAGTTGGACTTCCATAACTCAATCCACTTGTGCGCCTTGGCCAAAACCAGTTCATACACACTCCATACCACCTATACAAGCTATCCCAAGCATTGGACACGACCTGTAACACTTCTAACCAACTTCACCATTTTCACTTTTCTGTTTTGCAGGTTGACTTCCATAGCTTGATTCATTTAGTTTCAAAGCAAGCTAAAGGTTGGGGAAGCATCCCTGAACTTCAAGCAAGCAGTACAAGTCCTCACATTGCCTTGAAAGTGCCTCCATTTTCAGACACGATCCAAGCTGAACAGGTAAGTTCATGGACTTCTATCTCTCAATCTAGGAAGAATTAGCTTTAGGTTTATGAATGAAAAATGCTCTACTCCTGGCCCTGAAGCTACACATATAATTACTTTCCATTTATATTGCATGTGCTGAGAGAATTTGGAACCTGAACATTAGAAAAAACTTAGGTCAAGAATTAGGGATGGAGAAATTCTCTCTCATTTCTGAGAGTTAGGTCAAGTTCTTTATATGTATGGATTCGTGGTTTGATGCTTGACATTTTTTATGTTATGAGTATGTGCTGAAAATCAAAGAATCAGGAGTTGTGGTTGAAGCAAGAGAGCGCGTGCATTTTCAAACGTTTGTCTGGAGGTTGAAGACAACCTCTCTTGGGCTGGGCCTGAGATTGCTTTTCCTTTTTGCACCACTGCATTTCACATGCACCCCCTTGGCCCATTTTGAGTTTTATTTGTCATTTTTAATTTTTTTTCTTTTTTATTCTGATTTGTTATTTTTTATTAAAGCATAAAAAATATTAAAAATATTTTTTTCACTTTTTTTACATTTTATTTTATATTTATTTGGTTTCATTTAGTTTTATATGTAAATAAATACATAATACCTTTTATTTAAAAATACAAACACTTTTATTTTCTGATTTTTATTTTATTTTACCCTTTGAAAACATTTTATAAAAAATATACTCTTTTTTTGTAAATATTAAATATTTTATTTGTACATATTTAATATATTTAATAAATAATAAATACTTATATATTTATTAGTCTATTTAGGTTAAAAACACAAAAAATATACATTTTTATTTTTATTAATATTTAACTTAAAAAATCACTTTTTGACAATATACTTTCTTTTTATTTATTTCTTATACATAATTAATAAATATTGCATATAATAAATAATTAATACATTTTATTTAGCAAAATTAGGGTTTTACCCTAAACCTAAAAAATCCAAAAATTAAACCTTTTTATTTTTGTTTATTTGACACATAAGAAATACCTTTTTACATACATAGAAAAATCATTTTTTGCATCTTGCATATTTATCTTATTTATTTAATTATTGTGCAATTAATTAATTTGTATAATTCGATTTGGATGTAATAGTTAAATTTAAATTTCTTGCTAAAATATCCCCATTTGAACATTTGTACCCCCCATCCCATAATTTGTGTTGTAATAATTTAGGACCTTTAAATTCCGCATTTAAAAGCTTTCAATTATGCCATGTTTAGACCTAGGGTTTGTATGGAATTAAAATCAACAATTAGTTTGACCTAATCCAAGATAAATATGCATGAGAAAAAAAACAAATACAATACACACTTGCACCCCTAGGGTTTTATTCCACTTGTTGCCTTCAATAATGGGCCATATTGCATGCTAGGTGTCTTTGGCAAAACAAAACAAAACAATTCAAATGATCATAGTCCCTCGATGACGCTTTCGAAAGTTGCCTAAAAATGATCAAGTCCCTTAAAGGAAAAATTGCCCAAAGATACTTGGCACCATTGCAATCATGGTCCAAACGATGACCCGCGCCCGTCCCATTCACATCCTAACACAAGATTGTCCACCAAATACAATGGTGGAACAAAAATTGTTAAAAGGGTTGAAACATAGCAAAAATCTTTGAGAAATTTAGGGTAGATAGCTCTTGGTTACTTGCCAACTTGCAAAACAAAAACACTTGCCTATTTTTCAAAACACACATCACAACACACTTTCAAAACAACTTTCAAAAAACATTGAAAACTTTTCAAAAGACATACACCTTTGTATACATCCCAACATGGATCATTACAAAGGTTGCCACCACATTGGCCTCTTTTCAAAACATTTTCAAACCCCACACACAAAGCACCATTTCAAACAATTGAAAATCAAGGCAAGTTGATCTAAGCAAGTAACTAAGAGCCCATGGATAACCATGGATAGAAAGGGTGCTAATACCTTCCCTTTCTATAATCTACTCCCCGAACCCAAGAAAACATCTCAAAGGTTTTTTGCTGTGCTTTTTAACCTTTCCTTAGGATAAAATAAAAAGTCGGTGGCGACTCTTGCTCAACCGAAACATTTGCGAAAACAAACGCAAAAACTCAAGTCAGGTCTCCCACCATATCACAGAACTGGCGACTCTGTTGGGGATAACTTAAAAGTGGAGTAACCTTAGGGCTTAGATCACCCTCTTGCATGACTAATTGTTTGCTTTGATTGCTTTATATCTTGGTGCTCTTGTTTGGGTTTGCAATCCTACACCCGGATTTGGGGAAATATTCATAGATAGCAATACATTGTGGAAACTGTGCGGGGTATACCAGCATGGTTGAAGCAATAGCTATATTAGTGCGACATATTTGTGAGTACCGGTAACCCTTGAGTTCAATCAAGGAGAGTACGGGGCCGCTGAGTGATGTCACTAAGCACTAATGACCTAGAACCTTACTTGACCATATTGGCCTTTCATTAGGGGTAGTGAGATGACCGGCTTTGGTGCAGTCCGAAGTTGGTAGATACTCGATACTACACTCATTGAGGGTTGTTTTCTTGGAATATTTTGGTCGCTAGTTAAGTGGCTAAACCAAAACAATGAACATAGAAAACAATCCAATGATATTGAGCTCCTTAGAACCCGTTTACTATTTATAGGACAGGTTTTTAAGCCAACTACACTCAAGAGGGTACTTACCTATGAAACCCCATGCAAGCCTGAAACTAGGGTTTGGTGTGAATTGCTTGTACATATGTTTTGTGCATACATCATGAACATCATAAAGCATCATATGCATTCACTAAGCATTTCAAGGGTTTAGATCTTCATCTTTGTTCTTGTTTTGTAGGTCATGGAAATTCCTCGCAGGAAAACTATCCAAGTCAACCTCGTGAGAATCCCTCCTCAACTCAAGGAGCTCACATCAAGAATTCCGGAAAGCTCTCCCTTCAGTGAAAGACATGGTAGACTGCTCAGCCTAGTCAACACCAACATTGAAGAGGACATGATGAAGGTGTTGTTCCAGTTCTTTGACCCTCTTCACCACTGTTTCACTTTCCCCGACTACCAATTGGTGCCCACTTTGGAGGTATTTTATCAACTCCTGAGAATTCCTATCCTTAATCAACTACCTTTCAACGGTACGGAAAAGGAACCAAAGCCTGAAGATGTTGCTCAAGCACTACACTTGCAACCATCTGACATCAAGGGGCATTGGAAAACTAGAAGCGGTGTCAAAGGCTTCTTAGCAAAATTCTTGTTTGAGAAGGCACAAGAGTGTTGGAATTCATTAGACCTACAAGCCTTTGAAGAAATTGTGGCCCTCCTCATCTATGGGTTGGTCTTGTTCCCAAATCCTGACCAGCTTGTAGATGTCAACGCCGTCAAGATTTTCTTATCCAAGAATCCAATACCAACATTGCTTGGGGACATTCTTCACTCATTTTACACACGAACAATGAGAAAGAGGGGTGTTCTCATGTGTTGTACTCCTCTCCTTGCAAGGTGGTTTATTTCACACCTTCCACAATTTGTCTTGAAGAATAACCAAGGCTTAAGGTGGTCACAACAGTTGATGACCCTTACTCACTCTGATGTACATTGGTGCTCTCGGTCCAGAGAAAATGTCATCATCATCGATTGTTGTGGAGAATTCCCTAATGTTCCATTACTTGGCATTAGGGGAGGCATTACCTACAATCCTTGTTTAGCTTTGAGACAATTTGGATATGCACGAAGAGATGGCCCTCACGACATGTTGATTCTTGACCTAGTTTTTGACTTCGACAACGATGCGCAAGGACTTCGCCAAAGATTCATCAGAGCTTGGAGGATGCCTAACAAGGTTGACAGCAAGACACTGGGACACAAGAACTCCATCCCTCTTGAGCCTTATCTCAAGTGGGTACGAGCCCGAGCCCAAAGTCTAATGATGCCTTATCCTCATGTTCTCCCTGTGATTAAAGAGCCCGTTAAGGAAGGAGATGTTCCCTACGCCATCCTATATCCTGACATGCCTACATCGTGGGAGGAGATGCAGAAGAGTTGGATCCAACTCAAGGAGGAACGGAACACTTTTGAAGCCAGCTTCTACGCCAGTGAGAAGAAGGTTTTGGAGCTTACCCGTCGACTCCACGAGGAAGAGACCCTCAACACCTACATCGCACCAAAGAGGATGCGCAACGTCTTTTTACCTTGAGATGTTTTTTTTTGTAATATTTTTCCCATGGGGCATTTATGTACTGACAAATTTCTTCTTATTAATATAACGTGCGTTATTTTTGTTTGCAACAATTTTGAATTTGCTAAATCCTTGAATGCATTGCAACATAAGCATATCATTCATCATACGTATAAGCAGGTCTCCACACCAGGTTTCCTTATCTTTTTGCTGTTTATTTCAGTAAGATGGATCTCGAACAGACGGTCAAGGACTTACAGTCTCAGAATTCGCAGTTTCAACAACTCCTGATGACCTTGGCTAAGGGTCAGGAGGATCTAAAGGCTCTGCTGGGGAACAAAGACCAAGTGAAAAAGAAGAAGAGGAGAATCGGGGTGGCTACCCTAGGAAGAAGGTTTGAGGGTGAAGCCAGAAGAGTGCTTGAATTCCCCCCTACATCTGAAGAGGGAACCAGTAAAGGGAATGCGGCTGTGGTACCTTCTGAATCTGAGGTTAAAGAAGAGGAGGCTGAAGAGGACGAAGACTACTCTGATCAACAATACCCGCCCGCTGATGATAAGTACAAAGGCTTGGAAGACAGGTTGGCAGCTATGGAGCTGCAGAGAGTTCCCGACTTAGATTTCGAAGATTTGGGATTAGTTGATGGAATTGTGATCCCCCTGAAGTTCAAAGTGCCAGCTTTTGCAAGATATGACGGGCTATCCTGCCCGAAAATGCATCTCAGATCATATGTAAGGAAGATCCAACCTTACACTACAGACAAGAACCTTTGGATCCATTTCTTTCAGGATAGCCTTTCAGGGGCTCAACTCGAGTGGTTCTATCAGCTGGATGGAGCCAGTATCCGAAACTGGGAGGACTTGGCCACTGCGTTTTATAAACAGTATCAGTACAATTCTGACCTCGCTCCTACGCGTACCCAACTCCAGGGTATGTCACTGGGGACGGGCGAAGGATTCAAGGAGTATGCACAAAAGTGGAGAGACCTGGCTGGCAGGGTGCAGCCACCGCTAACTGACCGTGAACTTGTTGACATGTTCCTAGGGACCTTGTCTGGTCCGTTCTTTAACCATCTGATTGGTAATTCTTCTGCTGGGTTTACAGATTTGATCTTGACTGGTGAGAGGATAGAAGCTGGTATCAAGTCGGGGAAGATACAGAAAGGTGCCGCTGCGAGTACTGAGAAGAAGCCTTTCAAGAAGCAAGCTAGTGCTGTTTATGGTCCTAGAAGACAAGTTAAGCCGGAATGCCGCCAAGCTGTCAATGCATTGGTAATTTCAAAGCCTGTTGCTGCTCCTCAGCAGTATAATCAACAAAGGGGTGAGATACCCAAAAGGCAGTACACCCGACTTAGTATGACCCTGTCTCAGATTTTGCCGCAATTATTGTCAACCAATCTGGTAACTGTCAAAGAAGCTCCGAAGGTAGTAAACACAGCTTCTCCAAAGTACAACCCCAACGCCCGTTGCGCTTATCACTCTGATAGCCCGGGGCATACTACGGACGATTGCTGGGCTCTGAGGAATAAGGTTCAAGACCTTATTGATGCTAAGGAAATACAGTTTGAGGCGCCCGAAAGACCCAATGTTGTGACTGCTCCCATGCCCCAGCATGGAGTGAATGATGTGGAAGAAGACCGGTATGTAGCCTCCGTGGAAGAGATTGTTACTCCGTTATCAACTGTTAAAAGGAATCTTTTGCTAGCCGGTTTATTTCCGGGATGTGGTGAAGATTGCCTTCTATGTGTTGTTTCGCCTTTTGGTTGTCCTTTGCTGAAATCAGGTATCCAAAGCCTGATGGATAGCAAAGAAATTTTGTTCGAGAAAATTGCCGTTCCTGCTGTCCCTGCCGAAGAAGTTTCTATTGTCACTATTTTCAACAAACCCCCTAAGGCTCCTTCAAAGAAGCCTGTCAAAATCATGTCCACTCAGAAGATTGCTCCTATCATCATTATTGTTCCGGGGCCTCTCCCCTATACATTCGACAAAGCTGTCCCATGGCACTATGGGGCAGATGTTTATGTGCTTGGAGTTAAGAAAGAGTTTGATACAAGTACCGGCGTCAGTAACATCACCGGGCCTTCCAAAATTACTCGCAGTGGTAGGCTGTTCTCGCCAGATATTGCGCCGCCAGCTATTCAGAAACCTCTTATCATCACACCTGCAAGTGTGCATGTTTCCCTTCCTAATCAAGTTCCTGTTTCTACCCCTGCTACCGAGTCATCTGACGCTCGGGGCAAAGGGATTGCTACTGATTTGCCTGCCCTGACGGAGGCACCGAAGACAACCACTGTTGAAGCCTCCCAGCAAGAGATGGAGGAGATCCTCAAGATTATCAAGAAAAGTGATTTCAATGTTGTCGAGCAGCTGGGGCACACCCCATCAAAAATTTCTATGCTATCACTGTTGTTGTGTTCAGAGGCCCACGCCAAGGCTCTGATCTCCTTTCTGAAGACGACCCATGTGCCACAAGAAACATCTGCTGATCAATTTACTGATTGTGTGGCCAACTTGACTGCTGATAATGGGTTGGGCTTTTCTGACGCCGATTTGACCGCCAAAGGAAAAAACCATAACGACGCCCTGCATGTCTCCATTGAATGCAGGGGCACTACTCTTGCCCATGTGTTGGTAGACACCGGTTCTTCATTGAATGTATTACCCAAGAAGGCCTTAGACAGGTTAGATTGTGAGGGTTTGGAGCTCAAGCCTAGTAACATTATTGTCCGAGCCTTTGACGGTTCGAAAAGGATGGTACATGGTGAAGTTGACATTCCAATCAGGGTTGGTTCTCAAGTTTTTGATTCTACTTTCTATGTGATGGACATCCGTCCATCCTACTCTTGTTTGCTGGGTCGTCCGTGGATCCACAAGGCTGGAGCGGTGACCTCCACACTACATCAGAAGCTTAAGTACCCAGTCAAAGGAAAGATTGTTACAGTTCAAGGGGAGGAAGAATATATGGTCAGCCACCTTAACTCGTTCCGGTACATAGAGATGGATGGGGAGTTCATTGAAACCCCCCTTTCAACACTTTGAAGAGGTGCCTCAAACTTTGGCGTTAGCAGAAACTGTGATTGAAGACCCTCCTTTGAAGATGGCTTCCTTAAAGGATGCCCGGGCTGTGATTGAGAAGGGTGAGTGCGCAAACTGGGGCCGACTTCCTGACTTCACTCCGAAGACCGACAAGTTTGGTTTGGGCTTCACTGCAGAGGCTCAGAGGGCCGTTCACAAAGCAAGGATTGGAAGACCTCCCGTGTTCATCACCAACCCAGGAGTGAATGCTATTGAAGACGACACGGAGGAATCAGAATTTGACAGCTGGATCTACCCAACAACCGACAGTGGACCAAGCAACTGGACTGCCAAAGACTTTACACCTATTACTTTTGTCACTCAGTAATGAACTCTTTTGTTTTCAATTTGTAACAAACAATATGTTGAAACTTTTATGGCTCGGTGTCCTACCCGGGGCACCATGGCTTCATTTGTGAGGGCTTTTGTATGTCATTTTCATATATCATTAATCAAAACATTGGTCGTTTATTGCATTTCAAAATCTTGCGCTCCTTTTCTTTCTTTATTATATATTGCAAAAACAGCTATATTTACACACACTCACTTATACAGGTTCCAATCCACTCTGGATCTCACTGGTAACGACTCTGCTACTGCCAGTTATGACTTCGAAAATCCGATCAACTTAGCCGAAGACGAAGGTGAAGATGATTGCGAAGTGCCTGGTGAACTTGCAAGACTGCTACTCCAGGAAGAGAGGGCCATTCAGCCACATGAAGAGCCAGTGGAAACGGTAAATCTGGGTACTGAGACAGACAGAAAAGAAGTCAAGATTGGTGCCAATCTAGAGCTCAGTCTGAAACAATGGTTGATTCAGATGTTGCATGACTATGTGGAAATCTTTGCTTGGTCTTACGAAAACATGCCTGGTTTGGATACCGACATTGTGGTTCATCACTTGCCTACCAAGGAAGACTGCCCTCCGGTAAAACAAAAGGACCGCCGTATGCGTCCAGAGATGTCCGAGAAAATCAAAGCTGAGGTTATAAAACAATTTGATTCCGGATTTCTAGCTATGACTTCTTACCCTCAGTGGATTGCCAATGTGGTTCCAGTGCCGAAAAAGGATGGTAAGGTCCGGATGTGTGTTGATTACAGGGATTTGAACAGGGAGAGCCCTAAGGATGATTTCCCTCTGCCTCATATCGACGTTCTGGTTGACAACACTGCTCATCATAAAGTTTTCTCCTTCATGGATGGCTTCTCCGGTTATAATTAGATCAAGATGGCTCTTGAAGACATGGAGAAGACCACTTTTGTCACTCAGTGGGGCACCTTTTGCTACAAGGTCATGCCTTTTGTGTTGAAAAATGCTGGGGCAACTTACCAACGTGCCATGGTTGCTTTATTTCATGATATGATCCATCACGAGATAGAAGTATACGTCGACGATATGATTGCAAGGTCCTAAACTGAGGAGGAGCACCTTGACCATCTGCGGAAGCTGTTTGGCCGTCTGAAGTTGTACAAGCTGAGGTTGAACCCGAACAAATGCACCTTTGGGGTAAGATCTGGAAAACTACTAGGTTTCATTGTAAGCGACAAAGGTATTCAAGTGGATCCTGCCAAGGTGAAAGCCATACAAGAGATGCCAACTCCTAAGACAGAGAAAGAAGTCATAGGCTTTCTAGGACGGTTGAACTACATTGCCCGATTCATCTCACATCTAACTGCTACCTGTGAACCAATCTTCAAACTGCTGAAGAAAGATCAAGTAGTACGTTGGAACGATGAATGTCAGGCCGCTTTCGAAAAGATAAAATAGTATCTCCAAGAACCACCCATTCTTATGCCACCAGTTGAAGGGAGACCTCTAATCTTATACTTGACAGTACTTGACAACTCAATGGGGTGTGTGATGGGGCAGCATGACGAGTCTGGCCGAAAAGAACACGCCATTTATTACCTGAGCAAAAAGTTTACCGACTGTGAGACTCGGTACTCACTACTCGAGAAAACTTGATGCGCTCTGGTATGGGCTGCTCGCCGGCTGAGACAGTATATGTTGGCTCACACTACTCTGTTGATTTCAAAAATGGGTCCAATCAAGTACATATTCGAAAAGCCTGCTCTGTCCGGAAGAATAGCAAGATGGCAAATGATCTTGACGGAATATGACATCCAGTACACGACTCAAAAAGCAATCAAGGGAAGTGTATTGGCAGACCATTTGGCACACCAACCGGTGGACGATTACTAGTCGTTGAACTTTGAATTTCCAGACGAAGATATCATGGTAGTGACTGATTGTGAAGTACTTGGACCGGATGAAGGACCTGAGGAAGGATCCCGATGGTCTATGCACTTTGACGGAGCCTCAAACGCTTTGGGTAATGGAATCGGCGTTGTGATCATATCCCCTAAAGGCACTCATACTCCACTTACTGCCCGACTATGTTTCAACTGCACCAACAACATGGCGGAGTATGAGGCATGCATCATGGTTCTTCAAGCTGCAATTGACTTAAGGATCAAGTTTCTGAGTGTCTTCGGAGATTCCTCTCTCGTGATCAATCAGGTTAAAGGCAAGTGGGATACGAAACACCCAAATCTTATTCCTTACAAGGAGTATGTATTGACATTGCTTCCCCACTTCGAAGAGATAACTTTTGAACACTTCCCAAGAGAGGAGAATCAGTTGGCGGACACACTGGCTACGATGTCTTCTATGTTCAAAGTCAAATGGGACAACGAGGCTCCCTGGATCATTATCTGGAAATTGGACGAACCTGCATATTGCTGTGATCTTGAGGCCGAAGAGGTAACGGAAAAACCCTGGTATCATGAAGTGAAGAGGTACTTGGAAGCTCAAGAATACCCCGAAGGTGCATCTGTTAATGACAAGAAGTGCCTGAGAAGGTTCGCGGCAAAGTTCTTCCTCAGCAACAACATTCTGTACAAGCGAAACCATGATTCAACCTTACTGCGTTGTGTGGATAAGATTGGAGCAGAAAAGATCATGGCAGAGCTACATGAAGGTACATTTGGAACACATTCCAGCGGATATACCATGGCAAAGAAAATCCTTCGGGCAGGATATTTCTGGTCCACAATGGAAACTGACTGTTACCAGCATTCTCGAACTTGTCATAAATGCCAGATCTATGCTGACAAGGTGCACATTCCTCTGGTTCCTCTGAACGTCTTGACAGCACCTTGGCCTTTTGCAATGTGGGGCATTGATATGATCGGCGAGATCCGACCGACGGCATCTAATGGGCATCGCTTCATCCTGGTAGCAATTGATTACTTCACGAAGTGGGTTGAAGCAGCTTCCTACGCCACCGTAACCAGGAGCGTCGTGGCACGGTTCATTCGGCACAACCTGATCTGTCGATATGGTATACCTGAGAGGATCATTATGGATAATGGTACCAATCTTAACAACAAGATGATCACTGAGCTCTGCGAGCAATTCAAGATACAGCACCACAATTCTTCTCCTTACTGACCGAAGATGAATAGGGTTGTAGAAGCAGCGAATAAGAATATCAAGAAGATTGTGCAGAAGATGACAGTGACCTACAAAGATTGGCACGAAATGTTACCGTTTGCTCTTCATGGGTACCGTACCTCAACACGGACGTCAACATGGGCAACTCCCTTTTCCTTGGTCTATGGCATGGAGGCAGTCTTGCCTATTGAAGTCTAGATACCCTCTCTCCGGATAATGAAAGATGCAGGTTTGAGCGAAGACGACTGGATCCAGACTCGGCTTGATCAATTAAACCTAATTGACGAAAAGAGACTCACTGCTATCTGTCATGGTCAGACGTACCAAAAACGGATGATCAGGGCATTTAACAAGAAGGTCAGACGACAAGAGTATCAAGTCGGGGACCTAGTAATTAAGCGCATCATTCTTCCTCAAAATGATCCCAGGGGCAAATGGACCCCTACATACGAAGGGCCATTTGTGGTTAAACATATCTTCTCAGGAGGAGCTATGATCCTAACCACCATGGATGGTGACGACCTTCCTCACCCCGCCAATGCAGACATAGTAAAAAGATACTACGCATGAATCAAAGACCCGCTAGGTTGACACACCTAGGCAAAAATAAGGGCTTCCCGGCGAACCAAAAGGGTTCGGGCAAAAATAAGGGATGAAAATAAAAAAATCTATACACCCGGCAAGTCGAAAACCTGAAAAGGCGGCTTGAGCAAAAATGGGTATCCCGGTGGACTGAAAACCCGAAAGGGCAGTCCAGACAAAAGTTAGGGATTAAAGCGTAATACTATGTCTCATTGGATCACCTTGCATCCAGAATCCGGTATCAACTATCAGGTTCAGACGACATCAATCAATCAGCTTCATCTTTAACTAAGCAGCAAAGTGATGAGACGCTTAAAGACATAAAGGCGATAGCAGGGTTGGAACCCAGTGAGATTATTTTTTCACATAGCTGTTTTTGTTTCCTTTTCAAAATTGTATAAACTTTATGTTGTTCGGCGGCGTTCTCTTACTAGGACGTCAACCTCTTGTACAAAACGCCTATTTACAGGCAAATTTCAAAATCAATACAAGTTCAATTTTTCAGACAAATTTGCCAATCGTTTTTCCTTTTTCTGTTTTGTCTTGCGAAGAACGTCCAATGTTCATTTTTGATATATGCATTTGACATTAAATTGCTAATTCATAAATACTTGCATGCGAAACAAAGGACTAATTACAGATGACATCAGAAATAGGGGCAATGTAGATTTGTCCAAGCGATCTAGTTGCTCTGTCCACCGAGGTACCAAGGTTGGTTCGGCTGAAGAATGTAACCAAGTTACCTCAACTCCCCGTAGAGTAAGACGAGATTCAGCAATACTTTCCCCAAGTAGAGTTGGTTTCCTATCAACCCTGAAAAGGCACAATATTCCCCTAGCAAGTCAGCAATATTCTCCTCAAGCAGAGTTAGTCTACGGCCAGCCTAAAGGAAGTTGGGTATCCCCAGAAGATCTCAACATTCCCCAACGGAGTATAGACATTCCTAAGCAAGCATCCCCGACAGTCTTAATATGAGATTGTTCCCCGGCGGAATACCAACACCCTAGTACAGTCTGAAAAGTTTCCCCAGGAGAGTGGAATCCATATCCCCAGCAGGTCTTGGAGCTTATCCCCAGTAGATTCTGGAAGCTTATCCCCTGCAGAGTACGAACGTCCCTCCCCGGTTTCATTCGAAGGTTATTTCCCCACCAGGGTATAACTGGGTTATCCTCAGCTAATTACCACGGAAAGATCGTCCTCAGCGAAGTTCTTCCTATCCCCAGCGGAGTTCATCAAAGTTCCCCAACATAACTTATCAGCGGAATCCCCAGCGGAGTTTATCGTTGAAATCCCCAGCGGAGCTCTCATCAAAACCTCAGCGAAGTATCTCTTCCCACAGAGTAATTCCCCTCAGAGTAATCTCTCCAACAAGTTTGTTCCCCAACGGAGTCATCTTCTCCTACCGGTTTATTCTTGCAACCATCATCCCCAGCGGAAACGAAGAACTCTACTCTTCAACATCAGCCCAGGATTTGATTCCCCGGCCAGTCGTCAAGGATTTATTTTCCTAGACAAGAATACACTCATAGACATTTCACATTTCATACATCCTGCTTACATACATGATAAAGTGCATACAACACTATCTCACTTTGAGCATCATGACATCCTGCATTTCATACATCATGACATGCATAGAACTGATGTTTTGCCTTTTCAGGAAAAGATCAATCCAAAAGATGATTACTATCAACTGTCGCAATTCCAGATTCGGTTCCTGTATCTAGCCAGGGCATATCTGTGAGCGATTGATTGTAGATTCGACTCCTGTATCTAGCCAGGGCATATCTGCATGAAGAGTTTGAAGATCAACCCCTGTAACAGGCCAGGAAATTATCTTTCATTCTCAGGTCAGAGGCTTACACCTGTATCCAGCCAGGAAAGCTATCTCTACCAATCTTTTGCAATTCCAGATTCGATTCCTGTATCTAGCCAGGGCACATCTGTGAGCAACCAATTCCAGATTCGATACCTGTATCCAGCCAGGGCATATCTGTAGACGACAATTCCAGATTCGATACCTGTATCTAGCCAGGGCATATATGTAGACGACAGTTCCAGATTCGATTCCTGTATCTAGCCAGGGCACATCTGTGAGCAACCAATTGTAGATTCGATACTTGTATCTAGCCAGGGCATATCTGCATGAAGAGACTGAAGATCAACACCTGTAACAAGCCAGGAAAACATCTTTCTTTCTCAAAGTACGCAAGTTCTTGCTAAGGAATCTCTTATGCGATCAACACTTCCAAATGGCATCTATAAGCCCATTCCCGACAAGGTTCTGTCACGTCTCCAGATGGCATCTATAAGCCCATCCCCCTATCCACCATCTCTCCAAATGGCATCTATAAGCCCATTCCCGCCATCACATTGCTGATACTCCAACATGCGAGTGCAAATTTCAGGGCACTCTAGTGTCCAATCTCCTTTTACCCTCGAGTCGCAAAAGGCAAACTTGCCAATCTAACTCTTCA
This sequence comes from Vicia faba, assembly GCA_948472305.1. Lineage (NCBI taxonomy): Eukaryota > Viridiplantae > Streptophyta > Magnoliopsida > Fabales > Fabaceae > Vicia > Vicia faba. The sequence goes on from OX451737.1 coordinate 118,611,151, forward strand.
GGTCTAAGAAGATTGAACAGGGGCAACTGTTGTACCCCAAAATTTGCCCTCCCATTTCACCAATATTTTCTCACCACAAGACCCTTGGAGCTCAAGGTCAAGTTAGGGTTTGCTCTACTCAAGACTCCTCCTTGCACTGTTGACCCAAATTAGGGTTTGAGTTTGCACCAAGAGGTTTTGACCTAAAATGCCTAAGATGACTTTCATGCTTCATATTGGACTCCCAAGTTTATCCATACCAAATTTCAAGCCTTGATTCCAATCTTTGCCCAGTCAATTGGACAGTTGACCTAGAAATCAGTTGTATTGGGGAAAAAGTCAACTGTGGCCAATTGACAGTCAAACCTCATGATTTTTGACCCACGTCAACATTATGAACTCATAGGGACCATTTGGTCAAGTTTGGATCACAATTCCACAAGAAATTTGATCAGATCATCAAAAGGGCAAAATGGTCATTTTTAGGGTTTTGACTGCACAAAGGCAATTTTTGACTGTTTGACCTAGCCAATGGAAAACCAAGCTCACATATGGACTCAAGGACCCCATGGAATTGTCTTGACATGTTCAACAAGTTCAAAAGATCCCAAATGCACAAGTTTGACAGATGAATTTTCCAGTCAACTGAGCCAAATTTGACTGTATACTGAAAAGTCAAACTTTGACTTTTTGGTCAAAATCAAGTGTCAAGATTCATTTTTCATCAAGACATGACAAATTATGAAACTTGTTCACCAAGAAACCAAAAATTACAAATTAAGGTTTGAAATGAAGAATTTTCATAACTTAGAATTTTTCTAAGTTATGAAAATCCCTAATTTTTTCCTAAATTTGTCCCATTTTTTCATCAAGATACATTTGGATTCAAGGAAAACTCAAAACATGAAAGTTGTAGTCCATTGCAAAATCTACAACTTTGATTCACAAAGTTTCCTCAAAAGAAGCTTGTATCTCAAGTTACAATTTTTGGAACAAGGGTGCAAAACATTCTTAACTTAGAAAAATTTTGACCTATTTTAGGCAGGATTTTTGCCTAACTTCATGGACACTTTTCACTTGCTTCCACTTGGAATCTCAACTTGTATTACGAAGATGGATTGTAGTACACATTCCAAGCTTTCCAAAATGTCCAAGAACTTCTCAAACACCCTTGTGGTTAGGGAGAGTCGAATTTGTCAATATGGGCAAAAGTCACTTTGTTCATGAGCCATTTCCATGTTCATAACTCGTGCAATTTTTCAAATCAGCATGAGCAAGCTAGTTACAAGCCTCTAATCCTTTTATTACTCAATAATTAAATGCCAATCCATTGTGCCAAGACATTATTTTGTGCATTTGGTCATTGTACAAAGATTTAAGCCTTAATTGGAAAAAGCACTTTATCCATTTTTGAAAAGTATGGCTTTATGTCAATTTTGCAATCCAAGTAGTACAAGGCAAATCCTTTTGGCACAAGTTCAGGAACATATCACACTGATCAAGAGGGATGGTTGCAGCATGATTAGGGGGCCTACACAAGTCTAGAAAGCAAGTTGACAATTTTTGCTTAAGTTAGAAGAAACATTGCATAACTCAACACAACTCACATTGCTGCAACCACAAGCCAAAGTAAACTTGTTAAACACATTCCAAATATCAAACCTAAGCTAAGGCACGAGCTAACAACCTTTCAAACCTCATCATTCATCAAAACACCCTCCTACTGCAAAAAATAGAGTCACCTCTGCAGTTGGACTTCCATAACTCAATCCACTCGCGCGCCTTGGCCAAAACCAGTTCATACACACTCCATACCACCTATACAAGCTATCCCAAGCATTGGACACGACCTGTAACACCTCTAACCAGCTTCACCATTTTCACTTTTTCTGTTTTGCAGGTTGACTTCCATAGCTTGATTCATTTAGTTTCAAGGCAAGCTAAAGGTTGGAGAAGCATCCCTGAACTTCAAGCAAGCAGTACAAGTCCTCACATTGCCTTGAAAGTGCCTCCATTGTCATACACGATCCAAGCTAAACAGGTAAGTTCATGGACTTCTATCTCTCAATCTAGGAAGAATTAGCTTTAGGTTTATCAATGAAAAATGCTCTACTCATGGCCCTGAAGCTACACATATAATTACTTTCCACTTATATTGCATGTGCTGAGAGAATTTGGAACCTGAACATTAGAAAAAACTTAGGTCAAGAATTAGGGATGGAGAAATTCTCTCTCATTTCTGAGAGTTAGGTCAAGTTCTTTATATGTATGGATTCGTGGTTTGATGCTTGACATTTTTTATGTTATGAGTTTGTGCTGAAAATCAAAGAATCAGGAGTTGTGGTTGAAGCAAGAGAGCGCGTGCATTTTCAAACGTTTGTCTGGAGGTTGAAGACAACCTCTCTTGGGCTGGGCCTGAGATTGCTTTTCCTTTTTGCACCACTGCATTTCACATGCACCCCCCTGGCCCATTTTGAGTTTTATTTGTCATTTTTAATTTTTTCTTTTTGATTCTGATTTGTTATTTTTTATTAAAGCATAAAAAATATTAAAAATATTTTTTTCACTTTTTTTACATTTTATTTGATATTTATTTGGTTTCATTTAGTTTTATATGTAAATAAATACATAATACCTTTTATTTAAAAATACAAAAAATAATACAAACACTTTTATTTTCTGATTTTTATTTTATTTTACCCTTTGAAAACATTTTATAAAAAATATACTCTTTTTTTGTAAATATTAAATATTTTATTTGTACATATTTAATATATTTAATAAATAATAAATACTTATATATTTACTAGTCTATTTAGGTTAAAAACACAAAAAATATACATTTTTATTTTTATTAATATTTAACTTAAAAAATCACTTTTTGACAATATACTTTCTTTTTATTTATTTCCTATACATAATTAATAAATATTGCATATAATAAATAATTAATACATTTTATTTAGCAAAATTAGGGTTTTACCCTAAACCTAAAAAATCCAAAAATTAAACCTTTTTATTTTTGTTTATTTGACACATAAAAAATACCTTTTTACATACATACAAAAATCATTTTTTGCATCTTGCATATTTATCTTATTTATTTAATTATTGTGCAATTAATTAATTTGTATAATTCGATTTGGATGTAATAGTTAAATTTAAATTTTTTGCTAAAATATCCCCATTTAAACATTTGTACCCCCCATCCCATTATTTGTGTTGTAATAATTTAGGACCTTTAAATTCCGCATTTAAAAGCTTTCAATTATGCCATGTTTAGACCTAGGGTTTGTATGGAATTAAAATCAACAATTAGTTTGACCTAATCCAAGATAAATATGCATGAAAAAAAAAAACAAACACAATGCACACTTGCACCCCTAGGGTTTTATTCCACTTGTTGCCTTCAATAATGGGCCATATTGCATGCTAGGTGTCTTTGGCAAAACAAAACAAAACAATTCAAATGATCATAGTCCCTCGATGACGCTTTCGAAAGTTGCCTAAAAATGATCAAGTCCCTTAAAGGAAAAATTGCCCAAAGATACTTGGCACCATTGCAATCATGGTCCAAACGATGACCCGCGCCCGTCCCATTCACATCCTAACACAAGATTGTCCACCAAATACAATGGTGGAACAAAAATTGTTAAAAGGGTTGAAACATAGCAAAAATCTTTGAGAAATTTAGGGTAGATAGCTCTTGGTTACTTGCCAACTTGCAAAACAAAAACACTTGCCTATTTTTCAAAACATACATCACAACACACTTTCAAAACAACTTTCAAAAAACATTGAAAACTTTTCAAAAGACATACACCTTTGTATACATCCCAACATGGATCATTACAAAGGTTGCCACCACATTGGCCTCTTTTCAAAACATTTTCAAAACCCACACACAAAGCACCATTTCAAACAATTGAAAATCAAGGTAAGTTGATCTAAGCAAGTAACTAAGAGCCCATGGATAACCATGGATAGAAAGGGTGCTAATACCTTCCCTTTCTATAATCTACTCCCCGAACCCAAGAAAACATCTCAAAGGTTTTTTGCTGTGCTTTTTAACCTTTCCTTAGGATAAAATAAAAAGTCGGTGGCGACTCTTGCTCAACCGAAACATTTGCGAAAACAAACGCAAAAACTCAAGTCAGTTCTCCCACCGTATCACAGCTGTGTTTGGGCATATGAGTAGTGATAACATTGGGAACCTCGGGGGAGCCAAATTCAATTTCCTTCGCCTCGAGAAGGTCTTGCACCTTGTTTTTTAAAGCCCAATAGTTGTTTTTATCATGACCTGGAGTCTCAGAATGGTAGGCGCATCACACATTTGGATTGTAGCGGGGAGAGGCAGTATTAGGATTATTCGTAGCTTCCCGCAAGGTAACCAGATTATATTTCAACAAATGTGGCAAGACTTGAGACAGTGTCATATTTATCCAGGTAAACTATCTTACCAGCCTTTCTGTTCTAGGCTGATTATTCCTTTGTTGAGTAGGTGTAGGTGTTGAGATCATGACAACCCCTACCGTAGGACGTTGTTCAGTTCTGTCCTGATTCCTTTGATTGTACATAACACTAACCTTTTTTTCCCAGAAAATGACTTCCTTGCTGCACTAGAGGACGCATCCTTATGGATCTTACCACTCATAATTCCAACTTCCACTCTTTCTCCCGTCAAGATCAATTCATGGAAGCCGGCTGAGGAGCTTCCAATCAGGTGATTGAAAAACGGACCAGACAGGGTACCCAGAAACATATCCACTAGCTCCCTATCAGACAGGGGGGTTGGACTCTTCCTTCTAAGTCCCTCCATTTCTGAGCATAGTCCTTAAAGCCCTCACTCGGACCCATAAACATACTTGGGAGTTGTGTATGGGTGGGAGAAAGGTTTGCATTATACTAATACTGCTTGTAGAAAGCATCATCCAGGTCTTCCCAATTACGAATGTTGGTCCCCTCCTGCTGGTAGAACCATTCTAGTTGAGTTCTGGACAGACTATCTTGAAAGAAGTGCACCCATAAGTCCTTGTCAGCAGTGTCAGGCTGGATCTTCCTCACATAAGATCGTAGGTGCATCTTGGGACATGAAACCCCATCATATTTGGCGGCACCTTGAAATTTTGCGGGATGACAACCCCAGAGACCAAACCCAGCTCTTCAAAATCCAGACCTGGTACCTTCCGGACCTCCATTGCATTCAAACAATCCTCCAGCTATTTATATTTTTCATCAGCAGGAGGATATTGTTCCTCATCATATTCAAATTCATCATCGGATTCTTTTGGACTGGAGTCTTCCTCTCTTGTTTCCTCCTCTTGATTGTTTCCTTCCTTTGATGAAGTTATCAGTTCAGAGGCTCACTGCACTGGTCCTCTGATCCTTCTTCCTAAGTTCACCAAACCAGCTGGTTTCCTTGGCTTCTTCTTTTCTTTAACAAGCGGGGCTTTCAGTTCTTCTTGCCCCTTGGTCAGAGCCATGATCATCTGTTGAAAATGGGCATTCTGAGTCTGTAGATCCTTCACTGTTTGTTCTAGAGCCATTGCTGAAATAAATAGCGAAGAGGGTGAGAAACCTGCTATGAAACCTGCTTATGCAATGATATGTATGATATATGTATGCAATGTTTTCAAGGATTTCTAAGAATCAAATTTTCTTAAACAAAAAGAGAACAAACGTTAATTGTATTAATATATTTTATTGATCATAATAATGCCTCTTGGGATCACAAAAGGAATAAAGCAACAATAACATTCTCCAAGCAAAAGAAGACTCAAGTTTCTCACAGGCGCATCCTCTTTGGTGCAATATAGGCATTTATATTCCTCTCCTCGTGAAGTAACCGGGTGAGCTCTAGAACCTTCTTCTCGTTGGTGTAGAATTGGGCTTCGAAAGTATCCTGTTCTTCTTTAAGTTGGATCCAGGATTTCCATAGCTCCTCAAAATCAGTTGGCATATCAGGATGAAGAACAACATAAAGAGTGTCTCCTTCAGCAATTGGCTCCACAATCACAGGTAAGATGGCAGGGTAAGGCATCAAAAGACATTGAGCACGAGCTCGCACCCATTTTAGGTAAGGCTTAAGAGGGATGGAATTCTTGTGCCTTAGTGTCTTGCTATCAACTCTGTTTATCATGCCCCAAGCTCGAATGAATCTCTTGCGATAACCCTGAACATCATTCTCATAATCAAAGATGATTCCTTGGATGAGTGCATCATGAGGACCATCCCTTCTAGCATAACCAAATTGTTGCAATGATAAACAAGGATTATAAGTGATTCCTCCCATAATGCCTAAGAGAGGGTTATTATAGAATTCCCCACAACGATCAATGATGGTGACACTCTCCAAGGACCGAGAACACCAATGAATATCCAAATGTGTAAGGGACATCAACCTATGAGACCATGTCATACCCTGCTCATTTCTCAAGACAGACCAATGTAGGTGCGAAATAAACCACCTAGCCAATAAAGGAGTGCAACAAAGAAGGGTCCCTCTTCTCTTTAGAGTGCGAGTATGCAGAGAGTGTAGAATATCCCTAAGTAAAGTAGGCACCGGATTATGTGACAGAAAAACCTTAACCGTATTCACATCTACAAGTTGGTCCGTGTTAGGGAATAGTACCATCTCATAGATGAGAAGGGCCAACACCTCCTCAAAAGCTTGTAAATCTAGGCTATCCCAAAAATAGTGGGCTTTCTCAAATAGAAACTTAGCTGGAAATCTTTGGACACTTCTTCTGGTTTCCCAATTTTCCACTACATCAGACCGTTGTAAAGACAGAGCTTGAGCAATATCTTCAAGCTTTGGGTCTCTTTTCGTACCGTTGAATGGTAGTTGATTAAGGATAGGTACCCCTAATAATTGAGAAAACTCCTCCATAGTAGGCACTAACTGGTAACCAGGAAAAGTGAAGCAGTGGTGCAATGGGTCAAAGAACTGAAAGAGCACCTTTAACATTTCTTCATCATGGTTTGAAGTGACCAAATTGAGAAGTCTACCATGTTTTTCAGTGAAGGGAGAGATTTCAGGAATTCTTGATGTTAACTCCTTGAGTTGAGGATGCACTTTCACAAGGTTGATTTGGATAGTGTTCCTGCGAGCGGATGTCATGTCCTATAAAACAAGACAAAGATAATCCCTAGAAAATCCTTGAAATGGTTAGTATGATAAGCCATGTCATGATGTCATGATTATGCTAAGAAATCACAAATATAGCAGGCTCAAGCAAATCACACAAGAGACCTTAGGTTTAAGGCTTGCATGAGTTTTAAGGTAGTACCCTCTTGAAGTTGGATTGATTCAACCTGCCCTATAAATAGTAACTGGGTTCTAAGGAATCTCAATATCACTGACCTTTCCCACAAGCTCCGTTCGATATGCGACTGACTCGCAACTAAACAAAACTTAAGAGTCAAGTCTAAATGAGTGTAGCATCGAGTATCTGCCGACTTTGGGAATACACCAAAGACGGCCATCTCACTACGTCCTAATGGCCAAGTTGTTCATTTACAGGTTCTAAGGTCAGTTGACGCTTCATGACACCATGCAGCGGCCCCATATTCTCCTTGATTAACTCAAGGGCTACCGATACCAACCAAAGTGTCGCATTAACATAGCCATCGCTTCAACCGTGTCGGTATACCCCACACAGTTTCCACGATCTATTGCTACTTACCTAACAGGTTTCCCCAGACCCGGGTGTAGGATCTATAGTAACCCAAACAATCCCTTAAAAGTAAAGCAAATAAACAAGAAAACAATTTAGAAATGATCTAGACCTTAAGGTAAACCCTACTTTTATAATTTTCCCCAGCAGAGTCGCCAGTTCTATGATATGTTGGCAGAACCGACTGTTTAATACTGGTTTTGCATTTTTTTTGTTTGCAAATGTTACGGTAAGCAAGAGTCGCCACCGACTTTTATTTTATCCAACAAAGGAAAGGGTGAAAAGAACAGAAAAATACCTTTTTTTGAGATTTTCTGAGTAAGGGGGATAGATTATGGAAAGGCAAGGTATTAGCACCCTTTCCATCTTTGGTTTTCCACTGGCTCTTAGGTACTTGCTCATTTTTGAAAACTGTTTGTGTTTGTGTGTTTTGAAATATTTTTGTTTTCTTTATGGTAACTCTTGTATCAGTCCTCAAGAGTGTAATAAAGTGTTTTTGAAAGTAGTTTTTGAAAGTGTGTTATAAAAATGAATTGTTTTGAGCAAGTACTTAACAGCTATTTACCTACTCGAAAAAGGATATTCTTTTCCTCCTTTCCTTTAGATAGTGATATCCTATTATTAGTGAGTAGGTAGCCTTATCGTAGGATTGTTAAGGGACAATCGAAAGGGATGTTATGGTCATCGAAGGCAACATGTAAGGATATCTTAGCATTCGAAGGGACGGTCATCATATAAGCAACATCGAGGGACAAGATCATTTCTCGTAAGCAACTCGAGAGACGTTAGGGACCATGATCATTTTGATGACTTTAGAATTAAGGGTCTTTGCTAAGATATCCCTACGTTCGAGGGACATGACCATTTCTGAGGCAACCCAAGTGAGGAATAACCTAAGGATGCAAGTGGGAGAAGTGTTTTTTTAGTTATATCATCTTGAGGTTAGTGATCTAACAATAATTGACTTTATCTTGTCATGCACGCCCAAGTTACTAGCAATTATATATACAGAAAAATAAAATGTAGAAAGTATAAATCTAGACTATTACATGGCTTCGGGGAGGGAGATATTTACATTCCAAACCAAATGGGGAAAAGAAAATAAAGCAATAAAGTAAATTCCTATTAACTATTACATCCTGTATAACAGTTACATAAATATAAAATGCAAAAGAAAATAAACGCGCGAAAAGAAATATTACGTCTAAAAACTTAATAAATAAAAACAAATAACAAGAGAATCTTTTTTGTTTTTGCTAAGAGAATGATTAGTTTTAAACTTAATTTTAATTAAGAAAATAAAAGTTAAAGGAAATGAACTCTAATTCTAATATATTTTTGGTATTTTTTTTATTAAGAAAAACAATTTAAATTAATAAAGAACCTAAGTCTAATTTGATTTTAAATTGATAAAATTGCATTATAATAATTAATTAATTAATTAATTAATTAATTTTAGAAAGAAACTAATCCTAATTATTATTATTTTTTATTTTTTATGATTTATTAAAAAAAAGACTTTTGAAAATGATAAACAAAATATATAAAAAAAGAAATAGACAACATGGGCCTGGTCATCAAAACAAAAATGGGGTGTTATTGTCAAAAAATGCTTGGCCCAAAAGTTAAAGCCCAGATTGGCATTTGATCCTGTATGGGCACGTCTGAAGAGTCCATGGTGGGGACTACTTGTTGGAGGCACTGGATCCAGGTTGAGTATGATCTGATGGTGCTGATGGTAGGGTGCATGGTGAACCCCTGGCTAATGCATGCACCAAATCTGCATTTGAAAATTATTAGAAAAATAATATGTTGGACCTGGGACTCGAACCCAAGTCTTTTCCCTTATACATATGCATCCTCACCATCTGAGCTGCCTTGCCATTCGTTATACAAAACCAAACCAAAATAAAAAATACACAATTAAATCAATATATGGTAAATTAAAAAAATGTGTGCAGTTTGAATTATCCAATGAAAGGCTACCACGCTTCACCTTCTTCGTTCAGATTGAACCAGGCTTTTAGTAACGGACACTGCTGTTGCTAAAGCCTATAGTGACAGATTGTGTTTGTAGATATAGCCATGTACAATTCAAAATCATTATACACACGCAACAAACAACAACAAAGGTTGTGGATCGCTTGCAATCGTCCTCCTGAATTCATTGGTACCATCAATTTAATCTAATTTGGCCTTTAAGTCAGGTTCCCCAAATTGGGAACTCAGAACCCTAACAATGGTGGATCTGTATATCTGTACCCAAACTCAAAATAAAGCATCCAGAAACATTCCCATGATGATTACAAACATAAATATGCAGTCAAATCATGTTTATAATAAATAAATGAATGAAAACGAAATTGATAAAAATAAGAGCAAATTGTGACTTGATGGAGCTACTTCGTGGTGTTTCAAGGGCTTGTAAGGATGGCAAAAACTTCAGGGAATCTCCAAGAGTGTATTTTGATCTTTAGTTTGGGCTGAAGTAAGCTAGAACATGAAATTCGAATTTTACAATTTGATACTTTTTTGCAAAATGGGCAGGGGTTCTCTAGGCTTCGTATGCTTGTTTGATGCTTGTCAATGCCTTCTTTATATAGAGTGGAGTGAGGAGAGATGAGAAGTAATGTTTGTAACATCCATAGACAAACATTTGAATGCCATGAATACCAATATGTAACCTTGGCCAAAAGTGTGGGATCTTGTCCATTTTTCAAACTTGCATGAATGTGGACATGCTGGCCTTGCTTCACACGAAATTTGGGGCCTCTCCATGTATCAAACCAAGCCCAAATGATAATGGCCCACATATTTTGCAATAATATTAATTTATTTGATTTTTAATTAAATAAAATTAATATAAAATGCAAATAAAATCAAGACTATGCAAAAATGGTTTTAGGGGTCCACTATGATCTTAGGAAGATGTTTGAAGTCCAAGAAAATGAGTCATTGCCTTAAAAACTCAAATTTGCTCATTGCATATTTCTTGAAATTTCCCAAATTTTCCCAACTTGGACAAGCCATGACTTGCTCAATTTATATCTCATGATGATCATCTTGGACTTTTTGGAAATCCCAAGATGTCTAATTCAATCCCTCTTTTGATCAATTTTGCATTAGAAGATGTTATCTTAATGTTAACGGTCTTGGAAAAAAGTGGCTTTTATTGACTTTCTAAAAATGACCTGTAATGTATGAACTTGTATCTTTCAAATGGTGCATTTCATGAACTTGAGGGATGCAGAGATGTTGTAGGTAATTGGATTATCTTCAAAATGAGCTTTGGTTGGAAAATTTCTGATAAAGTATGAGAAAGTTATGCTTGGTCAAAGTTTGGTTGACTTTTCCTATAAAAACCCTAATTTGCCATTTTTGACTTTTGATGGGTTAGGAGAATTTCTTGAGGAATCATGATCAACCCTTGATCAAATGATGGATATCACTTCAAAATGTTGATGTTGACCAAAAATCTTAAAGTTTGATTGTACATGGGCCACAATTGACTTTTGACCTAACATAGTTGATTTTCCAATATTTAAGCAATTGACTGAGCAAACTTGTCGTTCAAGGCATGAAATTTGGCATGGATGATCTTGAGGACATATTAGGACAATGGAGAACATTTGAGACTTTTGGAGCTCAACCATTTTTATGAAAATGGAAACCCTGGTTGGGGGGGTCATTGCCTTATGAGGAGAATCGTCTGGTCAATTCTAGGTCAACCTTGAGCAGTTGAGAACCTCTAAGAGTATGTCTTGTGTGAAAATGAGAGGGAAAATTTTGGGGTACAACGGGTTCTAAGGTCGGGTAGAGCTTAATGATACTAAGGAAGCCTAATGTTATCCTTGACTGACTCAAGGAACATTAGTACAAGTCAAAGTATCACGCTAACGTAGCTATCACTTCGTCCATATCGGTATACGCCATACAATTCCTATGATTTATTGCTACTTACCTAAAAGGTGCCCCAGATCCGGGTGTAGGATCAAAACAAAACTTAAAAAAGAACCATAATGTAAAGCAAGCAAGTCAAACAATGAAAGCAAGTAAAGATGATTTAGCCCTAAGGTAACCCCACTTTTAAGTAATTCCCCACAGAGTCGTTGGTTCTGTAACACGGTGGGAGAACGGACTTGGGTGTTTTGCATTTGATCACAATTGTTGCGAATAGCAAGAGTTACCACCGAATTTTCTTTTATCCAATAAGGAAAGGTTGAAAAGAACAGGAAAGACCTTTCGAGATGTTTTCTTGAGTTCGGGGGGTAGGTTATGAAAAGGGAAGGCATTAGCATCCTTTCTATCCGTAGTTTTCTACGGGCTCTTAGTTGCTAGATAGATCATTTGCTTTGTTTGAAAATGTGCTTGTGGTGTGGGTTTGAAAGTATTTTGAAAACATCTTTGTAATGATTCTCGTTTCTATAAGAACGCGTACAAAGTGTTGGTTTTGAAAATAGTTCAAAGAGGTGTTTGTGGAATGTGTTTTTGAAAGTGATTTTGAAAAGTGTCTTTGTAATGATTCTCATTTCTATAAGAATGCGTACAAAGAGCTTTGTCTTTTGAAAATGTTTCAAATGAAAGTGTTGGTGTGTAAAATGTTTTTGTTGTGAGCAAGCGAGCAACTATGAACATCCTACCTACTCAAAAGGTCTAATGTTCTTTTCCTCCTCCTTTAGATGTTGCTATCTTACCACTCATTTGGTAAGAAGCCCCATCGTTGGATGTGAAGGGACAGGCGTGGGTCATTTGTATAGTCATAGAAGGCAACCTATGAGACGTTTTAGCAATTTTTGTATAGGGACTAGATCGTTTACCGAAGGCAACATCGAGGGTCATCGAGGGACTATGATCTTTTATCGAGGGTCTTTGCTAAAACGCCCATATTCGAGGGACATGACTATTTTCCGAGGCAACAAGTGGGATTACCCTAGAGGTGCATGTGTGAATAGTGTGTTTAATTGCATGCATTTAGTCTTTGATTAGGATGGTCTACTTGTTGGTTTTATCTTGCCATACATCCTAATTACTAACATTTGTACAAAAGCAATAAAAATGCAGAAAATAAATCCTACATTATTACAACCATATTGAATAGCAAGAAAATGTAAATACAAAAACAAAATAAAAAGGAGGAAAAATGAGCTTTTCGATCTAGGCAGGATGATCCTTTGATTCTTCTCTTCTAGCTCTTTTCGACTTGGCCTGGAAGTCTGCATGTGCAGGAAACTTTCAATTTTGTCCTTTTGCTTCCTTCAAATGGGGCCCGGAATCAGCGTGAGGTGCGCTCTTCACCTCAAGCTCCTTGCTGCCTTCTTCCATTGGGCCTGGGAGTTAATGTGGACATCTTTCGTTTCTCCCTTCTTGCTCCTTCGAATGGGCTGGAAGTCAGGGTGTGGTAAGCCTAAGGCCACACTCTTTATTTTGCTTGCAACTGCGAAGCAACCAGGGGTGAAGCCTAAAGCTCATTTCACACAAGACTTTTCTTTCGTTTAGGGTCTATACAGGTTAGCTCTAACGTATACTTGGACAAGAAAAAAGAATGCAATCGAAAGTATAGAAATAAAAAGTGAACAAATGGTATTTACATGTTATGTTTGAAACAAAAAGCTTAAGGTTAAGGGGACTTACCTTGCTTGACGTTGTAATGTAAGTGTTGGACCTTGAGCTGCTGTCCTGGGTGCTCATTGATTTGAAGGAAGAAACGAAGGTGATGTCTCTAGTGCTGGATTCTAAGGTCCAGAAGAGTAGGGGTGGTGTTTGTTATTGCTGGATTCGAAGAAGAAGAACAGGTGTAGTGTTCTTTCTGCTGGATTCGAAAGAAAAGCAAAGTGTGGGATTGTGCCTGAATTCGAAGGGAGAAGAAACAGGTGTTGTGTTTCTAGTGTTGGATTCAAAAGGGTCAACAAAAAAGGTGTGGTCTTTCGAATCTAGGTATGATAATGTGTCAAGTGTTTAATAATTTTCACAAAATCAAAGTTTTTCCCCACCTATCAAAAGCCTCTGGATGTGTTGTCCAGCCCCTTAGATATGTTATGGAGCCTCTTATTTATCGGCGAAGTTGGTTGTGGTTTAGGAGGGAAAACAAAACAATTTGAATAAAATGGGTAAACTGTTTTTGTAGTTTTCGAGAGGCAGTGTTCGTATGCCAAATTGGAGCAAGAATAGGGGCAGTGTTTCAGGACTGCTGTGCAGCAATTTTGAAGTGTTATGGCCAGTGTATTAGGCCTGAACTTAGCAGTAAGAATCTTTTGATATCTCCACCTTTCGTTTTGACCACCTTCGACCAGATCTTTCTTCAAACAATATTATTTGATTTTCATCCAACAAGTGTGTTTCGAATGGGTCATATGTGTATCTTTGAAAGGGCCAAATATGTGTCCTTCGATTGGACCATATGCATCATTTATGTGCACCATTTGCAACTCTTCGAATGGGCCACCAAGACATGCCTTTTGAATGGGACACCCATTGTATGCCATAATGTAGGAATTATGTGTGATCGAAACAGACTGTTTCCAAAGGAAATATTACCCATTCAAAGATAGCGTGAAAAATGGCCAATGCTTTATGGGTGCCATTGCCTTGTGAATGCTAGCCATGGGGAAGCTCTTGCCTGGTGCATACTGGCCTAAAGGGAATTCTGACTTTTATGAAAAGAATGAAGCATGTAAAGGGGAAAATGGCTTCTGAATCGAAAGGCAGTTGCAAGAGGCCATTTCCTTGTGCCTGCTGGCTTGAAGAAGGTCCTTGCTTTGTGAATTGGGAGCAATCGTAAAGAAAGAATTTGTCCTCTGAATCGAAGGACATCAACAGGAAGCTTTTTTGCCTTGAGTCGAAGGAGGCTACATGAGGCTTCTTTGCCTTGTGCCTGCTGGCTTGGTGGGAGCCTCTTGATTTGAAGCATGTAAGAAGGAAACTATTGTCCAATCGAAGGATGTATATAACTAGCCATTAAAGCAAGCATGGAGGGAATTATTTGTCTAATCAAAATAGGATGTAGGCATAAAATGTTCAAACTAAGCAGGAATGCAGGCAACCGTTGCATTGTGAACCATGTGAGGCCAATGGTGCAATCAAAGGTTGCATGCAGGAAGCTCCTGCTTTGTGAATCAAAGTCAACGTGTCAGAGGCCAACGCTCAAATCGAAGGATGCAAGCCAAGCTTGCATCAAAAAAGGCCAAAAGTCCAATCGAAGGATGTGAATTGAAGAAAACTTTTTTTTCTTCAATTTTGTCAAAAAGATTATTTTTATCTGCTTTGCCCTTTTTATCAGTTTCCTCTTTAACTTGATGCTGAAAAATCCAATTGTACTTGTGTAAGATTGAATTTTTTAGAATCCTTGTGAGAAATGCCTTGAGAAAAGAGAGGGCAAATTTTGGGGTACAACAACAACCAAACATAGAGGTCTTTGGTGTAAAACACCAACAAAAGGTTCAAGATCCAAAATACAACTTAATACAACATCCTAAAAAAATTGTTCCAACAAAAAACTAAATTAAAAAGCAATAAATAACAAGATAAAACTGAAAATAAATTACCAAAGCAAAAAAAAAAAATTCACTTTGTAGCATGCATGCTTTTGGTCATTTATGCACACTAGTTTCCCATACCATCATCATCATCACCAACTCGACCACATTCATTACCATCGCAAACATCAAAAGTTGTTGCCCCCTCCAAAAAGAAAGGGAGCCTACACACAAGTCAATTACAATATGAAACATGCTCGTCATGAGAGGGAAAAGAAGTGACTTCATGAGGCGCAAACTGATGGAGGTACAACTTTGCCATGGAGTCTTGGAAAAATTGGTTGGACCTTTGATTAGACTTGAGCATATCCCATGTGAAGTTACAAGTCTCTCCCATCCTCGGATCCCAATTAGCATAATTGAGATCCTCATATGACTCAGTTGCTTCTTGAGCACTTGATAATTCACCTCGACCACCCTTTTTCTTCTTCAATGCCAACTTGCCCAAACAATGTCTTCCAATATAGTTTTAATCAATCAACCCCCTCACTCTCTCGTTGATCACATCCGACTGGAGCACCCACTTCATGTAACACAAGGAAGTAATTAAACGAGGACATTTTAAAGGATTTTTAGAGTATACCCCCCGCAACGACGCAATTTTGTTGAATCACTTTTACAGGGTAAGTATTTTCTTATCGTATCCATAAGGATTGGGTGATATTACTGCCATTCTACAGTAGAAATTGTTTTAAGCATGGGTTTATCAAAGTTTTTAGTTTCGGAAAGTTTCGATTTCAAAAAAGTTTTCAAGTATCCGTAAAAGAGAGTTTTGGTTTTAAACGATTGTTAAAAGCATGTCAAGATTAGAGCTCGATAATTTATTTTGTATATATTTTCTTAATAAAGCATGTGAAGTTGTTAACAATCAATATAATCATATATCCTCTCAATAAGTTTCATCTCTAAAACAAATTGTGAGTTTTATCATATTGATCCTTAGATGAACTCTCTACCTAACTATCAATATGATAACTTTAAAAGCTTGATATAGGTGAATATCAACTCACAAAACTATGTCTAGAAATTGTTTGTTGATAAATGAAAACATAGGCTAAGAGTTGAACATATTTCTCAATAATGATTCTGATCTTACCGGTTGATCAGAACCTGCAAGGTGGCCGGATGATGATCTTCTGTCGGATTGGAATGTCGAGGAGGAAAAAAAGGAGTTGTACTTGTAAGGCACTCTGACGATCAAGTAAGCGTGAGGGCAAAGAGATACAAGCAAATTATTAGGGTTTTAGTGGTGAATAGTGAATATTAGATACTTGGCCTTCACATGAGTGAGGGTTTATATAGTGCCCCTGGCGCTTTTGCCATTGGTTCCTATTTTTGGGCCTAGATATGTGGGTCCGTGAAAATAGGCAACTGTCAGGACTTGGTCATACCGAGTGGGTGTGCCCGTAACTATCCATTAGTCCCAAGGAGGAAGTAGGTTGTGGGAAGCGGTCTGGTCGGTTCCTGGCTGACTTGAAGTCGGGTCGACTGAGAGACGCTCGTCAGATGTCGTAGATCAATGTCGTTCTAAGAGGGCAAATGATCGATGGTGCCCAACAGATGGCGGGGGAGATCTGAGTTGTGTCGTGTGTGTCTTACCGAAGGAGGACTCTAGACTGGGCCCACACGGGTTGTCGGGCCAGTCCATAACTGATTCAAATCAAACATAAACCATAAAACAAGGATTTTCACCATATATTAATCATCAACTTGTTCACATGCAAAGTATCAAGGGAAATACATACAAAAGTGAAGATTATCTACCTCTAATCTTGACACAAAGTGTGGTTTAGCTACCCATATTCATGGTAGCTTGATCAACAAGTAAACAACAAAGCTTTATGAACATCAAACTTGAAGTCTCAAAGATTGATGCTTGAAAGCTTTGATTTTGAGTAGAAATGAAGAAAATGAGTTTTTCTCTCACACAAAGTTGTTTTTAGGTTACAAGAATGTTAGAAAATGGAAGAAGATGTCCAAAAATATATAAAAAGTAGCTTATAAGCATGGCATGTCCGCTCTGCTTCGCCTGGCGCTAAACAAGCTTTGTCGGGAGAGCCACACTAACCATGCCCACGTGACAACAATAGTGAATGTAGGCAACTGAAAGTATCTCGCCTCGTCGGGCGAGCCCATAGTGTCGTTAGGCGAGTCCTTCTCACTTGGTCTTCATCGAGTGATCCAACAGGCGAAGCAAAGTCAGTAGCTACTGAATTTTGAAACATCTCTCGGCTCTCTCTCGTCAAACGAAGCTGCTGATTCTCGCCTCCCCTTCGCTGGGTGAGGCTTCCCAAACACTGACACTGAGCTTTCTTTGTTTCTTCTTCTCTGAGCCCGCTTTAAGCTGCAACATATGAACATAAAATGCTGAAAAACTGACAAACAAATTAAATTTTCCAAGATTATATACATCGATGCAAGAATCACTTAAAATAAGTCATTTTCATAATCAAAAGCATAGAAAATAGATTAAAAGTGTCAATATATGATATGGAAAATAACCTAAAATTGACACTTAATAATGCTCTTCGCCAACCCCACATGAATGCTGCTACTCAACTTATTTGCTATTTCAAGTCAACTTCGGGCCAAGGTCTTTTCTTCCCTTCTAATTCAAATTTATCTCTTCAAGGTTATTGTGATTCATATTTGGCTAGTTGTCCTAGGACTCGTGTTAGACGATGACAACGTATCTAGAGGGGGGTGAATAGACACCCCTTTTAAAAAATTATCCAGAAAAATTCTGGTTTTAAGAAAGTTGTTCTATCAAAGAGAAACGCAGAAGATTTTCCATAATGCTGTCTTTAAAAACTTTATTGGAAACTCGGATATGCAAACTTAAAAATAAAAACAAATTCAATATGGAATAAGGATAACACTTGAATTAATATGCTTGAATAACTTTACATCTTATTCAACGTTTATTGCAAGTTACTAGTATAGCTATTTCCAATGGCAATATTAAAAGAACAAATTGAATCAATTTATCAAACACTTGGTGTGCAGGTGAATTTTCAGAATTTTTCCTTAAGTTGTATTGATACACAAAACCACTTATAATCAAAAGTGATTATAAGCTATATCAACACTTGATTTAGAATAAAAAACAGTTCAGGAAATTTCTTACAATTCAATTGATAACGCAATGCTATTTGACAAATTGATCAATGAAAATCAAAGAAAGTAAAAGCAAAAATAAAAGAGACACAAGGAATTTGTCTTCACAGGTACCCATTGTCGTCCTCGCATGTGGGTACGTCTGCGCCTAATTCCAATAGAATTAGGATAATTCTTACTATGCAAAATGTTGATACAATAGAAGTGTTCAAGATCAACTTCACAAACCCTAAATCTTGTTGTTGATTCAACCCCTTCTCCTCTTTTGGTCTTAAGAAAGACCAAGACACAATAGATGTAAATTGACTATCTGTATCTTGCTAATCCTTTGCGTTCTTTATCTCCAAAGCTTTCATGCACCGTCAATTTCAAACTATTGCAACACAAGACTTCAATTGTAATTTTTCGTTCTCTCGCTACTTCCTTTGTGTTCTTTATCTCCAAAGGATCCCTTGCATTCTTTATCTCCAGAGGACTTCACTTGGCCGCAATTACCTCTTGAACGTCTTGCACGAAAACCCCCAAATCAACCAATGATCTTGGAGGAAAAACCTGTTGTTTTCCCGATTAAAGACCCCTATAAAGCTCAACCAAATACTCCATTGGATAATATCAATCCTCGTCTAGATGGCGCCCCAACGAAACATCATAATAATATAATGTTAATGCGTATGTATATGTTAGAGGTTGAAGATGAAGAGAAATGTAGGCTAATTTTATGGTATCACCAAGTTATGAATGATGCATGAATGCATATTTATAGTTTTAAAACTTTTAGGGAAAAAAGGACAAATTCGAAATTAAAAAGATTTGAAAAAACTGACCAAACATTCAATATGTGTCGACCTATATATCGTATATGTCGACACATACTTAATTTTTATGATGTATGTGTCGACCAAACTGAAGCAGAGACTATAGGCTTTAAAACGATAGAAAATGTGTCAACCTGAAAAACAAATGTGTCGACACATAAAATAAGAACTTCTGCAATTTCAAAAATGCTTCAGTATGTGTCGACCTATGAAATGCAAGTGCTGACCTAAGACTTACAGAGGCTATAGGCTTAAAAAATGAGCTACATGTGTTGACTTGAAAAGCGGTTGTGTCGACACATGTAGTAGAAAATTATGCAGAAACTTATTTTTAATCACTTGGATCAATTTCAAAATGCTTTTTAATGATTCCTAAGACCTCTAATGCAGACGAGTGCCATAAGACATAAGGATACCGTCCAATATATAGAAGTGCTAGCTTTTCCCAATTTTGATATCATGCAAAACATTTAATGACGAAGTTGTACTCACAACTTGGTGCTCCACTACCAGATATTGCATTTTTTGGGTTCTAGCATAATCTCTTGGAAGACAAAGAAACAAATTATGGCCTCCCGTTCCTCTTCTGAAGCTGAATATAGAGCAATGGCTATGCAACTTGAGAAATTAATTGGCTCTCCCATCTTTTGAAAGATATTGGTCTATCTCCTTCTACATCAATACTATTTTTTTGTGACAACCAATATGCTCTTCATATTGCCTCAAATTCGGTATATCATGAACGAACGAAACACATAGAAATCGATTGTCATGTTGTTCGTGAAAAAAATTCTCCTGGTCTCATTATTACTATGAAAGTCAGTTATAAAAATTAAATTGCTGATTTACTTACCAAGTCATTGAGAAAAGATCAATTCATGCATTTAAAGAACAAGATGAGTTTATCCAACTTATACCTTCCATCTTGAGAGGGAGTGTTATCACAACAAATCAAGATGGCAATGATTTTGTTATTAATATAATATATTTTTATTAAAACAAGATTTGATTATAACTAATTGCCTTTGACTATTTTCCATCTGTAGTTATGTTTCATGTTTGCTCTATAAGTATAATTAGCACATCCTTTGTACGGTTTCTATACAAAATATATGTATGTACATTTAAATTTAACTCCTTATTAATAATAAATGATTTATCATATCAACTAGAAAGCTAAGAACATGAACATACCTTTTTTTAAAGTTGAACAGTGTATAAATCAAAGAAACTGAAAATATACAAAAACGAAAAACAAAGTTAAAAGTTCATTCAAATTAAACACACTCAACAACAAATATGTTACGAACAAAATCTATAGATGAGGATTCAATGTAGAATTATATCAAACACCTGGTGGGAAATATAGATTCTTTTAGTAGTGGTATTGTTGAAATTTAATACTTGTAACCTCGTAGATTATGAATTAATACTTGCAACCTCTCTATCGCACTCGGTTCCAGAAAAACAACATGAAGCCACAAACTTAAAGCACTTCTTCCATGAATCCACCATTAATCTATCTGTAACGATTTTCAGAGCAAATAAAACCCAGCAAGATCATCAATGTACAAAAAACTAGCAAAACTCATTAAGACATTAAGAGAAAGCTAATTGCTTAAGGGTATTATAAAAATCTCTTTTAATTGATTTTTCATAACACTTACTGGAGCTCGAAATATTTCCCTTAGCATCAACAATGCCCCAAAAAATATCCAAAACCTATCAACCATGTTTTGTTCAAAGCATAAGTCCTAATAACTTGTAAAATACAATGATACATCAATATAACAGTAAATTTATGACAATAAACAAAACCTTTTCTTATTCAATTTAATTAATTTTCAATACATGCATGAGAAAATCTTCGATTGGTAACAAATGAATTCATAGAATACAAACAATAATGACCAATTTCAGACACGCCCATATGGTTCAAACCAAAATGTTACAAAAAAAGTTGGGTTCCAACCTCCAGTTTTGAAGTTACGAGCAATAAATCACAAACAATAAATCAACGATTACTCGATTAGGTATTGAGAAGACGAAGAAAAATATAACACAAATAATAAATCAACAAACTGATATTTAGAAGACGGCGAAAAATGGAACACAAAAGATGAAACACAAACAAAGAATCAACGTCAAAATACCTTATGGAAAGAAGATGAAAAATGAACAAAATGCAGCTTGTGCAATAGAAGCAGAGGTTTAGGGTTTGATATGATGTTTGCTTTTTGAAATGATCAGAAAAGATGCGTTGGTTATGTATGTTTTTAGTGGAAACGAAAAGTTGCAATTGTAATACAAATCAATTGAAATGAAATGTATTTGCAGTAGCATATGGAACGTTTTTAGTTGATAACTGAGTATGTAATGATTATTTTAGTTGAAAAGATAATTAGTTGGACAAACATTTTATTGGACACGAAATACCTCTAAAAAGTTGTGATTGACCAATAAAAAAGAGCATAGTTGTCTTAACCAGAATATATTGCTTTCTTATTTGATAGATTTGAATATAGTATATTAATTTATTAGAAATGATAAGTTAAATAGGTATTTCTTATTTTTTTAACCTTTTCTAATATATTAATTAATTAAACATGATAAAAAGGATTACAGAGTTATTGGGTTAATATTTTTTAAATTAAAGTTAAAATAAAAAACAAATTAATATTTATAATTATTAAATTAACTTTAATTTTGACTCTAAATTTTTTTTAAAAGACTTAACAACTTTAATAAATAAATATTTTAAAATTGTAATTATCTTTTTTCTTAAATAATAATTAAAACAACATTAAGATTTTTGTTAACACCTTAATTGAAATATTATTCTAAGAGGTAGATTTCTCCATTTACATCCACCCTATATAAATAGTAAAATTTACTTATAATAATAGTCATTAAAGTAAAATATTGTTTACTGAGTCAAGTCAAATTCTAAAATGAGTTTTGGGGGCTTTTTTGACCTTTCACGTTTCATGTCAAGAAAGTATACAAAAAATGACGAAGAGTTCAGTAATTTCTGCGGGGAATTGTTGAGAAGCTTGCGTGAAAACGGTGCCGCCATTGTTTACGATCCAAGATATACTCGTAAACAGCACTTCAAATGCATCAATTTGATGGAGAATTTCTTCGCGGTTCATCCGAATTTTGCTCAAGAAATTCATCAACAACTTTGCATACCCGTTGATTTTAGTGAAGAGGAGGTTTCAGAAACTCCAATGGAGTACCGTCCAACCCTAGGTCTACCTGCATTTCCTTCAGTGTTTCATTGGACCATAGGAATGAGGCCTACAGTTACTCAATTTCCGGTTTGTTCTAACTATCTTTTTTTCTTGATTGATTGTTTGTTAACTGCGAAGATGAACATTTTTGCTTGTCCATCACTTTTTGTGTCATTGTCTATGTAAATACAAAATATGAAACATTGTTTCAAAAGATGGAAAAAAGATTTGTAAGCTTCTATCTTGATATAGGTAGTATACGAAGAAAAAGTAAATTGAAGATAACAATAGACTTATACAGTAAACCTGAAAAAACATAGAGAAATGTGAAGAGATCCATAAATCTACGTAGCACCGACACCTCTGGAAACAGCCGTGTCCGTGTCGGTATTGGACACTTGCACGACACTTATAATTAAGTTTAAATTTTTCATTTTTTCAATTTATTACTGGTGCCGGCGTGTTAGAGTCAGGGCTGTATTCGAGGTGTCCGCGCTTCATAGCCATAAATATACTTTAAATTGTGTAACTAGGAGTCAAACACAATGTCCAATCCCAGCACCCTGTTTGTCCCACCAGATGACCCTTCTAGGGTTAACCCTCTTAGACTCTCAAGGGATGTTAGGCAACTTTCAGTCGAACAGTTAGTGCCTTGAGGCTGGAGAATGCATGGTATGTCTGAAAAATATATTCCACGTAGCTCGGTTCTTGGTAGTTCTTGAAATTATTAGTTTTATTTGTAAAACTAGAAAATTGAGAAAAGTAAACAAAGTATTTAGTTACATGTTTATTAACTTAAAACTAAACTATAAGAACACTTAAAATGAAAAGAAACAAGTGTAGTTAATAATTTCGGTCCCGTAAGTTTTGGTTTGCTTAATTGTGTTTGGTAGGCCTTGCTATGCTTTGCTTAGACATAATTCCAGTCAGGTTTCTAGTTTTATTGTTTTTATTTTCATTGCCTACATGATGATGAAGCCTGACTTTAATTTTGAAAGTAAAAATATTGATAAAAGTGAAACTGGGAACAACACATTGTGCATTTTACTGTGTTTATGGAACTTTTGAGGTTTACACAGGTTTTGTTCACACTTTACACATAAACAACCCATTATGTATTTATAATGTTTTGTGTTGTAGCATTCTGGTATTGATTGAGAAGTTAAAAAGTTTACTGTTAATTGACTATTGTTTCAAGCCCTGAATGAAATTATTAATGTTTCATTTTTTCATGTTGAAAATATCTTTAGCCACTCTAAGGTTTTGTTGTATTTTTCCATTCTTTTGTTGAATATAAGTTAAGTAGAAAAAGGAATTATACTCTAATAGCTATTTAGGCAATAACGTTTTAGTTTTCCAAATCTATATGAATGAAGTTGACAGTTAGATATTGTTAGATAATAAGGATTTTTCATCTTTAGGTATGTTATTAAGTATTATTTTATTGCACAATTCATCTCTAGTAGTAGTGCTAAATTGTTGTGGTTTTATATCCTTCTATCTATCTCTATTTAGGGTACTTTTTGTATTAATACAAGTCTAATTTTTGTTTTCTGCATTTCCCTTTTGGCACCACTGCTTTTTTACACCTAGAATAGAATCTATATATGCCATAATATCCGTACCAAAATGGTGGCGGATTTTCTCCCATATCTGGCTTTGGATTGGTTCCGGTTCAGTCCAGATGTGTGGTCGGTCTATTGCGTTTCTCTATTGTGGTTCTGCGGCACATTTTTCCCAAATTTTGTTGGTGGATGGCATGTTCTGGTGTTGTTTTGCAGTAGCACGGGCGGGGTGTTGTGTTGTAGCACTGCTTCGAATTTTGTGGTCTTTCCTTTTGGTTCATGGTCCATAGGTCTAGTTGTTTTTCTAGTTTTATTGTTTTTATTTTCATTGCCTACATGATGAGATGAAGCCTGACTTTGTGAAACTAATTGGAAAAATAGCTTAAGAAGAAACCTGACTTTTATTTTGGAAGTGAAACCATAAAATCCAAATTCCATTTGTTGAAACATCAAGTGAATTCTGTTTCCAAATTATCAAAATGGATTTGGTTAAATTTAATACTGTTCGGTTCAATATGATTAGTTAAATGTGATGGTTAGGTTCATTGATTAACTTAGATGGTAGTTAAATGTTAGTTAAAGGAAATGGTTAGGTTCATGATTAACTTAGATGTTGCTATGCAATGTTTTTGCTGTTTTCTATTCACCCTGCACTACTTATGCAGATATTGATTCGTATTTTCTATATATAGATATTAAACAAAAAATGGCAAAACGTTTCACGTGGCTTTGCTCTCCCCAATTGGAAAGACAACTTTGACGGCTGCGGTGATAAACTCTTAGATACTTTACATATGGTAGCCAAGTTACTTGCAATTGGCTATGACATACCAATGGATACTTTCTCCTCTTCTATGCATCTGGTAAGCCATCCTTATCTTTATCCTATTTGTAATCTCATCATGGTGGAAATTGTTTTTATCTTTTTTTTAGGGCCCACACTTTTTGGTTGCAAGTGGATATGATTTACGCAATTTTGGCGAGGAAGGCACTCTCTTGAGTCCATGCCATTGTGACTCAACTTTCCTTAGCATACAAGCAGGAAATATGTTTCCTGGTCTCAACATATAAACAAAGGGTGGCAGAAAAGTTGAAGTTGCAATTCCGGATGGATGCCTTCTCGTTCAAACCGGAAAGCAGGTAAGTTTCACTTGAGTCGTAATAAAGTTCTCGCTTCTTTAGTGGTGCACTCTTCATTACTCTTACGGTTTCATGTAACTCCTTATTTTCCTTCCCTTTTTGATTTCATTACCTTCTTTTAAAAATATAGATGGAGTGGTTGACAGCGGGAAGTTGCAAGGCTTCAAGATATGAAAGAGTTGTATCTAAGAAGGTTATTGATGCTATTAACCTCGCAAGAGCTCAGCAACGCAACTTGTGGTCAGTTTCTTTAAAGGTGAGTGAAATTTATGACATAGGTTAATTTTGTTTTCTATGTAATGTATTTTATTAGTGCTTGTTAATACAAAATGGTATAGAACAAACTCAATCTAAAATGAAATCTGTTATTAAATCAAGTGAAGCTAAGGCTCTTAAATAGCCATGGCTTGAAACAGAAAGAGCTATAAACCAGGTCACGTCTACAACAATCTAAAGAACGTGAATACTTGCTTAAGAATAGGTCCAGCAAAGCAAAAACAAAATCAAATACTAACGTCATCATCCTATTAGCTAGGACACTTATTAATAGAATTAAAGACTAAATCAAAAGGACTGTTGACGTCATCACTAACAGTCTAACAATTGCTCCCCTAAACTGAATATGCCAGAAGCATTTCAGTTTACCTCCCCAGTTGACTTCACTCCAAGTGCTTCTCTGAATCTTTCAAACAACTCCAACCTCATGGGCTTAGTCATAATGTCAGCTAACTGCTCACTTGTACCACAATGCTTCATATTAATCACTTCATCCCTTGTGAGATTCCTTAAGAAATGAAACCTCACATCAATGTGCTTACTCCTGCCGTGGAAAACTGGATTTTTTGCAAGTTTTATTGTAGAAGAGTTATCGCACAGAACCTTGACACTTTTACTTTGAGTACCTCCAATCTGCTTCAGTATCTGTTGCAACCAAATGCACTGACATGCACAAGAAGCGGCTGCCACGTACTCCGCTTCGGTGGTTGAAAGTGTCACCACTGGCTGCTTCTTTGATGACCAAGCCACTGCTCCTCCACTTAGCATGAAAACATAGCCTGGAGTACTTTTTCGATCATCCAAGTCCCCTGCATAGTCACTGTCTGAATAGGCTAGCATCTCATCTTCACATCCCCTTTTGTAGAATACACCAAGCTCAGTAGTAGCTCTAATGTATCTGAGAACTCTCTTGGCCGCCATTATATGAGATTCCATAGGATTGGCCATGAAGCGACTTATCAAACACACACTATAAGCCAAGTCAGGTCTTGTGACTGTCATGTACATCAAGCTTCCCACCATTTGCTTGAATAATGTTGCATCTGCCTTTTTTCCATCTTCTTGTTTTGTCAGTCTATTACTTCCTGGAACCATGGGATTCTTTAACTCCATTGCAACTCTCCAACCCAAATCTTTTCAGAACTTCTTCAGCATACTTCCTTTGACCAATGTGAATGCCATTAGAGCTCTGCCGTATTTCAACTCCCAAGAAATACTTCATCTTACCAAGATCAGTCTCAAACTCCCTTTTCATAGACTCTTTGAACTCATTCACCATAATTGAATTATTGCTAGTAAAAATGAGATCATCAACATAGAGACTTACAATTAGGATTTTGTTCTTCTCTTCTCTTTTGATGAACATGGTGTGCTCATAGCTGCTTCTCTCAAACCCCTCCTTAATAAAGTAGCCTTCAATTCTGCTAAACCACGCTCTTGGTGCCTGCTTCAGACCATAGAGTGATTTCTTTAGTTTGTAGACTTTCTTCTCTTCCCCATTGACCACATAACCTGGAGGTTGTGCAATGTAAACATCTTCATTCAGCTCACCATGAAGAAAGGCGCTTTTGACATCGAGTTGAAAGAGTGTCCATCCATTTCTTGCTGCCAAGGCTATCACCGTACGAATTGTGTCCCATCTAGCAACTGGAGCAAAGACTTCATTATAGTCTACTCCCTTCTCTTGCGCATATCCCTTAGCCACAAGCCGAGCTTTGTACTTATCTATCTCACCATTCTCATTCAACTTGATTTTATAGATCCATTTTACTCCAATTACTTTGACTTCTTTTGGTGCATCAACAAGCTCCCAGGTTTCATTCTTTACAATGGCACCGATCTCCACATCCATTGCATCCCTCCATCTTTTTATTTTCACTGCTTCTTCATAGTAAATAGGATCATCAGATGCTATAAACAAAGCTAAATTTTGTACCTCTTCTTCTTCTTCTGAGAGTCCTTCTCCGCTTGTATAGTCTTGAAGATATGCTGGGGCTCGAGTGACTCTTCTTTCAGGCAGTGTGGGTGCTGTAGCATCACTGGAGATGGCATTGTGATCAGATTCTCCTTCTTCTTGTGAATTTTCACCTTTACTTTCTTCATCACTAGAGACATATGTGTCTTCATCAACTTCTCCCCAATCAAGACTGTCATTTTTTGCTTCTTCTTCTGTCCTTCTCCAATCCCAGCTTTCCTCTTCCTGAAACACAATATCTCTACTAATTATCACCTTCTTTGTCATCGGATTGACCATTTTGTATCCTTTGGACTCTTCACTATACCCTAACATCACGCACTTTTGACTTCTAGCATCCAACTTGAACCGCTGTGCATGTGGTACATGCACATTTCCTACGCATCCGAACACTCGAAAATGATCGACATTGGGCTTTATTCCACTCCAGCATTCTTCTGGTGTCTTATTCTTTACGGCAGAGGTTGGACTTCGGTTGAGGATGTGGCACGTCCACTTCACAGCTTCTGGCCAGAACGAAGTAGGCATCTTCTTCTCTTCTAGCAAGCATCGCACCATGTTAAGAATAGTACGATTTTTGCGCTCGGCCACCCCGTTTTGTTGAGGGGTGTAGGATGTAGTCAATTGCCTCTTAATGCCTTCAAGTCTACAAAACTATGTGAACTCCTTGGAGGTGAACTCCCCTCCTCCATCTGTTCTTAATCCACAAATAGATAGACCAGACTCCTTCTCCACAACATTTTTAAAGCTTTTGAATGTTGTGAAAGCTTCACTCTTCTCATTCAAAAAATAGACCCAAAGTTTTCGCCTAAAGTCATCAATAAAGGTTAACAAATACCTTTTATTGCCGTATGACTCTGGAGTGATCGGTCCGCAGATGTTTGAGTGTATAAGTTGCAGCTTCTGTGTTGCTCTCCACTTGCTTTTCTTTGGAATGATCTCCCGATGTTGTTTCCCTTTCATGCAGCTTGTACATACATTGGTTGGCACCTGAAACTTGGGAAGTCCTCGGACAAGTTCTTTTTGCTGTAACAAATTCATACTTGTGATGCTTAAGTGACCATATCTCTTATGCCACAACTCACCAATATCATCACTTCTCACACTTAGACATGTAGATGATGTATGTAATACAACATTAGCCAATATTACAAACATCCTATTAGATGTCATATGTGTGTGCATGATTAGCCCCCTTCTGGGATGATAGACTCGGCATTCTCCATTTTGTATCAAGATAGTCAAATCTTTCTCTTGCAACTGGCCAATACTCAATAAGTTGTTTTTCAACTCAGGAACATAATAAACTTCTGATATTACCTGAGTTACACCTTCTACTTCAAGTCTGATGTTGCCCTTCCCTTTCAAAGGCATTCTGAGATTGTTTCCAAGTTTTACTGAATGGTTGAATTGCTCATCTAGTTCCACAAACCATTGCTTGTTCCCTGTCATATGGTTAGAACAACCAGAATCAAGAAACCATACTGCCTCTCTCTTCGAATTATTGTTCTCAACATAGGACATCAATAGAAGTTCCTCCTCCTCATTCAACTCTACATAATTGGCCCTTTTCTCCCAATCAGGACACTCATATTGGAAGTGCCCCAATTTATGACATTTGAAGCATTCAATTGTAGCCTTGTTGAAAGCATGTCTGCCTCGTCCTCTACCTCGCCCTCCTCTATTCATGCTTCTACCTCTTCCTCTGCCTGATCTCTCATCATAGGTCACTTTCAGCACTTGTTCCTCTTCCTGGTGTGCCTGCATCCTTTGTTCATGAACAAGCAGACTTCCATGCAGTGCCTGCATCCTTTGTTCATGAACAAGCAGACTCTCATGCAATTCATCAATGCTCAAGACACTTAAATCATTCGACTCCTCTATTGAACAAACGACATAGTTGAATTTGGAGGTCAATGATCTAAGTATCTTACCAACCACTGTGCTTTGCTCCATCACCTCACCATTTGTCTTCATTTTGTTGACCACGGTTAAAGTCCGCCCCAAGAAGCTGTCTACTTTCTCTCCTTCTTTCATGGCTAGTAACTCAAATTCCTTCCTTAACGCTTGAAGTTGTGCTCTTTTCACCTTCGTGGACCCTTGATACTTTTGTTTCATTGAATCCCAAATCGCCTTCGATGTTCTCTTGTCGAGAATTGTTTCCAATATTTCTCTGTCAATAGCTTGAAACAAGAAGTTTTTCACCTTCAAATCTTTGAGTTTAGCCTCCTCCACACTCTTTCTTTGTGTCTCACTTGCTGCTGCGCTTCCGATTGCCGGTGTTGGAATTCCCTCGTCCACCAAGTTCCACATCTCTTTGCTCCTGAGGAAATTCTCCTGAGGAAATTCTCCATTGTCATTGACCAGAAATCATAATGGCCGTCGAACTTGGGAATGGACGGCTGCACGAACTTTTCTGAGGTTGACATCTTGGTCTCTCTGTGTTTACTCACACTATCAGGCCCCTTTCGGAGCTCTGATACCAATTGTTAATACAAAATGGTATAGAACAAACTCAATTCTAAAATGAAATCTGTTATTAAATCAAGTGAAGCTAAGGCTCTTAAATAGCCATGGCTTGAAACAGAAAGAGCTAAAAACCAGGTCACGTCTACAACAATCTAAAGAACGTGAATACTTGCTTAAGAATAGGTCCAGCAAAGCAAAAACAAAATCAAATACTAACGTCATCATCCTATTAGCTAGGACACTTATTAATAGAATTAAAGACTAAATCAAAAGGATTGCTAACGTCATCACTAACAGTCTAATAGTGCTCTCATAATGGAAATAATAGTACAAAGTGTTTGATTTGTATGTGAGACTTTTACCAAGTTCGGTTAATTGCTTGGCTAAGATGGATGGAAGCTGCTTGCAAAAAGAAAGGCTAATAGAAAAAGGGACAGTACATTCCATTAAACTTGCAGCAATAAGTGATGGAAATAACTTCTCAACCTTTTACTTGGTTGATGGAATTGGTTCTTCTAAAGACAAATATTTTTGGGACTATGTCATAAAGAGGATTAGAAAGCTTTATATCATTGGTTAAAATTATAATTGATGGATCTGGAAAAGACGGGAAAGAAATGCATGTGGATGCTGTGAAAACTTGTGCTGATATGGATGAAATTTGGCAACTTGTTTGGTTGAGATGTATATATGAAATTTGTGCATGTGGTCTTTGTCCAATTTTTCCCTAAACAAGATCCCCTGGATGTTTGGGATGTTATGAGGGGATATGGAAGAAATGGAGAGTGAGTTTCCTTTTGAAATGATTTCTTGGTATTTATCAATTTCAAACAGACAATGGAATCCAAGGAGGTCTAATATTACTATAGTAGTTGTTGAATATAAATTTTAATCGAGAAATTCCCCATCAATTTATGTTTTCCTACTTTTTGTAATTGATAAAGGGAAATTTTGGTCCTCAAACATTTGGGTGTTGTTTAAATTGGTATATGATATAGGAAAGTTTTGACCATCAAGCTTTTGGATGCAATTGATGTCCGAGCTCACTGTTTTCAATGACTCAATTTCTATTTGTTTCTAGAGCACACTAAAGAGTATCCTAGTAGCAACAAGAGTAATAGAAACCATATCTAACCTTGAGGACAAGGTTGCTTATTAGAGGGTGGCATTAATAGGACCCATTTCTATTTGTTTCTAGAGCACACTAAAGAGTATCCTAGTAGCAATAACACATTTTCCATTTATCTGAATTTTGAGTACCTATCACTATCACTAAATCTTTAATGTATAATGCTTGATTTACTTTATTTATTAAATGCAGTTGTATGCTCAAGTAGCTACTGATGTACTCTTGAAGCCTGTGGCCTCTTTTGCTGGATCGGAGAATGCAAAGAACTATCCTGCCATACGTGCAGGGTCTGTTTTAGAAGTTCAGATATGATCATTTGTTGATATACTATTGATTCTATGTTGATATGCTCAACTCTATGTTGATATACTATTGATTCTATGGTGATATATGATGATATACTATAGATATTTGATAGTGATTCCAAGCTTCTAATGTTGATATACTACAAACATTTGATAGAATGTATTTTGATAGGATCCTACATAATATGTATTTTAGGCTCAGAATGTATATTGTTAGTTAGTACATATAAAAGTTGTTGTTGCCTAAGAATGTATTTTTGGCTCAGAATGTATATTGTTAGTTAGTAATTCAGTAGACCTCTACTTGGCATGGCTGGTATAAAAAGTCATTGCAATATATGGCATAAGTTCATAGCAAGAAATATTCTATTAAATTGCATCTCTACTTCACCCTCTTCTATCCACGTACCTACTCTTTTACCTTCGAAAATTTTAAATATTACCTTCGAAAAATACATGCAATTGTAAAAGTGTCTGAATGTCTATTTGGTTCAGTTAATGTATTCCACGTGCTAGCAATTTGCCCCCTTTGTCAAGGAAAAAAAAATGAGATGAACGTAATTGTATGAAATGTGTGTGATGTATCGTCTTAAAGGATGTTATTGATTGATTATAAATTAAAAATAAATTTATACTTAATAAATTAAACATGTAACTTAAGATATCTTTATTTTAAAAAATAAAAATAATTTTGTACACAAGGGACAACGAGGAAAACAAATGATGTAATTTTGTACCAAGCCTTACTAATTGTGTGTTTTCTAGATCGATTACTCAATAAGATGTCCTTTTCTCGTCCATTTCATGAACAACTTGTTCGAAGCATGAGAACGTGGATTAACGGTACAGAGAAGGAGTTAGGGAAGTTAATCACGTGTTTTTGAAAGTATGAGATTAACTGCCATATTTCCCCATTTCTAGAAGCTTTTATTACTTCATGGGATTTGAAATATTTGTTCAATAGAGGAGGGGAGTTCACCTCCAAGGAGTTCACAGAGTTTTGTAGACTTGGAAGGCATTAAGAGGCAATTGACTACATCCTACACCCCTCAACAAAACGGGGTGGCCGAGCGCAAAAATCGTACTATTCTTAACATGGTGCGATGCTTGCTAGAAGAGAAGAAGATGCCTACTTCGTTCTGGCCAGAAGCTGTGAAGTGGACGTGCCACATCCTCAACCGAAGTCCAACCTCTGCCGTAAAGAATAAGACACCAGAAGAATGCTGGAGTGGAATAAAGCCCAATGTCGATCATTTTCGAGTGTTCGGATGCGTAGGAAATGTGCATGTACCACATGCACAGCGGTTCAAGTTGGATGCTAGAAGTCAAAAGTGCGTGATGTTAGGGTATAGTGAAGAGTCCAAAGGATACAAAATGGTCAATCCGATGACAAAGAAGGTGATAATTAGTAGAGATATTGTGTTTCAGGAAGAGGAAAGCTGGGATTGGAGAAGGACAGAAGAAGAAGCAAAAAATGACAGTCTTGATTGGGGAGAAGTTGATGAAGACACATATGTCTCTAGTGATGAAGAAAGTAAAGGTGAAAATTCACAAGAAGAAGGAGAATCTGATCACAATGCCATCTCCAGTGATGCTACAGCACCCACACTGCCTGAAAGAAGAGTCACTCGAGCCCCAGCATATCTTCAAGACTATACAAGCGGAGAAGGACTCTCAGAAGAAGAAGAAGAGGTACAAAATTTAGCTTTGTTTATAGCATCTGATGATCCTATTTACTATGAAGAAGCAGTGAAAATAAAAAGATGGAGGGATGCAATGGATGTGGAGATCGGTGCCATTGTAAAGAATGAAACCTGGGAGCTTGTTGATGCACCAAAAGAAGTCAAAGTAATTGGAGTAAAATGGGTCTATAAAATCAAGTTGAATGAGAATGGTGAGATAGATAAGTACAAAGCTCGGCTTGTGGCTAAGGGATATGCGCAAGAGAAGGGAGTAGACTATAATGAAGTCTTTGCTCCAGTTGCTAGATGGGACACAATTCGTACGGTGATAGCCTTGGCAGCAAGAAATGGATGGACACTCTTTCAACTCGATGTCAAAAGCGCCTTTCTTCATGGTGAGCTGAATGAAGATGTTTACATTGCACAACCTCCAGGTTATGTGGTCAATGGGGAAGAAAAGAAAGTCTACAAACTAAAGAAAGCACTCTATGGTCTGAAGCAGGCACCAAGAGCGTGGTTTAGCAGAATTGAAGGCTACTTTATTAAGGAGGGGTTTGAGAGAAGCAGCTATGAGCACACCATGTTCATCAAAAGAGAAGAGAAGAACAAGATCCTAATTGTAAGTCTCTATGTTGATGATCTCATTTTTACTAGCAATAATTCAATTATGGTGAATGAGTTCAAAGAGTCTATGAAAAGGGAGTTTGAGATGACTGATCTTGGTAAGATGAAGTATTTCTTGGGAGTTGAAATACGGCAGAGCTCTAATGGCATTCACATTGGTCAAAGGAAGTATGCTGAAGAAGTTCTGAAAAGATTTGGGTTGGAGAGTTGCAATGAGTTAAGAATCCCATGGTTCCAGGAAGTAATAGACTGACAAAACAAGAAGATGGAAAAAGGCAGATGCAACATTATTCAAGCAAATGGTGGGAAGCTTGATGTACATGACAGTCACAAGATCTGACTTGGCTTATAGTGTGTGTTTGATAAGTCGCTTCATGGCCAATCCTATGGAATCTCATATAATGGCTGCCAAGAGAGTTCTCAGATACATTAGAGCTACTACTGAGCTTGGTGTATTCTACAAAAGGGGATGTGAAGATGAGATGCTAGCCTATTCAGACAGTGACTATGCAGGGGACTTGGATGATCGAAAAAGTACTTCAGGCTATGTTTTCATGCTAAGTGGAGGAGCAGTGGCTTGGTCATCAAAGAAGCAGCCAATGGTGACACTTTCAACCACCGAAGCGGAGTACGTGGCAGCCGCTTCTTGTGCATGTCAGTGCATTTGGTTGCAACAGATACTGAAGCAGATTGGAGGTACTCAAAGTAAAAGTGTCAAGGTTCTGTGCGATAACTCTTCTACAATAAAACTTGCAAAAAATCCAGTTTTCCACGGCAGGAGTAAGCACATTGATGTGAGGTTCCATTTCTTAAGGAATCTCACAAGGGATGAAGTGATTAATATGAAGCATTGTGGTACAAGTGAGCAGTTAGCTGACATTATGACTAAGCCCATGAGGTTGGAGTTGTTTGAAAGATTCAGAGAAGCACTTGGAGTGAAGTCAGCTGGGGAGGTAAACTGAAATGCTTCTGGCATATTCAGTTTAGGGGAGCAATTGTTAGACTGTTAGTGATGACGTCAGCAGTCCTTTTGATTTAGTCTTTAATTCTATTAATAAGTGTCCTAGCTAATAGGATGATGACGTTAGTATTTGATTTTGTTTTTGCTTTGCTGGACCTATTCTTAAGCAAGTATTCACGTTCTTTAGATTGTTGTAGACGTGACCTGGTTTTTAGCTCTTTCTGTTTCAAGCCATGGCTATTTAAGAGCCTTAGCTTCACTTGATTTAATAACAGATTTCATTTTAGATTGAGTTTGTTCTATACCATTTTGTATTAACAAGCACTAATAAAATACATTACATAGAAAACAAAATTAACCTATGTCATAAATTTCACTCACCTTTAAAGAAACTGACCACAAGCTGCGTTGCTGAGCTCTTGCGAGGTTAATAGCATCAATAACCTTCTTAGATACAACTCTTTCATATCTTGAAGCCTTGTAACTTCCCGCTGTCAACCACTCCATCTATATTTTTAAAAGAAGGTAATGAAATCAAAAAGGGAAGGAAAATAAGGAGTTACATGAGACCGTAAGAGTAATGAAGAGTGCACCACTAAAGAAGCGAGAACTTCATTACGACTCAAGTGAAACTTACCTGCTTTCCGGTTTGAACGAGAAGGCATCCATCCGGAATTGCAACTTCAACTTTTCTGCCACCCTTTGTCCATATGTTGAGACCAGGAAACATATTTCCTGCTTGTATGCTAAGGAAAGTTGAGTCGCAATGGCATGGACTCAAGAGAGTGCCTTCCTCGCCAAAATTGCGTAAATCATATCCACTTGCAACCAAAAAGTGTGGGCCCTAAAAAAGAGATAATAAAAACAATTTCCACCATGATGAGACTACAAATAGGATAAAGATAAGGATGGCTTACCAGATGCATAGAAGAGGAGAAAGTATCCATTGGTATGTCACAGCCAATTGCAAGTAACTTGGCTACCATATGTAAAGTATCTAAGAGTTTATCACCGCAGCCGTCAAAGTTGTCTTTCCAATTGGGGAGAGCAAAGCCCCGTGAAACGTTTTGCCATTTTTTGTTTAATATCTATATATAGAAAATACGAATCAATATCTGCATAAGTAGTGCAGGGTGAATAGAAAACAGCAAAAACATTGCATAGCAACATCTAAGTTAATCATGAACCTAACCATTTCCTTTAACTAACATTTAACTACCATCTAAGTTAATCAATGAACCTAACCATCACATTTAACTAATCATATTGAACCG
Organism: Vicia faba; assembly: GCA_948472305.1. Classification (NCBI taxonomy): domain Eukaryota; kingdom Viridiplantae; phylum Streptophyta; class Magnoliopsida; order Fabales; family Fabaceae; genus Vicia; species Vicia faba. The sequence goes on from OX451737.1 coordinate 118,646,903, forward strand.
AACAGTATTAAATTTAACCAAATCCATTTTGATAATTTGGAAACAGAATTCACTTGATGTTTCAACAAATGGAATTTGGATTTTATGGTTTCACTTCCAAAATAAAAGTCAGGTTTCTTCTTAAGCTATTTTTCCAATTAGTTTCACAAAGTCAGGCTTCATCTCATCATGTAGGCAATGAAAATAAAAACAATAAAACTAGAAAAACAACTAGACCTATGGACCATGAACCAAAAGGAAAGACCACAAAATTCGAAGCAGTGCTACAACACAACACCCCGCCCGTGCTACTGCAAAACAACACCAGAACATGCCATCCACCAACAAAATTTGGGAAAAATGTGCCGCAGAACCACAATAGAGAAACGCAATAGACCGACCACACATCTGGACTGAACCGGAACCAATCCAAAGCCAGATATGGGAGAAAATCCGCCACCATTTTGGTACGGATATTATGGCATATATAGATTCTATTCTAGGTGTAAAAAAGCAGTGGTGCCAAAAGGGAAATGCAGAAAACAAAAATTAGACTTGTATTAATACAAAAAGTACCCTAAATAGAGATAGATAGAAGGATATAAAACCACAACAATTTAGCACTACTACTAGAGATGAATTGTGCAATAAAATAATACTTAATAACATACCTAAAGATGAAAAATCCTTATTATCTAACAATATCTAACTGTCAACTTCATTCATATAGATTTGGAAAACTAAAACGTTATTGCCTAAATAGCTATTAGAGTATAATTCCTTTTTCTACTTAACTTATATTCAACAAAAGAATGGAAAAATACAACAAAACCTTAGAGTGGCTAAAGATATTTTCAACATGAAAAAATGAAACATTAATAATTTCATTCAGGGCTTGAAACAATAGTCAATTAACAGTACACTTTTTAACTTCTCAATCAATACCAGAATGCTACAACACAAAACATTATAAATACATAATGGGTTGTTTATGTGTAAAGTGTGAACAAAACCTGTGTAAACCTCAAAAGTTCCATAAACACAGTAAAATGCACAATGTGTTGTTCCCAGTTTCACTTTTATCAATATTTTTACTTTCAAAATTAAAGTCAGGCTTCATCATCATGTAGGCAATGAAAATAAAAACAATAAAACTAGAAACCTGACTGGAATTATGTCTAAGCAAAGCATAGCAAGGCCTACCAAACACAATTAAGCAAACCAAAACTTACGGGACCGAAATTATTAACTACACTTGTTTCTTTTCATTTTAAGTGTTCTTATAGTTTAGTTTTAAGTTAATAAACATGTAACTAAATACTTTGTTTACTTTTCTCAATTTTCTAGTTTTACAAATAAAACTAATAATTTCAAGAACTACCAAGAACCGAGCTACGTGGAATATATTTTTCAGACATACCATGCATTCTCCAGCCTCAAGGCGCTAACTGTTAGACTGAAAGTTGCCTAACATCCCTTGAGAGTCTAAGAGGGTTAACCCTAGAAGGATCATCTGGTGGGACAAACAGGGTGCTGGGATTGGACATTGTGTTTGACTCCTAGTTACACAATTTAAAGTATATTTATGGCTATGAAGTGCGGACACCTCGAATACAGCCCTGACTCTAACACGCCGGCACCGGTAATAATTTGAAAAAATGAAAAATTTAAACTTAATTATAAGTGTCGTGCAAGTGTCCAATACCGACACGGACACGGCTGTTTCCAGAGGTGTCGGTGCTACGTAGATTTATGGATCTCTTCACATTTCTCTATGTTTTTTCAGGTTTACTGTATAAGTCTATTGTTATCTTCAATTTACTTTTTCTTCGTATACGACCTATATCAAGATAGAAGCTTACAAATCTTTTTTCCATCTTTTGAAACAATGTTTCATATTTTGTATTTACATAGACAATGACACAAAAAGTGATGGACAAGCAAAAATGTTCATCTTCGCAGTTAACAAACAATCAATCAAGAAAAAAAGATAGTTAGAACAAACCGGAAATTGAGTAACTGTAGGCCTCATTCCTATGGTCCAATGAAACACTGAAGGAAATGCAGGTAGACCTAGGGTTGGACGGTACTCCATTGGAGTTTCTGAAACCTCCTCTTCACTAAAATCAACGGGTATGCAAAGTTGTTGATGAATTTCTTGAGCAAAATTCGGATGAACCGCGAAGAAATCCTCCATCAAATTGATGCATTTGAAGTGCTGTTTACGAGTATATCTTGGATCGTAAACAATGGCGGCACCGTTTTCACGCAAGCTTCTCAACAATTCTCCGCAGAAATTACTAAACTCTTGGTCATTTTTTTGTATACTTTCTTGACATGAAACGTGAAAGGTCAAAAAAGCCCCCAAAACTCATTTTAGAATTTGACTTGACTCAGTAAACAATATTTTACTTTAATGACTATTATTATAAGTAAATTTTACTATTTATATAGGGGTGGATGTAAATGGAGAAATCTACCTCTTAGAATAATATTTCAATTAAGGTGTTAACAAAAATCTTAATGTTGTTTTAATTATTATTTAAGAAAAAAGATAATTACAATTTTAAAATATTTATTTATTAAAGTTGTTAAGTCTTTTAAAAAAAATTTAGAGTCAAAATTAAAGTTAATTTAATAATTATAAATATTAATTTGTTTTTTATTTTAATTTTAATTTAAAAAAGATTAACCCAATAACTCTGTAATCCTTTTTATCATGTTTAATTAATTAATATATTAGAAAAGGCTAAAAAAATAAGAAATACCTATTTAACTTATCATTTCTAATAAATTAATATACTATATTCAAATTATCAAATAAGAAAGCAATATATTCTGGTTAAGACAACTATGCTCTTTTTTATTGGTCAATCACAACTTTTTAGGGGTATTTCGTGTCCAATAAAATGTTTGTCCAACTAATTATCTTTTCAACTCAAATAATCATTACATACTCGGTTATCAACTAAAAACGTTCCATATGCTACTGCAAATACATTTCATTTCAATTGATTTGTATTACAATTGCAACTTTTCGTTTCCACTAAAAACATACATAACCAATGCATCTTTTCTGATCATTTCAAAAAGCAAACATCATATCAAACCCTAAACCTCTGCTTCCATTGCACAAGCTGCATTTTGTTCATTTTTCATCTTCTTTCCATAAGGTATTTTGACGTTGATTCTTTGTTTGTGTTTCATCTTTTGTGTTCCATTTTTCGCCATCTTCTAAATATCAGTTTGTTGATTTATTATTTGTGTTATATTTTTCTTCGTCTTCTCAATACCTAATCGAGTAATCGTTGATTTATTGTTTGTGATTTATTGCCCGTAACTTCAAAACTGGAGGTTGGAACCCAACTTTTTTTGTAACATTTTGGTTTGAACCATATGGGCGTGTCTGAAATTGGTCATTATTGTTTGTATTCTATGAGTTCATTTGTTACTAATCGAAGATTTTCTCATGCATGTATTGAAAATGAATTAAATTGAATAAGAAAAGGTTTTGTTTATTGTCATAAATTTACTGTTATATTGATGTATCATTGTATTTTACAAGTTTTTAGGGCTTATGCTTTGAACAAAACATGGTTGATAGGTTTTGGATATTTTTTGGGGCATTGTTGATGCTAAGGGAAATATTTCTAGCTCCAGTAAGTGTTATGAAAAATCAATTAAAAGAGATTTTTATAATACCCTTAAGCAATTAGCTTTCTCTTAATGTCTTAATGAGTTTTGCTAGTTTTTTGTACATTGATGATCTTGCTGGGTTTTATTTGCTCTGAAAATCGTTACAGATAGATTAATGGTGGATTCATGGAAGAAGTGCTTTAAGTTTGTGGCTTCATGTTGTTTTTCTGGAACCGAGTGCGATAGAGAGGTTGCAAGTATTAATTCATAATCTAAGAGGTTACAAGTATTAAATTTCAACAATACCACTACTAAAAGAATCTATATTTCCCACCAGGTGTTTGATATAATTCTACATTGAATCCTCATCTATAGATTTTGTTCGTAACATATTTGTTGTTGAGTGTGTTTAATTTGAATGAACTTTTAACTTTGTTTTTCGTTTTTGTATATTTTCAGTTTCTTTGATTTATACACTGTTCAACTTTAAAAAAAGGTATGTTCATGTTCTTAGCTTTCTGGTTGATATGATAAATCATTTATTATTAATAAGGAGTTAAATTTAAATGTACATTCATATATTTTGTATAGAAACCGTACAAAGGATGTGCTAATTATATTTACAGAGCAAACATGAAACATAACTACAGATGGAAAATAGTCAAAGGCAATTAGTTATAATCAAATCATGTTTTAATAAAAATATATTATATTAATAACAAAATCATTGCCATCTTGATTTGTTGTGATAACACTCCCTCTCAAGATGGAAGGTATAAGTTGGATAAACTCATCTTGTTCTTTAAATGCATGAATTGATCTTTTCTCAATGACTTGGTAAGTAAATCAGCAATTTAATTTTCATAACTGACTTTCATAGTAATAATGAGACCAGGAGAATTTTTTTCACGAACAACATGACAATCGATTTCTATGTGTTTCGTTCGTTCATGATATACCGAATTTGAGGCAATATGAAGAGCATATTGGTTGTCACAAAAAAATAGTATTGAGGTAGAAGGAGATAGACCAATATCTTTCAAAAGATGGCAGAGCCAATTAATTTCTCAAGTTGCATTAGCCATTGCTCTATATTCAGCTTCAGCAGAGGAACAGGAGGCCATAATTTGTTTCTTTGTCTTCCAAGAGATTATGCTAGAACCCAAAAAAATGCAATATCTGGTAGTGGAGCACCAAGTTGTGAGTACAACTTCGTCATTAAATATTTTGCATGATATCAAAATTGGGAAAAGCTAGCACTTCTATATATTGGGCGGTATCCTTATGTCTTATGGCACTCGTCTGCATTAGAGGTCTTAGGAATCATTAAAAAGCATTTTGAAATTGATCCAAGTGATTAAAAATAAGTTTCTACATAATTTTCTACTACATGTGTCGACACAACCGCTTTTCAAGTCAACACATGTAGCTCATTTTTTAAGCTTATAGCCTCTGTAAGTCTTAGGTCAGCACTTGCATTTCATAGGTCGACACATACTGAAGCATTTTTGAAATTGCAGAAGTTCTTATTTTATGTGTCGACACATTTGTTTTTCAGGTTGACACATTTTCTATCGTTTTAAAGCCTGTAGTCTCTGCTTCAGTTTGGTCGACACATACATCATAAAAATTAAGTATATGTCGACATATACGATATATAGGTCGACACATATTGAATGTTTGGTCAGTTTTTTCAAATCTTTTTAATTTCGAATTTGTCCTTTTTTTCCCTAAAAGTTTTAAAACTATAAATATGCATTCATGCATCATTCATAACTTGGTGATACCATAAAATTAGCCTACATTTCTCTTCATCTTCAACCTCTAACATATACATACGCATTAACATTATATTATTATGATGTTTCGTTGGGGCGCCATCTAGACGAGGATTGATAGTGTCCAATGGAGTATTGGGTTGAGCTTTATAGGGGTCTTTAATCGGGAAAAACAATAGGTTTTTCCTCCAAGATCATTGGTTGATTTGGGGGTTTTCGTGCAAGACGTTCAAGAGGTAATTGCGGCCAAGTGAAGTCCTCTGGAGATAAAGAATGCAAGGGATCCTTTGGAGATAAAGAACACAAAGGAAGTAGCGAGAGAACGAAAAATTACAATTGAAGTCTTGTGTTGTAATAGTTTGAAATTGATGGTGCGTGAAAGTTTTGGAGATAAAGAACGCAAAGGATTAGCAAGATATAGATAGCCAATTTACATTTATTGTGTCTTGGTCTTTCTTAAGACCAAAAGAGGAGAAGGGGTTGAATCAACAACAAGATTTAGGGTTTGTGAAGTTGATCTTGAACACTTCTATTGTATCAACATTTTGCATAGTAAGAATTATCCTAATTCTATTGGAATTAGGCGCAGACGTACCCACATGCGAGGATGACAATGGGTACCTGTGAAGACAAATTCCTTGTGTCTCTTTTATTTTTGCTTTTACTTTCTTTGATTTTCATTGATCAATTTGTCAAATAGCATTGTGTTATCAATTGAATTGTAAGAAATTTCCTGAACTATTTTTTATTCTAAATCAAGTGTTGATATAGCTTATAATCACTTTTGATTATAAGTGGTTTTGTGTATCAATACAACTTAAGGAAAAATTCTGAAAATTCACCTGCACACCAAGTGTTTGATAAATTGATTCAATTTGTTCTTTTAATATTGCCATTGGAAATAGCTTTACTAGTAACTTGCAATAAACGTTGAATAAGATGTAAAGTTATTCAAGCATATTAATTCAAGTGTTATCCTTATTCCATATTGAATTTGTTTTTATTTTTAAGTTTGCATATCCGAGTTTCCAATAAAGTTTTTAAAGACGACATTCTGAAAAATCTTCCGCATTTCTCTTTGATAAAACAACTTTCTTAAAACCAGAATTTTTCTGGATAATTTTTTTAAAGGGGTGTCTATTCACCCCCCCTCTAGATACGTTGTCATCGTCTAACACGAGTCCTAGGACAACTAGCCAAATATGAATCACAATAACCTTGAAGAGATAAATTTGAATTAGAAGGGAAGAAAAGACCTTGGCCCGAAGTTGACTTGAAATAGCAAATAAGTCGAGTAGCAGCATTCATGTGGGGTTGGCGAAGAGCATTATTAAGTGTCAATTTTAGGTTATTTTCCATATCATATATTGACACTTTTAAGCTATTTTCTATGCTTTTGATTATGAAAATGACTTATTTTAAGTGATTCTTGCATCGATGTATATAATCTTGGAAAATTTAATTTGTTTGTCAGTTTTTCAGCATTTTATGTTCATATGTTGCAGCTTAAAGCGGGCTCAGAGAAGAAGAAACAAAGAAAACTCAATGTCAGTGTTTGGGAAGCCTCACCCGGCGAAGGGGAGGCGAGAATCAGCAGCTTCGTTTGACGAGAGAGAGGCGAGAGATGTTTCAAAATTCAGTAGCTACTGACTTTGCTTTGCCTATTGGATCACTCGATGAAGACCAAGTGAGAAGGACTCGCCTAACGACACTATGGGCTCGCCCGACGAGGTGAGATACTTTCAGCTGCCTACATTCACTATTGTTGTCACGTGGGCATGGTTAGTGGGGCTCGCCCGACAAAGCTTGTTTAGCGCCAGGCGAAGCAGAGCGGACATGCCATGCTTATAAGCTACTTTTTATATATTTTTGGACATCTTCTTCCATTTTCTAACATTCTTGTAACCTAAAAACAACTTTGTGTGAGAGAAAAACTCATTTTCTTCATTTCTACTCAAAATCAAAGCTTTCAAGCATCAATCTTTGAGACTTCAAGTTTGATGTTCATAAAGCTTTGTTGTTTACTTGTTGATCAAGCTACCATGAATATGGGTAGCTAAACCACACTTTGTGTCAAGATTAGAGGTAGATAATCTTCACTTTTGTATGTATTTCCCTTGATACTTTGTATGTGAACAAGTTGATGATTAATCTTCACTTCTCTCATCTCTTTCCTCGCCACCACCATCTTCCCCCTTCGTTGATACCCTCACCACCACCATCTTCGCCTCTCTAACAGACACACGCTCTCTCCTATTTTCACTTAATCACCACTCAGTTTTGAAGCCCAAACCCTAACCCCAAATCATTGAAAATGTTTACAATGATATTGAAGGTAATTTTTACTTCACTCCATCTTGATTATGGTTTTTTGTTCCACTTATTGTTGTTTGGTAAATCTCACCCATCCTTGTTATGTATCTAAAGCGTATTTGATTCATATTTCATAGATATTGATCTTTTGCTGTTGTTTTCTGGAATCCAGGTTTCAGGAATGGAGTTAGTGTAGATTTGTATAACAGAAGTGAAGTGAAGTGATTCTCATACCAGATCTGAAGTTCTCTTGAAGCAATAATGGTATGGACAAGAAAGAAAAGATCTGAAAAAAACCGATCAAGATACCCGAACCGATTGAACCCAAACCCGAAAAAAAACCGATATTACGAAGGGTCGAAATTGGGCCAATATATGTCACCCGTGGGTTGGGCCGGATTGGTGTTTTGGGCCCGAATCTGACCCTATCCGACCAATTGTCCACCCCTAAAGCGGGCAATCCACTTTCCTTAGACCTATCTCATTTAAGTCTGTTCAAAAGTGGAATAGAGTGGAGTGAATTAATTTAAGCATCCGAACTCAAAAATCAAATCAGTCTTATTGACCAACGAGTTGGTGGGTCCACCAATCATTTTCCCACTTTTTTATAGTTTGATTTACTAAACAAAATAGAAGACCAATTATAAAAAAAAAAAACATAACAAAATAGATCTAAGTATAAGAATGAAAAAAACATATCAAAATAAATAACAAATAAAACATCACAAGCAAAATACATAAGCTACCACGTGCAAAATCGAAAGAACATACATCATTTTTAATTTCGAAAGAAAAAAAATTACATAACACAAGTTCATAATTTTCCAAATGATTGCTGAGAAAAAGAAAGGAAAACAAATATTTTGATAAAATATTATGCATAATCCAATAGCACTTTTCACATGTGTATAACATTTTGATCAAACACAACAATACAAAGATAAAGATAAAGAAGAAAAAGAAACAACCAACCATAAGGAGAAGATAACAAAACTATATTTTCATTTACAAGTTTAGATCCTGCTTCAAATACTAACATCAACAATCACGCCCTTCAATTCTAGTTGAGGAACAATTTCACATCAGATTTATTATATAACTAATTCACCTTTAAGCCAAAGTTTGCACTCTAGCTCAAACAAAAAGATTGAAGGATTCATTTGATTTCAAGAGACATTTTATATTTTCAGTAATTGTTTTCACTTTTAATTAGCAGATTGCAACTTTGTTTTCACTTGGTTTCTAGTTTACAGTACAATTTTTTTTTGAAAGTTTTAACAAAACTCAAACGGACAAAATCCACCCCGCTTTTTAAATATGTTACGCGGGACGGGCCAACTTAAGACATCGAGTCAAAATCTTCGGCTCGACCCATTAAAAATGGAAGGTTAAATGGACCGGTTCCGCGGACTCAATCCATTTTGCCACTCTTAATTGTCACATATTATACTTTAAAAAAATACAATTATTGCTACTATGGATTCCGATAAAACTAACTTGGACCACCATCACCACATTCATCCAGATTTCCCTCCTCAAGTTCAATCCCTCTATCTATGGGCAACGACTCTAATAAATAGTGAATCTCTCGGCGAGTATGATGCAGTGGTAGAGATGCAAGTTGCCATGGATGATTTACACTACCATAATCAAACCTCGGAGGATAACGTCATCCACATTAAGCAAACTCATCAATCCTACATAAGAGGTTGAAATACTAGACCCCTATCCTCTCTCTAACGAAATATGGATGGATCCGGTACTAGAGAATTTTAAGCATTCCTCGTTTGCTAAGTTTGATGAGCGTAACTGTTAGACGATAGACTACGACCTAGAAGGGGGTGGGGGGGTTAAATAGATCGTAAGTGAAAATTTCAATTTAAAGACCGAATATGTGTTAAACCGATGGAACAAGTTTACATATAATGAGAAAAACAATCAATATTTTTTCAGCAAACCAACTTTGAATAAATCACACTATAGCAATTGTAATACGGTGGGAGAACTGACTTGGTCGTTTTGCGTTTGATCGCAATTGTTGCGGATAGCAAGAGTCGCCACCAACTTTTCTTTTATCCAATAAGGAAAGGGTGAAAAGAACATGAAAGATCTTTGAGATGTTTTCTTGAGTTCGGGGGGTAGGTTATGAAAATGGAATGTATTAACACTATTTTCATCCGTAGTTATCTACGGGCTCTTAGTTGCTTGCTAGATCATTGAAAAATGATTTATTTGAAAATGTATTTTGTGGTGGGTGTAAGTTTGAAAATATTTTGCAAAATATCTTTGTTTCGGCTAACTTTGTAACGATTCTCGTCTCTATAAGAATGCGTATAAAGTGTTGGTTTTGAAAATAGTTCAAAGAGATCTTTGTTTTTGAAGATGTTTTGAAAGTGTAAGTGTGGAAAATGGTTTTAGTTTGCGAGCAAGCAACTATGAGCATCCTACCTACTCAAAAGGTCTATGTTCTTTTCCTCCTCTTTTATATGTTGCTATCTTACCATTGATTGGTAAGAAGTCCCATCGTTGGATGTGAAGGAACGGGCGTGGGTCAATTGTATAGTCATAAAAGACAACTTATGAGACGTTTTAGCAATTTTCATAAGGGACTAGATTGTTTACCGAAGGCAACATCGAGGGACATCGAGGGACTACGATCTTTTTATCGAGGGTCTTTGCTAAAATGCCCATATTCGAGGGACATGACTATTTTTCCGAGGCAACAAGTGAGATTATCCTAGAGGTGCACGTGTGAATAGTGTGTTTGATTGCATGTATTTTTATCTTTAAAATTATGATTTTCTAAGGGTTGATTTTATCTTGCCATACACACCCTAATTACTAACAATTTATATTAAAGCGGTAAATTGCCAAAATTAAAATCCTAAGCTATTACATCACTTTAGGGGATGGGGGATACAAATGTGCAAATGGGGGAGGGGGTGGAAAGCAATAAAAGTCCTAATTATTAAAACCATATTGAATAGCAATGAAAGAAAATATAAAGACAAAAAATAGCGCAAAAGAGAGAAAGAGCAAGTCTTTCGATTGATGCAGTATTCGAAGTACATGTCCTTCGATTCATACAAAAAAAATTTCTTTCATTTGGAACTGTGAAGCAGGGTGTTCGAAGCCTGCACCCTTCAGTTCACACAACCTTTTTTTTCTTCTGTTTGGGACTCTGAAGCAGTATGAGGCGAAGCCTAAGGCTTCGATTCACACAACCTTTTTTTTGTTTGGGACTATGAAGCAGTATGGGGCGAAGCCATGCTAATATTATTTTATGGTCTGTACAGGTTAGTTCTTAATATGTATTTGGACAAGAAAAGAAAACAAACGAGAGGGTAGAAACGAAAAATAAACAAAAAATTATTTACATGCTTGAAAAGAAAGGTTTAAAGTCAGGAAGACTTACCTTAAATCTGGAGTTGGTGTTTTTGGACTTGAGTTTCTGCCTTTGAATACTCTTGAGTTCGAAAGAAATGAAAAGAGATGTTGTCTATGTTGATTCTGGGTTCGAATGAAAAGAAAAAAGGTATGGGTTTTTTGGTTCTGGTTTTAGAAGTGTTTTAAATATTCTCTCCTCTCTTTTCCTTGCCAACAAAACTCTCTCCAGCCACTAAAAATTCACCCTTAGATGTATTATGAAACATCTTATTTATAGAATAGTTTGATTGAGATTTGGGGGGAATACAAATGAAATTTGAACAATTTGGGTATGCTGTTTTCATACCTTTCGAGGTGCAGCTCTTGTATGCCAATTTGGTGCAAATTATGAGCAGCATAGCAGGACTGCTTTGCAGTAGTTTTGGAGTTTTGTGGCAGCTTGGTGCAGGACAGTTTCATAGCAGCACAACAGACATGGGCTTGGCAGCATATAGGACTTTGTTCAGCAGCCTTCGACCAGACTCATCAAAAGACAAAACATCAATTGTGTGTTCTTCGAGTGGACCCATTGTATGTCCTTCGAATGGACCAATGGTATGTCCTTCGAATGGACCACCAAATGTAGGTTCTTCGAATCCACCAAATTCATGTTCTTCAAATGGGCGATTTGTATGTTCTTCGAATCCACCAATTGTGTGTCATAGTGTATAAATTATGTGTGTTGAAGGGTTTAAAGGTGGAATCGAAGCAAGCATGAAGGAAACCATTTCCTTGTGGATGCTAGCATGAGGGAAGCCATTGCTTTGTGGATTCTAGCATGAGGGAAGCCCTTGCCTTGTGAATCAAAGCAAGCATGAAGATAGCCAATGCCTTATGGATGCTAGCATGAGGATAGCCAATGCCTTGTGGATGCTAGCATGAGGATATCCAATGCCTTGTGGATGCTAGCATAAGGGAAGTCCTTGCCTTGTGAATCGAAGCAAGCATGAAGATAGCTAATGCCTTGTGGATGCTAGCATGAGGATAGCCAATACCTTGTGGATTCTAGCATGAGGATAGCCAATGCCTTGTGGATGCTAGCATGAGGGAAGCCCTTGCCTTGTGAATCGAAGCAAGCATGAAGATAGCCAATGCCTTGTGGATGCTAGCATGAGGATAGCCAATGTCTTATGGATGCTAGCATGAGGATAGCCAATGCCTTGTGGATGCTAGCATGAGGGAAGCCATTACCTTGTGGATGCTAGCATGAGGATAACCACTGCCTTGTGGATGCTAGCATGAGGATAGCCACTGCCTTGTCGAAGCTTGGGAAATCGAAGCAAACTTGAAGGAGGCCAAATTCTAGTCGACGCTTGGGAAATCGAAGCAAGCTTGAAGGAGGACAAAGTCCAGCTGAAGCTTGGGAAATCGAAGCAAGCTTGAAGAAGGCCAAAGTCCAATTGAAGCTTGGGAAATAGAAGAAAGCTTGAAGGAGGCCAAACTCCAGTCGAAGCTTGGGAAATCGAAGCAAGCTTCTCTTCTTCGATTTGATGCTTGAAATCCCAATATGATCCATTGAAAATTATACCGGACATCAAAAATCCAATTGTACTTGTGCAAACTTGAACTTTTGAAAATCCTTGTGAGAAAATGTCTTGAGAAAAGAGAGGGAAATTTTTGGGGTACAAAAGTTTCCCCTGTTAAATCTTCTTAAACCTGAAGAGTTAGATTGGTGAGTCCGCCATTCGTGACTTGAAGGTGAAAGATGATTGAACACTAGAGTGTCCAGAAATTTGCACTCGACCCTGTGTTAGTTGATTGTGTAGGGAATGGGCTTAAAGATTCCATTTGGAGAGGTGATGGAGAGTCGTCGGAGATGGGCTTATGGATGCCATCCAAAGGTGATTGTTGATAGAAAATAGACTAAGTCTAAGCTTGACTGTAACTGGGAGAAATATCAGAATAAATCTTTGGTTGATTTAATTCTGAATGACATGTTGGAATGGACCTATGTAGGGCTGCTTCGTGATGAGTCCGTGTGAATCTGCATTTGGAAATTATGAGAAGGAACTTGGGTAGGGTTGCTTCAGGATGAGTCAGTATGAAACTGCATCTGGAAATTATGAGAAGGAACCTGGTAGGGTTGCTTCATCTGGTCATGTAGATAGTTGCCCTGGCTTGTTTCAGGAATTAATCTACAATCAGTTGTTCACAGATAGTTGTCATGTCTTGTTTCAGGTATTAATCTGGAACTTGTTTTTTTATTGGTCATAGAGATAGTTTCCCTGACTTGTTTCAGAAATTAATCTATGACCTATTTGAAAGAAAGATAGTTTTTCCGACTTGTTTCAGGAGTTAATCTTCAATCTGCTCATGTAGATAGTTATCCTGTCTTGTTTCAGGTATTAATCTATAATTGGTCGCTCACATATAGTTGTCCTGTCTTGTTTCAGGTATTAATCTGGAGCTTGTTTTTTGTTGGTCATAGAGATAATTGTCTTGGCTTGTTTCAGGAATTAATCTCCGACCTATTGAGAAATGGTTGTGGTATTTTCCGAAGAGGACTTTTGTTGATTGACTTTTCCCTGCAAGGAAGAGGGTCAGTTGCATGCAGATGTATGCATGGCTTGATGATGTTCTCATAATAAATGAGATTATGCCGTATGCATTTATCATGTATGTAATATGATGTATGAATGTGAAATATTTATTGAAATGTATCTTTGCTTCGAAAAGTAAATCCTTGACAAGTGTTGGGGAGCTTTGGGAAGTTAAATCCCGGAATGCTGTTAGGGATGAAGAGTATGCGCATCTGCAAACCTTGTTTAGAATGTTTCCACTGGGGATTCCCATTTTGAGGAGAAATCCGCTGGGGAAGATTGGCTTTGGCTTGAGAAATCTGTGGAGAGTGTTGATTTCTGCTTAAGGGAAAGAGTTCAAGAATTATAGTCGTCTGTTGATCTAGTGGGGAGTTATACTCTTGATTGGAGAGAATGAAAGATAATAACTTATTGGGGATAAAGAAGTTAACTGTTATCTGATCAGATTTCAGGCTTTGCAGCAACCCCCTGGGAATAATGGCAAAATCTACCGGGGAGGAGGAGCTTCGTCCATTTATTAGTAGTTGTCTAAGCAACAAACTCAAACTGGGGAATTTATAGTTTGTTGGGGAAATAAACCCTGTTGAAGAGAATATTTTGATGACTTACTGGGGAGGTGTTTTCTTTAAGGAAGAATTCGCGTGGTTCCCTCTCTCTTTTAGACCAACTCAGTTGGGGATGAAGAATGTGATTCTTCATTATTTGTTGAAATTGGATTGCCGGGAGATGGACTTTCGTGGCTAGAGAAATAAACTCCACTGGGAATAGAAAACTCAGTAACCTGCTTGGGGATTTGCAGATGGCTTTTTTAGACATTGTTTTGTTTCTTAAAGCCACTAATAATTATATTTCTGTTTTTTATGCCTGTGTTGTACCTCAAAAATTTTCTCTCTAATTTTACTCAACACATGCCCATTGAGGTCCCCAATTTGCCCATAGATGACCAAGAATTGACCAGACAAATTCTCCTCCTAAAGGCAATGAACCTCTAACTAGGGTTTCAATTTTTATCAATATGTGTGAACTCCAATGGTCTCAAATGTTTTCCATGGTCCTAATATGTCCTCAAGATCATCCATGCCAAATTTCATGCCTTGCACAACAAGTTTGCTCAGCCAACTGCTCAAATGCTTGAAAATCAACTGTACTAGGTCAAAAGTCAAATGTGACCTATATACAGTCAAACTTCAAGATTTTTGGTTAACATCAATATTTTTAAGTGATATCCATCATTTGATCAAGGGTTGATCATGATTCCTCAAGAAATGCTCCTAACTCATCAAAAGTAAAAAAATTGCAAATTAGGGTTTTTATAGGAAAAGTCAACCAAATTTTGACTAGGCATAACTTTCTCATGCTTTATCCAAAATTTTCCACCAAATCTAATTTTGAAGAGAATCCAATTCCCTATAACTTCTTTTCACCCCCCAAGTTCAAGAAATTCCCCAGTTAAAAGATACAAGCCCAGACATTATAGGTCATCTTAAAAGTTAACAAAAAGTCATCTTTTTCCAAAGCCCCTTACATGAACATGGAAAATTCAACTGAGATGAAACCAAAAGGGTTATTTAAAGGACATCCTAAGCTCTCTATAAAGTCAAAGAACACCCTCATAGGGATAAAATTGAGATAGATATGCATTGCTAAAGTTAACCAATTTTTGAAAAATGCACAAAAGTCAATGTGAGCAAATTGGAGCTTTTGAACTAATGGGCGTGGGTTTTGGATCTCAAACATATCCATGGACTTATTCAAGACATTTAAATCCATTATTTTATTTTTATGAGATTTATTTTTATTTATTTGAATTTTCATTCATTTAAATATTAATAAATCAAATAAAATAGTAAAATAATGAATTAAATCCAAAAGATTTGTTTTATGATCATATCATGAGCCTAAAATCAGAAGATTAAGTCATGAATTCGTGTGAAGGCTGATTGGAGAGAGAGAGAGAGGAGAAAGTTTTGGCCAAAATTATAAACATGAAATTCTAAGATGCAAATCAAATATTTTCCATCCAATATTCAAGATTCAATCCATATTTGTTAACCTAATATGATATACTATATATGCATAAACATTCCAGACCTAAAGTGGGCGTAGCTGCTGCAAAAAAGACCCTGTTCACAAGCTTGAAAATTTAAAGAAAAGTGACAATCGGATTTGGAGTTGCAGAGGGATTCAAGAGGTTCTGGGGCTTGTAGTCAATTCCTGGAGGCATCCTGAAGCTATCTGCATCGTTTCCAAGCATCAAAGATCCCAGAATCGCAATCAATACAATCACGGTTTGGACTTTATTCTTCAAAAACGATTATGGCCATACATGCGTTATAAATATGTTTTAATCATGCATTCCTGTTTTTATGAATGTTTAGAGCGTATTTGAATCATTAATTACAAGTTTTGATGAATGTATGATGATCTTCCATTATTAGGGTTTGGATCTTTGTTTTAGGGTTTTCAGGTACAGGAAAAATTGAGCCCAAAGATGAGCACCATCATGCTTAAGGGATTAAGCCTAATTGATCCATGGCTTTAGATTTAATTTATATTGCGTGCTGTGGATTTTGGAAGTTACATGTGCTGTAGTGACGGATAACGTCCGTAGGTAAAAGTGCAGAAGCTAACACGACGAATGGGTGGAGAAGATGATTGTGTGGCGCAACCCCACTGGCCAGTTCAAATCTGCGGGGGTTTTCTTTTTGTTTGAGTAATTGCCATGTTTTCACATTATATAAAATTTATATGCATGAATTAACAGTTGGCACGTATGGCAAAGGCAACGCGTTGTAAAGGGGAGAAGCTGGGTTCAATACCCAGGTCTGGAATGTTATTTTTTCTAACAAGTTTCTTGTAGATTCAGTACAGCAGTCCACCCATGCATATCATAGGCCATCAGGTCAACACCATTTGATCTCAGTTGACTTGGATCCAATGGCTCCAGCATGTGACCCCACCATGGACCCTCAAACACATTAAACATTGGATCTCACGCAAGGCAATGGGGCCAGTAGATTTGGGCCTAACAAAGATTCAATGTGCTCCCCCAGTCTGCTAACATGCCCATTTTTCCATTTTTTTTTTGTTTTTTTAATTACTTTGTTTTATTTATGTTATTTGTTTTAAAATCAGTTTTTCTATTTTAATCATAAAATCATAAAAAATCACAAAAAATAGACTTAGGTTTTTTTCTAATTAATTTAATTATTTTACTTATTTCCTTAATTAAAATTAACTAGAATTAGGTTTATTCACTTATTTAATTTATTTTCTTTTATATCAAAAAACACAAAAAATATGTTTTGATTAATTTTTCTTGTAAATAAATCACCAATTAATTTTAGGTTTTGTAATTAAAGATAATTATATTTAAATATATTTTTTTGTAATTAACATTAATTAGGTTTAGATATTTTTTCCAATTAAAATTAATTAGACTTAGGATAATTTAATCAAATCTTTTTTTCTTAAATTAATTCAATCAAATTTCTTTTTTTCCTTAAATTAATCAATTTCGAATATTTTGTCGTTAATTTTTAAAACATTTCCTTTTTCTACTAACCCTAATCCTCCCAACCTCTATTCTCTTGATTCTAACATTTTCTTGCCTCTTTATTTTGTTAAATTACTTTCTCGTATTTTTTAATTATGTAATTGTTTCCCGGTTTGTAATAATTGCAATTAGGTTTAAATTTCCGCATCTAATTATGTAACTGTCCCAATGCCTTGTAATAGCTTAGGAATTTTATTTTCTGCACTATTAACTGCTTAGATTAATAGGATTGTATGGAAAGATAACAACTAATTGAACATAGCATAACCTAGTTCAAAGATAATGTATCTGAATCATACACTTGCACATGCTCATCCCTAGGGTATCTCCCACTTCAGTTGCCTTCGAAAAAGGTCATAATTCTCGAAACATGAGAATTTTTAGTGATTGTCCTTGAGTTCAAGAGATCACAAGTCCCTTGATGACCCTTTCGACTGTTGCCTTGGTTAAAAAGTGATCTTAGAGCTTTAGGACAATTACTAAGAGTCTTTGCCCAGTTGCCTTAGTGACCATAAACCCCTTCGATAGTCCCTCAACATCCAACGATAGGGCTACCTACTCACTAATAGTAGGACGGCACTATCTAAAGGATAGGAGGAAAAGAACACCTTTTTCGAGTAGGTAGATAGCTATTAAGTACTTGCTCAAAACAATCTTTTTCACACCACACTTTCAAACATTTTCAAAAAACGCTTTATCAACACTCTTGAGGACTGATACAAGAGTTATGATAAAGCAAACAAACTTTTCAAAAACACACAAACATGAAAGCAATTTTAAAGATGAGCAAGTACCTAAGAGCCCGTGGAAAACCACGGATGGAAAGGGTGATAACACCTTCCCTTTCCATAATCTACCCCCTTACTCAGAAAATCTCGAAAAAGGTCTTTTTCTGTTCTTTTCACCCTTTCCTTTGTTGCATAAAAGAAAAGTCGGTGGAGACTCTTGCTTGCCGCGACATTTACGAATACAAAATGAAAACCAGTATTAACAGTTGGTTATGCCACCGTGTCACACCTTTATTGGATAAAAGAAAAGTCAGTGGCGACTCTTGCTTACCGCAACATTTGCGAACACAAACACAAAACCAGTATAAACAGTAGGTTCTGCCACCATATCACAGAACTGGCGACTCTGCTGGGGACTTCTTAGAAGTGTGGTTACCTTAGATTTAGTTCATTTTAAAACTGTTTTAATTGCTTGCTTTGTATGGTTTATCCTTGGAGGGTTTGTTTGGGTTGTTACTATAGATCCTACACCCGGATCTGGGGCACCTTTTAGGTAAGTAGCAATAGATCATGGGGGTTGTGCAGGGTATACTGACACGGTTGAAGTGATAGCTACATTGATGTGAAACTTTGGTTGGTATCGGTAGCCCTTGAGTAGTCAAGGAGAATACGGGGCCGCTGCATGGTGTCATGAAGCATCAACTGACCTTAGAACCTTTAATTGAACGACTTGGCCATTAGGAAGTAGTGAGATAGCTTTCTTTGGTGTAGTCCTAATTCGTTTGATACTCGATACTACACTCATTGAGATTTGACTCCCGAGTTTTGTTTGGTGGCAAGTCAGTTGTCGATCAGAATGAAACTTGTGGGAAAAGTCAGATATTGAGATTCCCTAGAACCCAATTACTATTGATAGGACAGGTTAAGCCCACTATACTTCAAGAGGGTACTTACCTATGGAACTCATGCAAGGCTGAACCTAAGGCTATTTGTGTGACTTGCTTGCTTTCACTATCTAACGACTTGAACTCTTTGCAGGGTTTTGTTTATTATCTGATGATATGAGTCATTGTCCAATAACCTGGATTTCTAGAAAGACATACTTGTCTTCATCACACTGCATTTTTGCTTGACGCATAGCATACACATCATAAACATCATACCATAGAATTTCCTTAACCATTTCAAGGATCTCAAGGGTCTGTGATGCAGGTTATGATGAACCATGCGTCTAACAAAGGACAAGGGGATTTATTTTCCTCTAGACAATGCCGTCAAAAGATCAAAACACGATAACTTGAGTCAGAGGCTATGACCCACTTGATATGGTAAGCTTGACTCTCGTAGAAGGACACTCAATGATACGAAGTTCTTCAATTAAAGCTGCAAATTTAAACTTCTTACATTTTCTTGTTTACGCCGCGAGATCCTTGAAAACATTGCATGCATGCCATTTCATAAAAGGTCTTCCAGTACAGGTTTCTCATCTTTTCGCTGTTTATTTCAGCAAAAGAAATGGCCCTTGAACAAACAGTAAAAGACCTTCAAGCTCAAAACACTCAATTCCAACAAATGTTCATGGTTTTGGCCCAGGGGCAGGAATAACTGAAAGCTCTCGTCATCAAAGAGAAGAAGAAGAAGGCAAAGAAATCGGCTGACATCTTGAATATGGGAAGAAGACTCAAAGGACCGGTTAAACGAGCTCTAGATCTCACAACTCTATCAAACGAAAGGGATAATCATGAAGAAGTTAACAACCTCGAGGCTGATGAAGAAGAAGCTGATTACTGTGAGGAACAATATCCCCCTGCTGGCGATAAATACAAATAGCTGAAGGATCGTCTCAATGCTATGAAGATTCAACAGGTACATGGCTTGGACTTTGAAGAGTTAGGGTTGGTTCCTGGAGTGGTCATCCCACCAAAGTTCAAGGTTCCCACATTTTATAAGTATGACGGTGTCTCCTTCCCTAAGTTGCACTTAAGGTCCTATGTCAGGAAGATCAAGCATCACACTGCTGACCGGAAGTTATGGGTCCATTTCTTCCAAGAAAGTTTAGCTGGCACGCAACTAGAGTAGTTCTATCAGCTAGAAATAACAGACATTCATACCTGGGAAGACTTGCCCGCTGCTTTCTACAAGTAGTACCAATACAATGCTGACCTTGCTCCAACTCGTACACAACTTCAAAGCATGTATATGGGTTCTAGCGAAGGCTTCAAGGAATATGCCCAGAAATGGAGGGATCTAGTTGGCAGGGTACAACCTCCTCTTAATGATCGGGAAATGGTAGACATGTTCATGGGCACTCTGACAGGCCTGTTCTTTAATCTGATGATTGGGAGTTCGTCATCCGGGTTCTCAAAGATGGTTCTGACTGGAGAAAGGATCGAAAGTGGCATCAAGAGTGGGAAAATCCCGATGGCTGCATCTTCTAATGTTGAGAAGAAGCCATTTGCTGGTAAGAGGGAAGCCAATGTTGTGTATGGCCACAAGGGTCATAATAAGGCAGACTACCACCAATCTGTAGGGGCAGTGTTGGTCTCTAATTTGGCACGCATGCAACGACCATAACAACGGGGTAATCATCGAAGGCAAGACGAGCCTAAGAGATAGTTTACCAAGATTAACATGCCGCTATCTCAAGCATTACAAAATATGTTAAGGATGAATTTAATTAGGTTGATAGGACCTCATCCAAACCCTAAGACTTCTTCTCCTAACTACAATCCTGATGCAAGGTGTGCCTATCATTCTAGCAGTCCTGGGCACGATACTAACGATTGTTGAGCACTGAAATACAAGATTCAAAATATGATTGACGCCAAGGAGATTGAGTTCGACCCTCTTGAGACTCCCAACGTGATCACTGCTCCCATGCCAAATCATGGCCAGGATTGAGAGCATTTTTGTTTATTTGAATTCTCAAGTTGTATTTTCTTTGTTTGTTCAAACAATTATTGTCATGCCAAACTTTGTTATTTCATTAATGCATTGCACATGTTTGTATTGAATCAATTGTTTTCATTATGCTTAAACTTCTTTCTTACTTCCCTTTTGTAATATTCAACTCTTGATTAAAATCACTAAGCCTTTAGAGGGAGGATGACGAGAACGATACCATAATCTCTACAGTATGCTTTTGAAGAGACCCCGCTGACGATGTACAAGCATTGTTTCAAATCCTAAACACTGGAGTTATAAGGAAGATAATCCCTAGTCAACCCCTTTGAGCCTAATAAGTAGGAGTTTTATTTTCACACAAATTAAAACCCTTAATCATAACCTGGGGCAGGGTAGTTTTCTCAATTATTTCAGATGTGCATTCAGTCGCAAGCTTTCCCTTCATACACCACAAATAGTGTAGAAGATGCTCTCCAAAAGATGGTGATGGTTCCACATAATAATTAAGAACAAGCAATCCTTATCTCTCAAAATAAAAGCCCATTAATTCAAAACCTATGAAGGAGACTTAAGAAAAAAAACTGGGGCATCCCGCTGGCTGTAATCACAAAAAGAAACAGTTCAGGCAAAAGACAGGGATAGCAAAATCAGAAAAGAAAGAGGTTATACAAATCCTCAACAAAAAGAAAAGGTCACAAAAATGACTGCCTTCTCAAATAAACGTTCAATTTCTGAACCATCACTGGATTTGAAGCCAATAGTCCAGAACTCAACTGGGATTCGAAATGTATAATTAACTGAGCATAAGACTGAAGAACATCACGAAGAACACGTGGGTACAAATAAATTTCGAGCCTTTATCCTTTGTTTCTTAAACCGTGAGCCAGACCATGTTACAACCCTTAAAAGTCCTAGCTAAAGCATGGGTTAGTTCGAGAGCATACTATTGCAAAGGTATCCTGACTCCTGTAAGATTTGCTATGAATCATGAGTTGATATCACATTCTTGCAAATTTTGTTTTACTACAAAAACACATTTTCAAAAAATTTCAAGATAGACATAAGCTTTGCATTCTTTAAATGACATTGTTTGCATATGGTTAATTGTTCAAATGGCAGAGAAATTCACACAACGAGTATTTAGTGAACGAAGACCCTCTCAATGGTCAGAATCACCTCAGACGGAAAAAACATTCCCAATAACAAGCCTTTCATAATCAAGGGGCATGACATGGTGTCTAATTAATCTGGGAAAGTCAAGCCAATATGCAAAGAATCTCTCCAAAAATGCTGAATAGCCAGGGGTAGATCTCCATCTGAATCACCCGGGGGCTGTTACATTGATTCGGGATTCCAGCAGAAAATCACTGTGAAATTTAAATCTTTGGTACCACCAAATTGCTTGTATGTGCCAGTAGTATCAGATGGTGTTAGTATCATGTCTTCGAATGCTTCCATGACAGTTCTTAGAAAAGATACCTAGGAAATTCAAGACTATCAGAAACTTGATCAAACATCACGTGCACGAGATTCATCCTGAAGCAGCCCCACACAGGCTCCCATGTATGAAAGGGCACATGCGATCACATAAACATTTTCTGGAATTTCTACAACACTTGTTGTCATAGACGGTGATAACTCTCCACATCCTATAAGCGCAGACATAGTCAGAAAATACTACGCATGAAAAAGACCCGCTAGGTTGACAGGCCTAGGCAAAATTAAGGGCATCCCGGCGAACCAAAAGAGTTCGGGAAAAAATTAGGGATATATACAAAAAAATTATACACCCGACAAGTCGAAAGCCTGAAAAGGCAGCTTGAGCAAAAAAGGGTATCCCGGTGGACTGAAAACCCGAAAGAGAGGTCCAAGCAAAAGTTAGGGATTAAAAACGTATGACTATGTCCCGTCATCTTGTCATTTGTTTATCAGTAGAAGACTTATCATCTTGATCAGAATTTACCAAACACCCCGGGAGTTGGGGTGACACTCAAACCATCCACAAAGTCTCTGCAGGTACTTTCTTCAGTAGGTACAGAGGCAGGGGCATCTTACTAAAAAGTCGCCGCCATATCCTCAGCTTACAACCTAGTGATATCACGTGTTATTGTATCCCCGGAAGAACAAGAATTTCCAACTACTGCTCCGACATCAGGTTTTCCCCAGTAAAGTCGTCAAACTTCTCAGGATTCACCAATAGGATTTCATAAAATACTCAAGCAGTGCACAAAGCTTTCCTTCCCCAACAGAGTTTATTTCTCTAACAACGGAAGATCATCTCCCAGCAGTTAAGCTTCAACAAAATCTGAAGACCTACATTCTTCATCGCTAGTTGCAATCAGGGATTTATTTTCCCTAATTCAACAGCGCTGCAATATAACAACTGATACATTCACATATTGCATTCATACATCATTCTACAAACGTCATAGCATCTGCAGTACAAATGCATACATCCCAATCTCATTTATTTTGAGAACACCATTACACATTCTGTTTCATACATCATGACATTGCATACAGCTAACGCTTTACCTTTTCAGGAAAGATCAATCAACAGATATTTATCATCAACAATTTTCAACAGGTCCAGGATTAGCTCCTGAAACAAAATAGATTAATCATCTGTGCGACAAAATACAACTTTACACGGGCTCATCATGAAATAATCTTACACGGGTTTCTTCTAACTTCCAAATACAGCTTTACACGGGCTCAACATGAAGCAATCTTACACATGTTTCTTCGGAATTCCAAATACAACTTTACACGGGCCCATCATGAAGTAATCTTACACGGTTTTCTTCTAACTTCCAAATATAGCTTTACACGGGCTCATCATGAAGCAATCTTACATTGGTTTCTTCTGACTTCCAAATACAACTTTATACGGGCTCTTCATGAAGCAATCTTACACGTGTTTCTTCTGACTTCTAAATACAACTTTATACGGTTTTTTCATGAAGAAATCTTACACGGGTTCCTTCTCCCTCCTTCTGAAGTTTTACGCGGACTCATCCTGAAGCAACCCTACCCAGGTTCCTTCTCACAATCTCCAGATGCAGTTTTACACGGGCTCACCCTGAGACAACCCTACCCAGGTTCTTTCTCTTGAATTTACAAATGCAAGTTTACATGGACTCATTCTGAAGCAACTCTACCCAGGTTCCTTCTCACAATCTCCAGATGCAGTTTTACACGGACTCATCCTCAGGTAACCCTAACCAGGTTCCTTCTCACAATTTCCAGATGAAGTTTTACATGGACTCATCCTGAGGCAACCCTACCCAGGTTCCTTATCACAATTTCCAAATGCAGTTTTACACAGACTCATCCTGAGGCAACCCTACCCAGGTTCCTTCTTACAATTTCCAGATGCAGTTATACCCAGACTCATCCTGAAGCTGCCCTATCCAGGCTCCATCTCATATATCTCATAAAATAACCCTACCCAGGTTCCTTCTCATACACTTCCAGATGAAGTCTTACTCGGACTCATCCTGAAACAGCCCTACATAGGTTTCTTCTGACACATTTCTAAATAGCAGTTAATTTTATTCTCCCCAGCAAATTACTGCGAAACATGGATTTCAACCAGAAAACAACAAACTTTCATCTCTCCAATCCAGAGATAACCCCTCAGTAGAGTCATGGACAACTGAAGCCCCTAGACTCTATTTCCCAAAATAGAGACCAACATTCCTCAGCAGAGTCCTCCTTAACAACAGGAACAGGAATCCCCACAAAGAAAAATCTCACGAAATCAGTATGTTCTCTAGATGGAATCTTTAAGCCCATCTCCGATAATCTTCTGTCATATTTTCCAAATGGCATATATAAGCCCATTCCCGATATTATCCACCAACAATGCTACTTCAGACGAGTGCAAATTTTTAGGCACTCTAGTGTTCAATCATCTTCCACCTTCAGATCACGAAAGGAAGACACGCCAATCTACATCCTCAGGTTTAAGAAGATTGAAGAGGGGCAGCTGTTGTACCCCAAAATTTTCCCTCTCATTTTACTCAACACATGCCCATTGAGGTCCCCAATTTGCCCATAGATGATCAAGAATTGACCAGACAAATTCTCCTCCTAAAGGCAATGAACCTCTAACTAGGGTTTCAATTTTCATAAAGATGTGTGAACTTAAATGGTCTCAAATGTTTTCCATGGACCTAATATGTCCTCAAGATCATCCTTGCCAAATTTCATGCCTTGCATAACAAGTTTGCTCAGTCAACTGCTCAAATGCTTGAAAATCAACTATACTAGGTCAAAAGTCAATTGTGACCTATATAGAGTCAAACTTCAATATTTTTGGTCAACATAAACATTTTTAAGTGATATCCATCATTTGAGGGTTGATCATGATTCCTCAAGAAATTCTCCTAACTTATCAAAAGTCAAAAATTACAAATTAGGGTTTCTATAGGAAAAGTCAACCAAACTTTGACCAGGCATAATTTTCTCATACTTTATCCAAAATTTTTCCACCGAAGCTAATTTTGAAGAGAATCCAATTCACTACAACTTCTCTTCACCCCCAAGTTCAAGAAATGCCCCAGTTAAAAGATACAAGCTCAGACATTATAGGTCATCTTAAAAGTCAACAAAAAGTCATCTTTTTCCAAAGCTCCTTACATGAACATGGAAAATCTAATTGAGATGAAACCAAAAGGGTTATTCAGAAGACATCCTAAGCTCTCTAAAAAGTCAAAGAACACCCTCATAGGGTTAAAATTGAGGGAGATATGCATTGCTAAAATTGACCAATTTTTTTAAAATGCACAAAAGTCAATGTGAGCAAATTTTGGATCTTTTGAACTAATGAGCGTGGGTTTTGGATCTCAAACATATCCATGTACTTATTCAAGCCATTTAAATCCATTATTTTATTTTTATGAGATTTATTTTTATTTATTTGAATTTTCATTCATTTAAATATTAATAAATCAAATAAAATAGTAAAATGATGAATTAAATCCAAAAGATTTGTTTTATGATCATATCAAGATCCTAAAATCAGAAGATTAAGTCATGACTTCCTGTGAAGGCTGATTGGAGAGAGAGGAACAAGTTTTGGCCAAAATTAGAAATATAAAATTCCAAGATGCAAATCAAATCTTTTCCATCCAATCTTCAAGATTCAATCCATGTTTGTTGACCTAATATGATATATTATATATGCATAAGCATTCCAGACCTAAAGTTGGCGCAACTGTTGCAAAAAAGAACCCGTTCACAAGCTTGAAAATTCAAAGATAAGTGACAATCGGATTTGGATTTGCAGAGGGATTCAAGAGGTTTTAAGGCTTGCAGTCAATTTCGGGAGGCATCCCGAAGCTAACTACATCGTTTACAAGCATCAAAGCTCCCAGAATCGCAACCAATACAATCACAGTTTGAACTTTATTCTTCAAAAACGATTATGGCCATACATGCGTTATAAATGTGTTTTGATCATGCATTCCTGTTTGTATGAATATTTAGAATGTATTTGAATCCTTAATTGCAAGTTTTGATGAATGTATGATGATATGCCATTATTAGAGTTTGGACCTTTGTTTTATAGTTTTCAGGTACACGCAAAATTGAGCCCAAAGATGAGCACCATCATGCTTAAGGGATCAAGCCTAATTGATCTATGGCTTTAGATTTAATTTATATTGCGTGTTGTGGATTTTGGAAGTTACATGTGCTGTAGTGACGGACAACGTCCGTAGGTAAAAGTGCAGAAGATAACACGACGGATGGGTGGAGAAGATGACTGTGTGGCGCAACCCCACTGGCCAGTTCAAATCTGCGCACGCTTTCTTTTTGTTTGAGTAATTGCCATGTTTTCACATTATATAATTTTGTTTGATTTATATGCAGGAATTAACAGTTGGCACGGATGGCAAAGGCAGCGCGTTATAAAGGGGAGGACCTGGGTTCGATACCCAAGTCTGGAATTTTATTTTTTCTAACAAGTTTCTTGTAGATTCAATGCAGCAGTCCACCCACGCGTATCATAGGCCATTAGGTCAACACCATTTGATCTTAGTTGACTTGGATCCAGCGCCTCCAGCGTGTGACCCCACCATGGACCCTCAAACACATTCACCACTGAATCTCACGCAAGGCAATGGGGCCAGTAGAATTGGGCCTAACAAAGATTCAATGTGCACCCCTAGTCTTCTAACAGACCCATTTTTCCATTTTTTTGTTTTTTTTTTTTAAATTTCTTTGTTTTATTTATGTTATTTGTTTTAAAATCAGTTTTTCTATTTTAATCATAAAATCACAAAAAATCACAAAAAACAGACTTAGGTTTATTTCTAGTTAATTTACGCAATTAATTTAATTATTTTACTTATTTCCTTAGTTAAAATTAACTAGAATTATGTTTATTCACTTATTTAATTTATTTTCTTTTATATCAAAAAACACAAAAAATATGTTTTGATTAATTTTTCTTGTAAATAAATCACCAATTAGTTTTATTTTTTGTAATTAAAGATAATTAGATTTAAATATATATTTTTGTAATAACATTAATTAGGTTTAGATATTTTTGCCAATTAAAGTTAATTAGACTTAGGATAATTTAATCAAATCTTTTTTTTCTTAAATTAATTCAATCAAATTTCTTTTTTTCCTTAAATTAATCAATTTCGAATCTTTTGTTGTTAATTTTTAAAACGTTTCCTTTTTATACTAACCCTAATCCTCCCAACATCCATTCTCCTGATTCTAACATTTTCTTGCCTCTTTATTTTGTTAAGTTACTTTTTCGTATTTTTTAATTATGTAACTGTTCCCTGGTTTGTAATAATTGCAATTGGGTTTAAATTTCTGCATCTAATTATGTAATTGTCCCAAGGCCTTATAATAGCTTAGGAATTTTATTTTTTGTAATTTATTTTCCGCACTATTAACTGCTTAGATTAATAGGATTGTATGGAAAGATAACGACTAATTGGACATATCATAGCCCAATTAAAAGATAATATATATGAATCATACACTTGCACATACTCACCCCTAGGGTATCTCCCACTTCGGTTGCTTTCAAAAACGGTCACAATTCTCGAAACATGAGAATTTTTAGTGACTGTCCTTGAGTTCAAGAGATCACAAGTCCCTCGATGACTCTTTAGACCGTTGCCTCAGTTAAGAAAGTGATCTTAGAGCTTTAGGACAATTACTAAGAGTCTTTGCCCAGTTGCCTTAGTGACCGTAAACGTCCCTTCGATAGTCCCTCAACATCCAACAATAGGGCTACCTACTCACTAATAGTAGGACGGTGTTATCTAAAGGATAAGAGGAAAAGAACACCTTTTTCGAGTAGGTAGATAGTTATTAAGTACTTGCTCAAAACAATCTTTTTCACACCACACTTTCAAACATTTTCAAAAAAACGTTTTATCAACACTCTTGAGGACTGATACAAGAGTTATCATAAAGCAAACAAACTTTTCAAAAACACACAAACACGAAAGCAGTTTTCAAAATGAGTAAGTACCTAAGAGCCCGTGGAAAACCACATATGGAAAGGGTTCTAACACCTTCCCTTTCCATAATCTACCCCCTTACTCAAAAAATATTGAAAAAGATCTTTTTCTATTCTTTTCACCCTTTCCTTTGTTAGATAAAAGAAAAGTCGGTGGCGACTCTTGCTTACCGCGACATTTGGGAATACAAAATGCAAACCAGTATTAACAGTTGGTTCTACCACCGTATCACACCTTTGTTAGATAAAAGAAAAGTCGGTGGCGACTCTTGCTTACCACAACATTTGCAAACACAAATGCAAAACCAGTATAAATAGTCAATTCTGCCACCGTATCCTAACGTGTATTTCTAGACGGTGATTATACTCAAATGCATATGTTTAAAAATAAACACTGGACACTTTTTTTTGCAAAACAAAACAGGAAAATAAAAATAGATAGTTTATGCACTTTCAAAGGGGTAGTTTTTGTATTAATCTGAAGAAGTCTGCCTATAACAGGCGTTTTTTGTACAAGGAGACAAACATCCTAGTAAGAGAATACCGTCATAAAAATGAAAAATATACAAAGAAGTATACAAAGATAAAATAGCTATGTGAAATGATCCCATTAGATTCCCATTCTGCTATTGCGTTTATATCTTTGAGCGTCTCATCACTTTATTGCTTGACCAAAGCTGGCTGGATTGATTAGTACCATTTAAATTTGACACTTGATACTGAAGTTTATCCGTGAGTTGACCTAACGAGACATATTTATACGCTTTTAATCCTTAACTTTTTCCTGGACCGCCCTTTTGGGTTTTCAGTCCACCAGGATACCCTTTTTTGCCCAAGCCGCCTTTTCAGGTTTTCGACTTGCTGGTTGTATAAATTTTTTTCATGTATGTATCCTTATCTTTTTCCCGAACTCTTTTGGTTCTCCGGGATGCCCTTATTTTTGCCTAGGCCAGTCAACCTAGCGGGTCACTGTTTATGCGTAGTATCTTTTAACTATGTCCGCGTTTACAAGATGTGGAAGGTCGTCACCGTCCATAGTGGTTAATGCCATGGCTACACCAGAAAATATGTTCTTAATAACAAATAGTCCTTCGTAGGTGGGAGTCCATTTGCCCCTGTGATCACTTTGTCACAGGATAATGCGCTTAATTACTAGGTCGCCAACTCGATATTCCTGACGCCTGACCTTCTTGTTAAAAGCTTTGATCATACGTTTGTGGTACATCTGACCATGACAGACAACCGCGAGCCTTTTCTCGTCAATGAGGTTCAATTGATCAAGTCGAGTCTGAACCTACTCATCTTCATTCAAACCTGCATCCTTCATGATTCTCAAGGAAGGGATCTGGACTTTGATTGGGAGGACAACTTACATACCGTATACCAGAGAGAAAGGAGTTGCCCTTGTTGACGTGCATACTGAGGTACAGTAACCACGAAGAGCGAATAGTAACATTTCATGCCAGTCTTTGTATGTCACTGTCATCTTCTGCACGATCTTCTTGATGTTTTTATTGGCAGCCTCTACAGCACCATTCATCTTCGATCGATAAGGAGAAAAGTTATGATGTTGAATCTTGAATTATGCGTAGGGTTCAGTGATCATAGTATTATTGAGATTGGTACCATTATCTATGATGATTCTTTCTGGACTACCATACCGACAGATAGGTTATGTCTGATGAACTGGGCCACGACGTTTTTGGTAGCAGAAGAAAATGAGGCTGCCTCGACCCACTTTATGAAGTAATCAATGGCGACTAGGATGAAGGGGTGCCCATTAGAAGAGGTAGGTCTAATCTCTCCGATCATATCGATGCCCCACATTACGAAAGGCCAGGGAGCAGTCAAGACGTTCAAGGGAACTGGAGGCACATGTACTTTATCAGCATAGATCTGGCACTTGTGACAAGTTCGGGAATGCCAATAACAGTCTACTTCCATAGTGGACCAGGAGTATCCTGCCCTCAGAATCTTCTTAGCCATTGCGTGCCCACTAGAGTGGGTGCCAAAGGTACCTTTTTGCATATCTGTCATAATCCTCCCTGCTTCACTCTTGTCTACACACCAAAGTAAAGTGGAATCATGGTTGCGCTTGTAGAGGATTCCGTTACTGAGGAAAAACATAGCAAATAACCTTCTTAGGAACTTCTTATCATTGACGGAAGCTCCCTCAAGACACTCTTGGGCCTCAAGGTATCTTTTCACTTCATGGAACCAAGGTTTGTCACCTACTTCTTCAGTATCCACCTCATAACAGTATGATGGTTCGCCCAATCTCTTAATGGTGATTTGAGGAGCTTCATTATCCCATATGACTTTAAACATGGATGACATAGTAGCTAGCGCGTCTGCTAATTGATTTTATTCTCGTGGAAAATGCTCAAAGGTAACTTCTTCAAAGTGTGGAATCAGTGTCAACACATGCTCTCGGTAAGGGATGCGATTAGGATGCTTCGTGTCCCATTCTCCTTTTATTTGACTAATCACTAAGGCCGAGTCTCCAAATACGCTTAAGAATTTGATTCTAAAAATGATAGTGTTGTACCCCAAAATTTGCCCTCCCATTTCCTCAACATTTTCTCACCCCAAGACCCTTGGAGTTCAAGATCCAACTAAGGTTTCCTCTGCTCAAGACTTCTCCTTGCACTGTTGACCCAAATTAGGGTTTGTGTTTGCACCAAGATGTTTTGACCTAAAATGCCTAAGATGAATTTCATGCTTCATATTGGACACCCGAGTTTATCCATACCAAGTTTCAAGCCTTGATTCCAATCTTTGCCCAGTCAATTGGACAGTTGACCTAGAAATCAGCTGTATTGGGGAAAAAGTCAACTGTGGCCAATTGACAGTCAAACCTCATGATTTTTGACCCACATCAACATTATGAACTCATATGAACCATTTGGTTAAGTTTGGATCACAATTCCACAAGAAATTTGATCAGATCACCAAAAGGGCAAAATGGTCATTTTTAGGGTTTTGACTGCACAAAAGTAATTTTTGACTGTGTGACCTAGCCAATGGCAAACCAAGCTCACATATGGACTCAAGGACCCCATGGAATTGTCTTGACATGTTCAAAAAGTTCAAAAGATCCCAAATGCACAAGATTGACAGATGAATTTTCCAGTCAATTGATCAATTTTTAACTGTATACTGAAAAGTCAAAACTTTGACTTTTTGGTCAAAATCAGTGTCAAGATTCATTTTTCATCAAAACATGTCAAAACATGAAACTTGTTCATCAAGAAATCAAAAATCACAAATTAGGGTTTGAAATGAAGAATTTTCATAACTTAGAATTTTTCTAAATGAAAATCCCTAATTTTTTCCTAACTTGGTCCCACTTTTTCATCAAGATGAATTTGGATTCAAACAAAAGTCAAAACATGAAAGTTGTAGTCCATTGAAAAATCTACAACTTTGATTCACTAAGTTTCCTCAAAAGAATCTTGTAGCTCAAGTTATGATTTTTAGAACAAGGGTGCAAAACATTCTTAACTTAGTAATTTTTTGACCTATTTTAGGCAGGATTTTTGCCTAACTTCATGGCCACTTTTCACATGCTTCCACTTGGAATTTCAATTTGCATTACAAAGATGGATTGTATTACACATTCCAAGCTTTCTAAAATGTCCAAGAACTCATCAAACAACCTTGTGGTTAGGGAGAATCGAATTTGACAATATATGCAAAACTCACTTTGCTCATGGCCAATTTTCATGTTCATACACTTAGGCATTTTTTGAACTCAGCTTGCACTCCTAGATTACAGGCCTCAAACCTCATTTACACTCATAAATTAAATGCTAATACATTGTGATAAGACATTGTTTTGCTCACTTGGTCATTACATGGAAGTTTAAGCCATAAATGGAAAAAGCATTTTATCTATTCTTGAAAAGATTAACTTTATGTCAAATTTGCAATCCAAGTAGTACAAGGCAAATCTCTTTGGCACAAGTTATTGAGCTAATCCCACTGATCAAGGGCAAGTTTAGCAGCACATTAGAGGGGCCTAGAGGAGCCTGTACCAACACTTGGCATTTTGACTTACATTACAAGAAACTTGGCATTTTGTAACACCAACTCACATTGCTGCAACCACAAGCTTAGACAAACTTCTTGAGCATCTTCCAAACATCCAACCTGACCTGAAACACGAGCCTATCACCTTCAATATCTCCCCATTCACAGAAACACCATAAAACTGCAAAAAAAGGGCATAAGATGCAGTTTGAATCCCATAGCTCAATCCACTCGTGCATTTTCATCCAAACCAGTTCAAACACATTCCCTACCATCCATACAAACTGTCCTAAGCATTGGAAGCAGACTGTAACACATCTAACCAGTTTTTCCATTTTCACTTTCCTCTCTTGCAGGTTGACTTCTGCAGCTTGATATAGCAAGATTCAAAGCACACCAAACATTGGAATAGCATCCCTGGACATCAAGCAAGCTATACAAATCCTTACCTTGCCTTGAAAGTACCTCCATTGCCAAGCACGATCCAAGCTGAACAGGTAAGTTCATGGATCTCTATCTCTCAATCTAGGAAGAGTTAGGCTTAGATTTATGAATGAAAAATGTCATGCTCATGGCCCTGAAACTATACATATCTTCACTTTCCATTTATATTGCATATGCTGAGAGTATTTTGAATCTGAACATTGATAAAAACTTAGGTCAAGAATTAGGGATGGAGAAATTCTCTCTCATTTCTGAGAGTTAGGTTAAGTTTTTTATATGTCTGGATTCGTGGTTCAATGCTTGATATTTTTCATGTTATGAGTTTGTGCTGAAAATCAAAGAATCAAGAGATAGCAAGCAGGGAAGAAATGGCGCGTTTTTCAAATGTTGTTGTCTGAAGGTTGAAGACAACCTTTCATGGGCTGGGCCTGTGATTTTTCTTCTTTTTACACCACATTCTCACATATGCACCCCCTTGGCCCATTGCATTTTATTTTTATTATTTTTGACTTTTGATTTTTGTTTCTGATTCATTTATTTTATTTAAGCATGAAAAAATATTAAATTTATTTTTCTCATATTTTTACATTTTTTATTTGATATTTATTTGATTTTATTTAGTTTTGTACATAAAATAAACATAATACTTTTATTTAAGATAACTAAAAATAATGCAAATATTTTTACTTTCTGATTTTATTTTATTTTACCTTTGAAAACATTTTCTAAAAAAATATACCTTTTTTTGTAAATATTAAAATTTCATTTTATACATAATTAATATATTTAGTAAATAATATTAATATTTATATATTTATTAGTATATTTAGGTTAAAAACATAAAAAATAATACATTTTTATTTTTTACTAATATTTAACTTAAAAAAATCTTTTTTTGATAATATACCTTTTTTTATTTATTTTTTACACATAATTAATAAATATTGTATATAATACTTAATAAATAATTAATACCATTTATTTAGCAAAATTAGGGTTTTTGCCCTAAACATGAAAATATTTAAAATTGACTTTCTTTTAATTATTTTTATTTTATTTGTGATTAAAATATACACTTACACAAAAATACCTTCACATATATATTGCTTTCTTCTTATATATCTTTGCATTTATATTTGCGCAATTCAATTTGGTTGTAAATATTGGGTACTATCCTCCTATGAAGTCTCATCCCCATTTGAATATTTTGTACCCCCACTCCCATGATCATTGTGTAATAACTTAGGACCTTTTAAATTTCGCACTTTAAATGCTTTCTAAATATGCCATGTTAGAATTAGGGTTTTGTACGCAAATCAAAAACAACAAATAGTTTGACCTAAATTCAAGATAAACAAGCATGAAAATGAACAAACACCAATCACACTTGCACCCCCTAGGGTATTCCACTTGTTGCCTTCAATAATGGGCCATATTGCATGTTAGGTATCTTTGGCAAAAACAAAACAATCAAATGATCATAGTCCCTCGATGACGCTTTCGAAAGTTGCCTAAAAAAATGATCAAGCCCCTTAAAGGAAAAATTGCCCAAAGATACTTGGCACCATTGCAATCATGGTCTAAACGATGCCCCGCGCCCGTCCCGTTCACATTCTAACACAAGATTGTCCACCAAATACAATGGTGGAACAAAATTGTTAAAAGGGTTAAAAACATAGCAAAGATCTTTGAGTAAATTTAGGAGTAGACAACTCTTGGTTACTTGCCAACTTGCAAAACAAAAACACTTGCCTTTTTTTTCAAAAACACACATCATAACACTTTCAAAACAACTTCCAAAAACATTGAAAACCTTTTCAAAAGACATACACCTTTGTATACATCCCAACATGGATCATTACAAGGGTTGCCACCACATTGGCCTCTTTCCAAAACATTTTCAAAATCCACACACAAAGCACCATTTCAAACAATTGAAAATCAAAGCAAGTTGATCTAAGCAAGTAACTAAGAGCCCATGGATAACCATGGATAGAAAGGGTGCTAATACCTTCCCTTTCTATAATCTACTCCCCGAACCCAAGAAAACATCTCAAAGGTTTTTGCTGTGCTTTTTAACCTTTCCTTAGGATAAAATAAAAAGTCGGTGGCGACTCTTGCTCAACCGAAACATTTGCGAAAACAAACGCAAACATCTGCGGACCGATCACTCCAGAGTCATACGGCAATAAAAGGTATTTGTTAACCTTTATTGATGACTTTAGGCGAAAACTTTGGGTCTATTTTTTGAATGAGAAGAGTGAAGCTTTCACAACATTCAAAAGCTTTAAAAATGTTGTGGAGAAGGAGTCTGGTCTATCTATTTGTGGATTAAGAACAGATGGAGGAGGGGAGTTCACCTCCAAGGAGTTCACAGAGTTTTGTAGACTTGGAAGGCATTAAGAGGCAATTGACTACATCCTACACCCCTCAACAAAACGGGGTGGCCGAGCGCAAAAATCGTACTATTCTTAACATGGTGCGATGCTTGCTAGAAGAGAAGAAGATGCCTACTTCGTTCTGGCCAGAAGCTGTGAAGTGGACGTGCCACATCCTCACCCGAAGTCCAACCTCTGCCGTAAAGAATAAGACACCAGAAGAATGCTGGAGTGGAATAAAGCCCAATGTCGATCATTTTCGAGTGTTCGGATGCGTAGGAAATGTGCATGTACCACATGCACAGCGGTTCAAGTTGGATGCTAGAAGTCAAAAGTGCGTGATGTTAGGGTATAGTGAAGAGTCCAAAGGATACAAAATGGTCAATCCGATGACAAAGAAGGTGATAATTAGTAGAGATATTATGTTTCAGGAAGAGGAAAGCTGGGATTGGAGAAGGACAGAAGAAGAAGCAAAAAATGACAGTCTTGATTAGGGAGAAGTTGATGAAGACACATATGTCTCTAGTGATGAAGAAAGTGAAGGTGAAAATTCACAAGAAGAAGGAGAATCTGATCACAATGCCATCTCCAGTGATGCTACAGCACCCACACTGCCTGAAAGAAGAGTCACTCGAGCCCCAGCATATCTTCAAGACTATACAAGCGGAGAAGGACTCTCAGAAGAAGAAGAAGAGGTACAAAATTTAGCTTTGTTTATAGCATCTGATGATCCTATTTACTATGAAGAAGCAGTGAAAATAAAAAGATGGAGGGATGCAATGGATGTGGAGATCGGTGCCATTGTAAAGAATGAAACCTGGGAGCTTGTTGATGCACCAAAAGAAGTCAAAGTAATTGGAGTAAAATGGGTCTATAAAATCAAGTTGAATGAGAATGGTGAGATAGATAAGTACAAAGCTCGGCTTGTGGCTAAGGGATATGCGTAAGAGAAGGGAGTAGACTATAATGAAGTCTTTGCTCCAGTTGCTAGATGGGACACAATTCGTACGGTGATAGCCTTGGCAGCAAGAAATCTTTTTTTGACAATATACCTTTTTTTATTTATTTTTTACACATAATTAATAAATATTGTATATAATACTTAATAAATAATTAATACCATTTATTTAGCAAAATTAGGGTTTTTGCCCTAAACTTGAAAATATTTAAAATTGACTTTCTTTTAATTATTTTTATTTTATTTGTGATTAAAATATACACTTACACAAAAATACCTTCACATATATATTGCTTTCTTCTTATATATCTTTGCATTTATATTTGCGCAATTCAATTTGGTTGTAAATATTGGGTACTATCCTCCTATGAAGTCTCATCCCCATTTGAATATTTTGTACCCCCACTCCCATGATCATTGTGTAATAACTTAGGACCTTTTAAATTTCGCACTTTAAATGCTTTCTAAATATGCCATGTTAGAATTAGGGTTTTGTACGCAAATCAAAAACAACAAATAGTTTGACCTAAATTCAAGATAAACAAGCATGAAAATGAACAAACACCAATCACACTTGCACCCCCTAGGGTATTCCACTTGTTGCCTTCAATAATGGGCCATATTGCATGTTAGGTATCTTTGGCAAAAACAAAACAATCAAATGATCATAGTCCCTCGATGACGCTTTCGAAAGTTGCCTAAAAAAATGATCAAGCCCCTTAAAGGAAAAATTGCCCAAAGATACTTGGCACCATTGCAATCATGGTCTAAACGATGCCCCGCGCCCGTCCCGTTCACATTCTAACACAAGATTGTCCACCAAATACAATGGTGGAACAAAATTGTTAAAAGGGTTAAAAACATAGCAAAGATCTTTGAGTAAATTTAGGAGTAGACAACTCTTGGTTACTTGCCAACTTGCAAAACAAAAACACTTGCCTTTTTTTTCAAAAACACACATCATAACACTTTCAAAACAACTTCCAAAAACATTGAAAACCTTTTCAAAAGACATACACCTTTGTATACATCCCAACATGGATCATTACAAGGGTTGCCACCACATTGGCCTCTTTCCAAAACATTTTCAAAATCCACACACAAAGCACCATTTCAAACAATTGAAAATCAAAGCAAGTTGATCTAAGCAAGTAACTAAGAGCCCATGGATAACCATGGATAGAAAGGGTGCTAATACCTTCCCTTTCTATAATCTACTCCCCGAACCCAAGAAAACATCTCAAAGGTTTTTGCTGTGCTTTTTAACCTTTCCTTAGGATAAAATAAAAAGTCGGTGGCGACTCTTGCTCAACCGAAACATTTGCGAAAACAAACGCAAACATCTGCGGACCGATCACTCCAGAGTCATACGGCAATAAAAGGTATTTGTTAACCTTTATTGATGACTTTAGGCGAAAACTTTGGGTCTATTTTTTGAATGAGAAGAGTGAAGCTTTCACAACATTCAAAAGCTTTAAAAATGTTGTGGAGAAGGAGTCTGGTCTATCTATTTGTGGATTAAGAACAGATGGAGGAGGGGAGTTCACCTCCAAGGAGTTCACAGAGTTTTGTAGACTTGGAAGGCATTAAGAGGCAATTGACTACATCCTACACCCCTCAACAAAACGGGGTGGCCGAGCGCAAAAATCGTACTATTCTTAACATGGTGCGATGCTTGCTAGAAGAGAAGAAGATGCCTACTTCGTTCTGGCCAGAAGCTGTGAAGTGGACGTGCCACATCCTCACCCGAAGTCCAACCTCTGCCGTAAAGAATAAGACACCAGAAGAATGCTGGAGTGGAATAAAGCCCAATGTCGATCATTTTCGAGTGTTCGGATGCGTAGGAAATGTGCATGTACCACATGCACAGCGGTTCAAGTTGGATGCTAGAAGTCAAAAGTGCGTGATGTTAGGGTATAGTGAAGAGTCCAAAGGATACAAAATGGTCAATCCGATGACAAAGAAGGTGATAATTAGTAGAGATATTATGTTTCAGGAAGAGGAAAGCTGGGATTGGAGAAGGACAGAAGAAGAAGCAAAAAATGACAGTCTTGATTAGGGAGAAGTTGATGAAGACACATATGTCTCTAGTGATGAAGAAAGTGAAGGTGAAAATTCACAAGAAGAAGGAGAATCTGATCACAATGCCATCTCCAGTGATGCTACAGCACCCACACTGCCTGAAAGAAGAGTCACTCGAGCCCCAGCATATCTTCAAGACTATACAAGCGGAGAAGGACTCTCAGAAGAAGAAGAAGAGGTACAAAATTTAGCTTTGTTTATAGCATCTGATGATCCTATTTACTATGAAGAAGCAGTGAAAATAAAAAGATGGAGGGATGCAATGGATGTGGAGATCGGTGCCATTGTAAAGAATGAAACCTGGGAGCTTGTTGATGCACCAAAAGAAGTCAAAGTAATTGGAGTAAAATGGGTCTATAAAATCAAGTTGAATGAGAATGGTGAGATAGATAAGTACAAAGCTCGGCTTGTGGCTAAGGGATATGCGTAAGAGAAGGGAGTAGACTATAATGAAGTCTTTGCTCCAGTTGCTAGATGGGACACAATTCGTACGGTGATAGCCTTGGCAGCAAGAAATCTTTTTTTGACAATATACCTTTTTTTATTTATTTTTTACACATAATTAATAAATATTGTATATAATACTTAATAAATAATTAATACCATTTATTTAGCAAAATTAGGGTTTTTGCCCTAAACTTGAAAATATTTAAAATTGACTTTCTTTTAATTATTTTTATTTTATTTGTGATTAAAATATACACTTACACAAAAATACCTTCACATATATATTGCTTTCTTCTTATATATCTTTGCATTTATATTTGCGCAATTCAATTTGGTTGTAAATATTGGGTACTATCCTCCTATGAAGTCTCATCCCCATTTGAATATTTTGTACCCCCACTCCCATGATCATTGTGTAATAACTTAGGACCTTTTAAATTTCGCACTTTAAATGCTTTCTAAATATGCCATGTTAGAATTAGGGTTTTGTACGCAAATCAAAAACAACAAATAGTTTGACCTAAATTCAAGATAAACAAGCATGAAAATGAACAAACACCAATCACACTTGCACCCCCTAGGGTATTCCACTTGTTGCCTTCAATAATGGGCCATATTGCATGTTAGGTATCTTTGGCAAAAACAAAACAATCAAATGATCATAGTCCCTCGATGACGCTTTCGAAAGTTGCCTAAAAAAATGATCAAGCCCCTTAAAGGAAAAATTGCCCAAAGATACTTGGCACCATTGCAATCATGGTCTAAACGATGCCCCGCGCCCGTCCCGTTCACATTCTAACACAAGATTGTCCACCAAATACAATGGTGGAACAAAATTGTTAAAAGGGTTAAAAACATAGCAAAGATCTTTGAGTAAATTTAGGAGTAGACAACTCTTGGTTACTTGCCAACTTGCAAAACAAAAACACTTGCCTTTTTTTTCAAAAACACACATCATAACACTTTCAAAACAACTTCCAAAAACATTGAAAACCTTTTCAAAAGACATACACCTTTGTATACATCCCAACATGGATCATTACAAGGGTTGCCACCACATTGGCCTCTTTCCAAAACATTTTCAAAATCCACACACAAAGCACCATTTCAAACAATTGAAAATCAAAGCAAGTTGATCTAAGCAAGTAACTAAGAGCCCATGGATAACCATGGATAGAAAGGGTGCTAATACCTTCCCTTTCTATAATCTACTCCCCGAACCCAAGAAAACATCTCAAAGGTTTTTGCTGTGCTTTTTAACCTTTCCTTAGGATAAAATAAAAAGTCGGTGGCGACTCTTGCTCAACCGAAACATTTGCGAAAACAAACGCAAACATCTGCGGACCGATCACTCCAGAGTCATACGGCAATAAAAGGTATTTGTTAACCTTTATTGATGACTTTAGGCGAAAACTTTGGGTCTATTTTTTGAATGAGAAGAGTGAAGCTTTCACAACATTCAAAAGCTTTAAAAATGTTGTGGAGAAGGAGTCTGGTCTATCTATTTGTGGATTAAGAACAGATGGAGGAGGGGAGTTCACCTCCAAGGAGTTCACAGAGTTTTGTAGACTTGGAAGGCATTAAGAGGCAATTGACTACATCCTACACCCCTCAACAAAACGGGGTGGCCGAGCGCAAAAATCGTACTATTCTTAACATGGTGCGATGCTTGCTAGAAGAGAAGAAGATGCCTACTTCGTTCTGGCCAGAAGCTGTGAAGTGGACGTGCCACATCCTCACCCGAAGTCCAACCTCTGCCGTAAAGAATAAGACACCAGAAGAATGCTGGAGTGGAATAAAGCCCAATGTCGATCATTTTCGAGTGTTCGGATGCGTAGGAAATGTGCATGTACCACATGCACAGCGGTTCAAGTTGGATGCTAGAAGTCAAAAGTGCGTGATGTTAGGGTATAGTGAAGAGTCCAAAGGATACAAAATGGTCAATCCGATGACAAAGAAGGTGATAATTAGTAGAGATATTATGTTTCAGGAAGAGGAAAGCTGGGATTGGAGAAGGACAGAAGAAGAAGCAAAAAATGACAGTCTTGATTAGGGAGAAGTTGATGAAGACACATATGTCTCTAGTGATGAAGAAAGTGAAGGTGAAAATTCACAAGAAGAAGGAGAATCTGATCACAATGCCATCTCCAGTGATGCTACAGCACCCACACTGCCTGAAAGAAGAGTCACTCGAGCCCCAGCATATCTTCAAGACTATACAAGCGGAGAAGGACTCTCAGAAGAAGAAGAAGAGGTACAAAATTTAGCTTTGTTTATAGCATCTGATGATCCTATTTACTATGAAGAAGCAGTGAAAATAAAAAGATGGAGGGATGCAATGGATGTGGAGATCGGTGCCATTGTAAAGAATGAAACCTGGGAGCTTGTTGATGCACCAAAAGAAGTCAAAGTAATTGGAGTAAAATGGGTCTATAAAATCAAGTTGAATGAGAATGGTGAGATAGATAAGTACAAAGCTCGGCTTGTGGCTAAGGGATATGCGTAAGAGAAGGGAGTAGACTATAATGAAGTCTTTGCTCCAGTTGCTAGATGGGACACAATTCGTACGGTGATAGCCTTGGCAGCAAGAAATCTTTTTTTGACAATATACCTTTTTTTATTTATTTTTTACACATAATTAATAAATATTGTATATAATACTTAATAAATAATTAATACCATTTATTTAGCAAAATTAGGGTTTTTGCCCTAAACTTGAAAATATTTAAAATTGACTTTCTTTTAATTATTTTTATTTTATTTGTGATTAAAATATACACTTACACAAAAATACCTTCACATATATATTGCTTTCTTCTTATATATCTTTGCATTTATATTTGCGCAATTCAATTTGGTTGTAAATATTGGGTACTATCCTCCTATGAAGTCTCATCCCCATTTGAATATTTTGTACCCCCACTCCCATGATCATTGTGTAATAACTTAGGACCTTTTAAATTTCGCACTTTAAATGCTTTCTAAATATGCCATGTTAGAATTAGGGTTTTGTACGCAAATCAAAAACAACAAATAGTTTGACCTAAATTCAAGATAAACAAGCATGAAAATGAACAAACACCAATCACACTTGCACCCCCTAGGGTATTCCACTTGTTGCCTTCAATAATGGGCCATATTGCATGTTAGGTATCTTTGGCAAAAACAAAACAATCAAATGATCATAGTCCCTCGATGACGCTTTCGAAAGTTGCCTAAAAAAATGATCAAGCCCCTTAAAGGAAAAATTGCCCAAAGATACTTGGCACCATTGCAATCATGGTCTAAACGATGCCCCGCGCCCGTCCCGTTCACATTCTAACACAAGATTGTCCACCAAATACAATGGTGGAACAAAATTGTTAAAAGGGTTAAAAACATAGCAAAGATCTTTGAGTAAATTTAGGAGTAGACAACTCTTGGTTACTTGCCAACTTGCAAAACAAAAACACTTGCCTTTTTTTTCAAAAACACACATCATAACACTTTCAAAACAACTTCCAAAAACATTGAAAACCTTTTCAAAAGACATACACCTTTGTATACATCCCAACATGGATCATTACAAGGGTTGCCACCACATTGGCCTCTTTCCAAAACATTTTCAAAATCCACACACAAAGCACCATTTCAAACAATTGAAAATCAAAGCAAGTTGATCTAAGCAAGTAACTAAGAGCCCATGGATAACCATGGATAGAAAGGGTGCTAATACCTTCCCTTTCTATAATCTACTCCCCGAACCCAAGAAAACATCTCAAAGGTTTTTGCTGTGCTTTTTAACCTTTCCTTAGGATAAAATAAAAAGTCGGTGGCGACTCTTGCTCAACCGAAACATTTGCGAAAACAAACGCAAACATCTGCGGACCGATCACTCCAGAGTCATACGGCAATAAAAGGTATTTGTTAACCTTTATTGATGACTTTAGGCGAAAACTTTGGGTCTATTTTTTGAATGAGAAGAGTGAAGCTTTCACAACATTCAAAAGCTTTAAAAATGTTGTGGAGAAGGAGTCTGGTCTATCTATTTGTGGATTAAGAACAGATGGAGGAGGGGAGTTCACCTCCAAGGAGTTCACAGAGTTTTGTAGACTTGGAAGGCATTAAGAGGCAATTGACTACATCCTACACCCCTCAACAAAACGGGGTGGCCGAGCGCAAAAATCGTACTATTCTTAACATGGTGCGATGCTTGCTAGAAGAGAAGAAGATGCCTACTTCGTTCTGGCCAGAAGCTGTGAAGTGGACGTGCCACATCCTCACCCGAAGTCCAACCTCTGCCGTAAAGAATAAGACACCAGAAGAATGCTGGAGTGGAATAAAGCCCAATGTCGATCATTTTCGAGTGTTCGGATGCGTAGGAAATGTGCATGTACCACATGCACAGCGGTTCAAGTTGGATGCTAGAAGTCAAAAGTGCGTGATGTTAGGGTATAGTGAAGAGTCCAAAGGATACAAAATGGTCAATCCGATGACAAAGAAGGTGATAATTAGTAGAGATATTATGTTTCAGGAAGAGGAAAGCTGGGATTGGAGAAGGACAGAAGAAGAAGCAAAAAATGACAGTCTTGATTAGGGAGAAGTTGATGAAGACACATATGTCTCTAGTGAT
Source organism: Vicia faba (assembly GCA_948472305.1). NCBI lineage: Eukaryota > Viridiplantae > Streptophyta > Magnoliopsida > Fabales > Fabaceae > Vicia > Vicia faba. Next base: position 118,690,211 of record OX451737.1, read on the forward strand.
GAAGAAAGTGAAGGTGAAAATTCACAAGAAGAAGGAGAATCTGATCACAATGCCATCTCCAGTGATGCTACAGCACCCACACTGCCTGAAAGAAGAGTCACTCGAGCCCCAGCATATCTTCAAGACTATACAAGCGGAGAAGGACTCTCAGAAGAAGAAGAAGAGGTACAAAATTTAGCTTTGTTTATAGCATCTGATGATCCTATTTACTATGAAGAAGCAGTGAAAATAAAAAGATGGAGGGATGCAATGGATGTGGAGATCGGTGCCATTGTAAAGAATGAAACCTGGGAGCTTGTTGATGCACCAAAAGAAGTCAAAGTAATTGGAGTAAAATGGGTCTATAAAATCAAGTTGAATGAGAATGGTGAGATAGATAAGTACAAAGCTCGGCTTGTGGCTAAGGGATATGCGTAAGAGAAGGGAGTAGACTATAATGAAGTCTTTGCTCCAGTTGCTAGATGGGACACAATTCGTACGGTGATAGCCTTGGCAGCAAGAAATCTTTTTTTGACAATATACCTTTTTTTATTTATTTTTTACACATAATTAATAAATATTGTATATAATACTTAATAAATAATTAATACCATTTATTTAGCAAAATTAGGGTTTTTGCCCTAAACTTGAAAATATTTAAAATTGACTTTCTTTTAATTATTTTTATTTTATTTGTGATTAAAATATACACTTACACAAAAATACCTTCACATATATATTGCTTTCTTCTTATATATCTTTGCATTTATATTTGCGCAATTCAATTTGGTTGTAAATATTGGGTACTATCCTCCTATGAAGTCTCATCCCCATTTGAATATTTTGTACCCCCACTCCCATGATCATTGTGTAATAACTTAGGACCTTTTAAATTTCGCACTTTAAATGCTTTCTAAATATGCCATGTTAGAATTAGGGTTTTGTACGCAAATCAAAAACAACAAATAGTTTGACCTAAATTCAAGATAAACAAGCATGAAAATGAACAAACACCAATCACACTTGCACCCCCTAGGGTATTCCACTTGTTGCCTTCAATAATGGGCCATATTGCATGTTAGGTATCTTTGGCAAAAACAAAACAATCAAATGATCATAGTCCCTCGATGACGCTTTCGAAAGTTGCCTAAAAAAATGATCAAGCCCCTTAAAGGAAAAATTGCCCAAAGATACTTGGCACCATTGCAATCATGGTCTAAACGATGCCCCGCGCCCGTCCCGTTCACATTCTAACACAAGATTGTCCACCAAATACAATGGTGGAACAAAATTGTTAAAAGGGTTAAAAACATAGCAAAGATCTTTGAGTAAATTTAGGAGTAGACAACTCTTGGTTACTTGCCAACTTGCAAAACAAAAACACTTGCCTTTTTTTTCAAAAACACACATCATAACACTTTCAAAACAACTTCCAAAAACATTGAAAACCTTTTCAAAAGACATACACCTTTGTATACATCCCAACATGGATCATTACAAGGGTTGCCACCACATTGGCCTCTTTCCAAAACATTTTCAAAATCCACACACAAAGCACCATTTCAAACAATTGAAAATCAAAGCAAGTTGATCTAAGCAAGTAACTAAGAGCCCATGGATAACCATGGATAGAAAGGGTGCTAATACCTTCCCTTTCTATAATCTACTCCCCGAACCCAAGAAAACATCTCAAAGGTTTTTGCTGTGCTTTTTAACCTTTCCTTAGGATAAAATAAAAAGTCGGTGGCGACTCTTGCTCAACCGAAACATTTGCGAAAACAAACGCAAACATCTGCGGACCGATCACTCCAGAGTCATACGGCAATAAAAGGTATTTGTTAACCTTTATTGATGACTTTAGGCGAAAACTTTGGGTCTATTTTTTGAATGAGAAGAGTGAAGCTTTCACAACATTCAAAAGCTTTAAAAATGTTGTGGAGAAGGAGTCTGGTCTATCTATTTGTGGATTAAGAACAGATGGAGGAGGGGAGTTCACCTCCAAGGAGTTCACAGAGTTTTGTAGACTTGGAAGGCATTAAGAGGCAATTGACTACATCCTACACCCCTCAACAAAACGGGGTGGCCGAGCGCAAAAATCGTACTATTCTTAACATGGTGCGATGCTTGCTAGAAGAGAAGAAGATGCCTACTTCGTTCTGGCCAGAAGCTGTGAAGTGGACGTGCCACATCCTCAACCGAAGTCCAACCTCTGCCGTAAAGAATAAGACACCAGAAGAATGCTGGAGTGGAATAAAGCCCAATGTCGATCATTTTCGAGTGTTCGGATGCGTAGGAAATGTGCATGTACCACATGCACAGCGGTTCAAGTTGGATGCTAGAAGTCAAAAGTGCGTGATGTTAGGGTATAGTGAAGAGTCCAAAGGATACAAAATGGTCAATCCGATGACAAAGAAGGTGATAATTAGTAGAGATATTATGTTTCAGGAAGAGGAAAGCTGGGATTGGAGAAGGACAGAAGAAGAAGCAAAAAATGACAGTCTTGATTAGGGAGAAGTTGATGAAGACACATATGTCTCTAGTGATGAAGAAAGTGAAGGTGAAAATTCACAAGAAGAAGGAGAATCTGATCACAATTCCATCTCCAGTGATGCTACAACACCCACACTGCCTGAAAGAAGAGTCACTCGAGCCCCAGCATATCTTCAAGACTATACAAGCGGAGAAGGACTCTCAGAAGAAGAAGAAGAGGTACAAAATTTAGCTTTGTTTATAGCATCTGATGATCCTATTTACTATGAAGAAGCAGTGAAAATAAAAAGATGGAGGGATGCAATGGATGTGGAGATCGGTGCCATTGTAAAGAATGAAACCTGAGAGCTTGTTGATGCACCAAAAGAAGTCAAAGTAATTGGAGTAAAATGGGTCTATAAAATCAAGTTGAATGAGAATGGTGAGATAGATAAGTACAAAGCTCGGCTTGTGGCTAAGGGATATGCGCAAGAGAAGGGAGTAGACTATAATGAAGTCTTTGCTCCAGTTGCTAGATGGGACACAATTCGTACGGTGATAGCCTTGGCAGCAGGAAATCTTTTTTTGACAATATACCTTTTTTTATTTATTTTTTACACATAATTAATAAATATTGTATATAATACTTAATAAATAATTAATACCATTTATTTAGCAAAATTAGGGTTTTTGCCCTAAACTTGAAAATATTTAAAATTGACTTTCTTTTAATTATTTTTATTTTATTTGTGATTAAAATATACACTTACACAAAAATACCTTCACATATATATTGCTTTCTTCTTATATATCTTTGCATTTATATTTGCGCAATTCAATTTGGTTGTAAATATTGGGTACTATCCTCCTATGAAGTCTCATCCCCATTTGAATATTTTGTACCCCCACTCCCATGATCATTGTGTAATAACTTAGGACCTTTTAAATTTCGCACTTTAAATGCTTTCTAAATATGCCATGTTAGAATTAGGGTTTTGTACGCAAATCAAAAACAACAAATAGTTTGACCTAAATTCAAGATAAACAAGCATGAAAATGAACAAACACCAATCACACTTGCACCCCCTAGGGTATTCCACTTGTTGCCTTCAATAATGGGCCATATTGCATGTTAGGTATCTTTGGCAAAAACAAAACAATCAAATGATCATAGTCCCTCGATGACGCTTTCGAAAGTTGCCTAAAAAAAATGATCAAGCCCCTTAAAGGAAAAATTGCCCAAAGATACTTGGCACCATTGCAATCATGGTCTAAACGATGCCCCGCGCCCGTCCCGTTCACATTCTAACACAAGATTGTCCACCAAATACAATGGTGGAACAAAATTGTTAAAAGGGTTAAAAACATAGCAAAGATCTTTGAGTAAATTTAGGAGTAGACAACTCTTGGTTACTTGCCAACTTGCAAAACAAAAACACTTGCCTTTTTTTTCAAAAACACACATCATAACACTTTCAAAACAACTTCCAAAAACATTGAAAACCTTTTCAAAAGACATACACCTTTGTATACATCCCAACATGGATCATTACAAGGGTTGCCACCACATTGGCCTCTTTTCAAAACATTTTCAAAATCCACACACAAAGCACCATTTCAAACAATTGAAAATCAAAGCAAGTTGATCTAAGCAAGTAACTAAGAGCCCATGGATAACCATGGATAGAAAGGGTGCTAATACCTTCCCTTTCTATAATCTACTCCCCGAACCCAAGAAAACATCTCAAAGGTTTTTGCTGTGCTTTTTAACCTTTCCTTAGGATAAAATAAAAAGTCGGTGGCGACTCTTGCTCAACCGAAACATTTGCGAAAACAAACGCAAACATCTGCGGACCGATCACTCCAGAGTCATACGGCAATAAAAGGTATTTGTTAACCTTTATTGATGACTTTAGGCGAAAACTTTGGGTCTATTTTTTGAATGAGAAGAGTGAAGCTTTCACAACATTCAAAAGCTTTAAAAATGTTGTGGAGAAGGAGTCTGGTCTATCTATTTGTGGATTAAGAACAGATGGAGGAGGGGAGTTCACCTCCAAGGAGTTCACAGAGTTTTGTAGACTTGGAAGGCATTAAGAGGCAATTGACTACATCCTACACCCCTCAACAAAACGGGGTGGCCGAGCGCAAAAATCGTACTATTCTTAACATGGTGCGATGCTTGCTAGAAGAGAAGAAGATGCCTACTTCGTTCTGGCCAGAAGCTGTGAAGTGGACGTGCCACATCCTCAACCGAAGTCCAACCTCTGCCGTAAAGAATAAGACACCAGAAGAATGCTGGAGTGGAATAAAGCCCAATGTCGATCATTTTCGAGTGTTCGGATGCGTAGGAAATGTGCATGTACCACATGCACAGCGGTTCAAGTTGGATGCTAGAAGTCAAAAGTGCGTGATGTTAGGGTATAGTGAAGAGTCCAAAGGATACAAAATGGTCAATCCGATGACAAAGAAGGTGATAATTAGTAGAGATATTATGTTTCAGGAAGAGGAAAGCTGGGATTGGAGAAGGACAGAAGAAGAAGCAAAAAATGACAGTCTTGATTAGGGAGAAGTTGATGAAGACACATATGTCTCTAGTGATGAAGAAAGTGAAGGTGAAAATTCACAAGAAGAAGGAGAATCTGATCACAATGCCATCTCCAGTGATGCTACAGCACCCACACTGCCTGAAAGAAGAGTCACTCGAGCCCCAGCATATGTTCAAGACTATACAAGCGGAGAAGGACTCTCAGAAGAAGAAGAAGAGGTACAAAATTTAGCTTTGTTTATAGCATCTGATGATCCTATTTACTATGAAGAAGCAGTGAAAATAAAAAGATGGAGGGATGCAATGGATGTGGAGATCGGTGCCATTGTAAAGAATGAAACCTGAGAGCTTGTTGATGCACCAAAAGAAGTCAAAGTAATTGGAGTAAAATGGGTCTATAAAATCAAGTTGAATGAGAATGGTGAGATAGATAAGTACAAAGCTCGGCTTGTGGCTAAGGGATATGCGCAAGAGAAGGGAGTAGACTATAATGAAGTCTTTGCTCCAGTTGCTAGATGGGACACAATTCGTACGGTGATAGCCTTGGCAGCAAGAAATCTTTTTTTGACAATATACCTTTTTTTATTTATTTTTTACACATAATTAATAAATATTGTATATAATACTTAATAAATAATTAATACCATTTATTTAGCAAAATTAGGGTTTTTGCCCTAAACTTGAAAATATTTAAAATTGACTTTCTTTTAATTATTTTTATTTTATTTGTGATTAAAATATACACTTACACAAAAATACCTTCACATATATATTGCTTTCTTCTTATATATCTTTGCATTTATATTTGCGCAATTCAATTTGGTTGTAAATATTGGGTACTATCCTCCTATGAAGTCTCATCCCCATTTGAATATTTTGTACCCTCACTCCCATGATCATTGTGTAATAACTTAGGACCTTTTAAATTTCGCACTTTAAATGCTTTCTAAATATGCCATGTTAGAATTAGGGTTTTGTACGCAAATCAAAAACAACAAATAGTTTGACCTAAATTCAAGATAAACAAGCATGAAAATGAACAAACACCAATCACACTTGCACCCCCTAGGGTATTCCACTTGTTGCCTTCAATAATGGGCCATATTGCATGTTAGGTATCTTTGGCAAAAACAAAACAATCAAATGATCATAGTCCCTCGATGACGCTTTCGAAAGTTGCCTAAAAAAAATGATCAAGCCCCTTAAAGGAAAAATTTCCCAAAGATACTTGGCACCATTGCAATCATGGTCTAAACGATGCCCCGCGCCCGTCCCGTTCACATTCTAACACAAGATTGTCCACCAAATACAATGGTGGAACAAAATTGTTAAAAGGGTTAAAAACATAGCAAAGATCTTTGAGTAAATTTAGGAGTAGACAACTCTTGGTTACTTGCCAACTTGCAAAACAAAAACACTTGCCTTTTTTTTCAAAAACACACATCATAACACTTTCAAAACAACTTCCAAAAACATTGAAAACCTTTTCAAAAGACATACACCTTTGTATACATCCCAACATGGATCATTACAAGGGTTGCCACCACATTGGCCTCTTTTCAAAACATTTTCAAAATCCACACACAAAGCACCATTTCAAACAATTGAAAATCAAAGCAAGTTGATCTAAGCAAGTAACTAAGAGCCCATGGATAACCATGGATAGAAAGGGTGCTAATATCTTCCCTTTCTATAATCTACTCCCCGAACCCAAGAAAACATCTCAAAGGTTTTTGCTGTGCTTTTTAACCTTTCCTTAGGATAAAATAAAAAGTCGGTGGCGACTCTTGCTCAACCGAAACATTTGCGAAAACAAACGCAAACATCTGCGGACCGATCACTCCAGAGTCATACGGCAATAAAAGGTATTTGTTAACCTTTATTGATGACTTTAGGCGAAAACTTTGGGTCTATTTTTTGAATGAGAAGAGTGAAGCTTTCACAACATTCAAAAGCTTTAAAAATGTTGTGGAGAAGGAGTCTGGTCTATCTATTTGTGGATTAAGAACAGATGGAGGAGGGGATTTCACCTCCAAGGAGTTCACAGAGTTTTGTAGACTTGGAAGGCATTAAGAGGCAATTGACTACATCCTACACCCCTCAACAAAACGGGGTGGCCGAGCACAAAAATCGTACTATTCTTAACATGGTGCGATGCTTGCTAGAAGAGAAGAAGATGCCTACTTCGTTCTGGCCGGAAGCTGTGAAGTGGACGTGCCACATCCTCAACCGAAGTCCAACCTCTGCCGTAAAGAATAAGACACCAGAAGAATGCTGGAGTGGAATAAAGCCCAATGTCGATCATTTTCGAGTGTTCGGATGCGTAGGAAATGTGCATGTACCACATGCACAGCGGTTCAAGTTGGATGCTAGAAGTCAAAAGTGCGTGATGTTAGGGTATAGTTAAGAGTCCAAAGGATACAAAATGGTCAATCCGATGACAAAGAAGGTGATAATTAGTAGAGATATTATGTTTCAGGAAGAGGAAAGCTGGGATTGGAGAAGGACAGAAGAAGAAGAAAAAAATGACAGTCTTGATTAGGGAGAAGTTGATGAAGACACATATGTCTCTAGTGATGAAGAAAGTGAAGGTGAAAATTCACAAGAAGAAGGAGAATCTGATCACAATGCCATCTCCAGTGATGCTACAGCACCCACACTGCCTGAAAGAAGAGTCACTCGAGCCCCAACATATCTTCAAGACTATACAAGCGGAGAAGGACTCTCAGAAGAAGAAGAAGAGGTACAAAATTTAGCTTTGTTTATAGCATCTGATGATCCTATTTACTATGAAGAAGCAGTGAAAATAAAAAGATGGAGGGATGCAATGGATGTGGAGATCGGTGCCATTGTAAAGAATGAAACCTGGGAGCTTGTTGATGCACCAAAAGAAGTCAAAGTAATTGGAGTAAAATGGGTCTATAAAATCAAGTTGAATGAGAATGGTGAGATAGATAAGTACAAAGCTCGGCTTGTGGCTAAGGGATATGCGCAAGAGAAGGGAGTAGACTATAATGAAGTCTTTGCTCCAGTTGCTAGATGGGACACAATTCGTACGGTGATAGCCTTGGCAGCAAGAAATCTTTTTTTGACAATATACCTTTTTTTATTTATTTTTTACACATAATTAATAAATATTGTATATAATACTTAATAAATAATTAATACCTTTATTTAGCAAAATTAGGGTTTTTGCCCTAAACTTGAAAATATTTAAAATTGACTTTCTTTTAATTATTTTTATTTTATTTGTGATTAAAATATACACTTACACAAAAATACCTTCACATATATATTGCTTTCTTCTTATATATCTTTGCATTTATATTTGCGCAATTCAATTTGGTTGTAAATATTGGGTACTATCCTCCTATGAAGTCTCATCCCCATTTGAATATTTTGTACCCCCACTCCCATGATCATTGTGTAATAACTTAGGACCTTTTAAATTTCGCACTTTAAATGCTTTCTAAATATGCCATGTTAGAATTAGGGTTTTGTACGCAAATCAAAAACAACAAATAGTTTGACCTAAATTCAAGATAAACAAGCATGAAAATGAACAAACACCAATCACACTTGCACCCCCTAGGGTATTCCACTTGTTGCCTTCAATAATGGGCCATATTGCATGTTAGGTATCTTTGGAAAAAAAAAACAATCAAATGATCATAGTCCCTCGATGACGCTTTCGAAAGTTGCCTAAAAAAATGATCAAGCCCCTTAAAGGAAAAATTGCCCAAAGATACTTGGCACCATTGCAATCATGGTCTAAACGATGCCCCGCGCCCGTCCCGTTCACATTCTAACACAAGATTGTCCACCAAATACAATGGTGGAACAAAATTGTTAAAAGGGTTAAAAACATAGCAAAGATCTTTGAGTAAATTTAGGAGTAGACAACTCTTGGTTACTTGCCAACTTGCAAAACAAAAACACTTGCCTTTTTTTTCAAAAACACACATCATAACACTTTCAAAACAACTTCCAAAAACATTGAAAACCTTTTCAAAAGACATACACCTTTGTATACATCCCAACATGGATCATTACAAGGGTTGCCACCACATTGGCCTCTTTTCAAAACATTTTCAAAATCCACACACAAAGAACCATTTCAAACAATTGAAAATCAAAGCAAGTTGATCTAAGCAAGTAACTAAGAGCCCATGGATAACCATGGATAGAAAGGGTGCTAATACCTTCCCTTTCTATAATCTACTCCCCGAACCCAAGAAAACATCTCAAAGGTTTTTGCTGTGCTTTTTAACCTTTCCTTAGGATAAAATAAAAAGTCGGTGGCGACTCTTGCTCAACCGAAACATTTGCGAAAACAAACGCAAACATCTGCGGACCGATCACTCCAGAGTCATACGGCAATAAAAGGTATTTGTTAACCTTTATTGATGACTTTAGGCGAAAACTTTGGGTCTATTTTTTGAATGAGAAGAGTGAAGCTTTCACAACATTCAAAAGCTTTAAAAATGTTGTGGAGAAGGAGTCTGGTCTATTTATTTGTGGATTAAGAACAGATGGAGGAGGGGAGTTCACCTCCAAGGAGTTCACAGAGTTTTGTAGACTTGGAAGGCATTAAGAGGCAATTGACTACATCCTACACCCCTCAACAAAACGGGGTGGCCGAGCGCAAAAATTGTACTATTCTTAACATGGTGCGATGCTTGCTAGAAGAGAAGAAGATGCCTACTTCGTTCTGGCCAGAAGCTGTGAAGTGGACGTGCCACATCCTCAACCGAAGTCCAACCTCTTCCGTAAAGAATAAGACACCAGAAGAATGCTGGAGTGGAATAAAGCCCAATGTCGATCATTTTCGAGTGTTCGGATGCGTAGGAAATGTGCATGTACCACATGCACAGCGGTTCAAGTTGGATGCTAGAAGTCAAAAGTGCGTGATGTTAGGGTATAGTGAAGAGTCCAAAGGATACAAAATGGTCAATCCGATGACAAAGAAGGTGATAATTAGTAGAGATATTATGTTTCAGGAAGAGGAAAGCTGGGATTGGAGAAGGACAGAAGAAGAAGCAAAAAATGACAGTCTTGATTAGGGAGAAGTTGATGAAGACACATATGTCTCTAGTGATGAAGAAAGTGAAGGTGAAAATTCACAAGAAGAAGGAGAATCTGATCACAATGCCATCTCCAGTGATGCTACAGCACCCACACTGCCTGAAAGAAGAGTCACTCGAGCCCCAGCATATCTTCAAGACTATACAAGCGGAGAAGGACTCTCAGAAGAAGAAGAAGAGGTACAAAATTTAGCTTTGTTTATAGCATCTGATGATCCTATTTACTATGAAGAAGCAGTGAAAATAAAAAGATGGAGGGATGCAATGGATGTGGAGATCGGTGCCATTGTAAAGAATGAAACCTGAGAGCTTGTTGATGCACCAAAAGAAGTCAAAGTAATTGGAGTAAAATGGGTCTATAAAATCAAGTTGAATGAGAATGGTGAGATAGATAAGTACAAAGCTCGGCTTGTGGCTAAGGGATATGCGCAAGAGAAGGGAGTAGACTATAATGAAGTCTTTGCTCCAGTTGCTAGATGGGACACAATTCGTACGGTGATAGCCTTGGCAGCAAGAAATCTTTTTTTGACAATATACCTTTTTTTATTTATTTTTTACACATAATTAATAAATATTGTATATAATACTTAATAAATAATTAATACCATTTATTTAGCAAAATTAGGGTTTTTGCCCTAAACTTGAAAATATTTAAAATTGACTTTCTTTTAATTATTTTTATTTTATTTGTGATTAAAATATACACTTACACAAAAATACCTTCACATATATATTGCTTTCTTCTTATATATCTTTGCATTTATATTTGCGCAATTCAATTTGGTTGTAAATATTGGGTACTATCCTCCTATGAAGTCTCATCCCCATTTGAATATTTTGTACCCCCACTCCCATGATCATTGTGTAATAACTTAGGACCTTTTAAATTTCGCACTTTAAATGCTTTCTAAATATGCCATGTTAGAATTAGGGTTTTGTACGCAAATCAAAAACAACAAATAGTTTGACCTAAATTCAAGATAAACAAGCATGAAAATGAACAAACACCAATCACACTTGCACCCCCTAGGGTATTCCACTTGTTGCCTTCAATAATGGGCCATATTGCATGTTAGGTATCTTTGGCAAAAACAAAACAATCAAATGATCATAGTCCCTCGATGACGCTTTCGAAAGTTGCCTAAAAAAATGATCAAGCCCCTTAAAGGAAAAATTGCCCAAAGATACTTGGCACCATTGCAATCATGGTCTAAACGATGCCCCGCGCCCGTCCCGTTCACATTCTAACACAAGATTGTCCACCAAATACAATGGTGGAACAAAATTGTTAAAAGGGTTAAAAACATAGCAAAGATCTTTGAGTAAATTTAGGAGTAGACAACTCTTGGTTACTTGCCAACTTGCAAAACAAAAACACTTGCCTTTTTTTTCAAAAACACACATCATAACACTTTCAAAACAACTTCCAAAAACATTGAAAACCTTTTCAAAAGACATACACCTTTGTATACATCCCAACATGGATCATTACAAGGGTTGCCACCACATTGGCCTCTTTTCAAAACATTTTCAAAATCCACACACAAAGCACCATTTCAAACAATTGAAAATCAAAGCAAGTTGATCTAAGCAAGTAACTAAGAGCACATGGATAACCATGGATAGAAAGGGTGCTAATACCTTCCCTTTCTATAATCTACTCCCCGAACCCAAGAAAACATCTCAAAGGTTTTTGTTGTGCTTTTTAACCTTTCCTTAGGATAAAATAAAAAGTCGGTGGCGACTCTTGCTCAACCGAAACATTTGCGAAAACAAACGCAAACATCTGCGGACCGATCACTCCAGAGTCATACGGCAATAAAAGGTATTTGTTAACCTTTATTGATGACTTTAGGTGAAAACTTTGGGTCTATTTTTTGAATGAGAAGAGTGAAGCTTTCACAACATTCAAAAGCTTTAAAAATGTTGTGGAGAAGGAGTCTGGTCTATCTATTTGTGGATTAAGAACAGATGGAGGAGGGGAGTTCACCTCCAAGGAGTTCACAGAGTTTTGTAGACTTGGAAGGCATTAAGAGGCAATTGACTACATCCTACACCCCTCAACAAAACGGGGTGGCCGAGCGCAAAAATCGTACTATTCTTAACATGGTGCGATGCTTGCTAGAAGAGAAGAAGATGCCTACTTCGTTCTGGCCAGAAGCTGTGAAGTGGACGTGCCACATCCTCAACCGAAGTCCAACCTCTGCCGTAAAGAATAAGACACCAGAAGAATGCTGGAGTGGAATAAAGCCCAATGTCGATCATTTTCGAGTGTTCGGATGCGTAGGAAATGTGCATGTACCACATGCACAGCGGTTCAAGTTGGATGCTAGAAGTCAAAAGTGCGTGATGTTAGGGTATAGTGAAGAGTCCAAAGGATACAAAATGGTCAATCCGATGACAAAGAAGGTGATAATTAGTAGAGATATTGTGTTTCAGGAAGAGGAAAGCTGGGATTGGAGAAGGACAGAAGAAGAAGCAAAAAATGACAGTCTTGATAGGGAGAAGTTGATGAAGACACATATGTCTCTAGTGATGAAGAAAGTAAAGGTGAAAATTCACAAGAAGAAGGAGAATCTGATCACAATGCCATCTCCAGTGATGCTACAGCACCCACACTGCCTGAAAGAAGAGTCACTCGAGCCCCAACATATCTTCAAGACTATACAAGCGGAGAAGGACTCTCAGAAGAAGAAGAAGAGGTACAAAATTTAGCTTTGTTTATAGCATCTGATGATCCTATTTACTATGAAGAAGCAGTGAAAATAAAAAGATGGAGGGATGCAATGGATGTGGAGATCGGTGCCATTGTAAAGAATGAAACCTGGGAGCTTGTTGATGCACCAAAAGAAGTCAAAGTAATTGGAGTAAAATGGGTCTATAAAATCAAGTTGAATGAGAATGGTGAGATAGATAAGTACAAAGCTCGGCTTGTGGCTAAGGGATATGCGCAAGAGAAGGGAGTAGACTATAATGAAGTCTTTGCTCCAGTTGCTAGATGGGACACAATTCGTACGGTGATAGCCTTGGCAGCAAGAAATCTTTTTTTGACAATATACCTTTTTTTATTTATTTTTTACACATAATTAATAAATATTGTATATAATACTTAATAAATAATTAATACCATTTATTTAGCAAAATTAGGGTTTTTGCCCTAAACTTGAAAATATTTAAAATTGACTTTCTTTTAATTATTTTTATTTTATTTGTGATTAAAATATACACTTACACAAAAATACCTTCACATATATATTGCTTTCTTCTTATATATCTTTGCATTTATATTTGCGCAATTCAATTTGGTTGTAAATATTGGGTACTATCCTCCTATGAAGTCTCATCCCCATTTGAATATTTTGTACCCCCACTCCCATGATCATTGTGTAATAACTTAGGACCTTTTAAATTTCGCACTTTAAATGCTTTCTAAATATGCCATGTTAGAATTAGGGTTTTGTACGCAAATCAAAAACAACAAATAGTTTGACCTAAATTCAAGATAAACAAGCATGAAAATGAACAAACACCAATCACACTTGCACCCCCTAGGGTATTCCACTTGTTGCCTTCAATAATGGGCCATATTGCATGTTAGGTATCTTTGGCAAAAACAAAACAATCAAATGATCATAGTCCCTCGATGACGCTTTCGAAAGTTTCCTAAAAAAATGATCAAGCCCCTTAAAGGAAAAATTTCCCAAAGATACTTGGCACCATTGCAATCATGGTCTAAACGATGCCCCGCGCCCGTCCCGTTCACATTCTAACACAAGATTGTCCACCAAATACAATGGTGGAACAAAATTGTTAAAAGGGTTAAAAACATAGAAAAGATCTTTGAGTAAATTTAGGAGTAGACAACTCTTGGTTACTTGCCAACTTGCAAAACAAAAACACTTGCCTTTTTTTTCAAAAACACACATCATAACACTTTCAAAACAACTTCCAAAAACATTGAAAACCTTTTCAAAAGACATACACCTTTGTATACATCCCAACATGGATCATTACAAGGGTTGCCACCACATTGGCCTCTTTTCAAAACATTTTCAAAATCCACACACAAAGCACCATTTCAAACAATTGAAAATCAAAGCAAGTTGATCTAAGCAAGTAACTAAGAGCCCATGGATAACCATGGATAGAAAGGGTGCTAATACCTTCCCTTTCTATAATCTACTCCCCGAACCCAAGAAAACATCTCAAAGGTTTTTGTTGTGCTTTTTAACCTTTCCTTAGGATAAAATAAAAAGTCGGTGGCGACTCTTGCTCAACCGAAACATTTGCGAAAACAAACGCAAACATCTGCGGACCGATCACTCCAGAGTCATACGGCAATAAAAGGTATTTGTTAACCTTTATTGATGACTTTAGGTGAAAACTTTGGGTCTATTTTTTGAATGAGAAGAGTGAAGCTTTCACAACATTCAAAAGCTTTAAAAATGTTGTGGAGAAGGAGTCTGGTCTATCTATTTGTGGATTAAGAACAGATGGAGGAGGGGAGTTCACCTCCAAGGAGTTCACAGAGTTTTGTAGACTTGGAAGGCATTAAGAGGAAATTGACTACATCCTACACCCCTCAACAAAACGGGGTGGCCGAGCGCAAAAATCGTACTATTCTTAACATGGTGCGATGCTTGCTAGAAGAGAAGAAAATGCCTACTTCGTTCTGGCCAGAAGCTGTGAAGTGGACGTGCCACATCCTCAACCGAAGTCCAACCTCTGCCGTAAAGAATAAGACACCAGAAGAATGCTGGAGTGGAATAAAGCCCAATGTCGATCATTTTCGAGTGTTCGGATGCGTAGGAAATGTGCATGTACCACATGCACAGCGGTTCAAGTTGGATGCTAGAAGTCAAAAGTGCGTGATGTTAGGGTATAGTGAAGAGTCCAAAGGATACAAAATGGTCAATCCGATGACAAAGAAGGTGATAATTAGTAGAGATATTGTGTTTCAGGAAGAGGAAAGCTGGGATTGGAGAAGGACAGAAGAAGAAGCAAAAAATGACAGTCTTGATTAGGGAGAAGTTGATGAAGACACATATGTCTCTAGTGATGAAGAAAGTAAAGGTGAAAATTCACAAGAAGAAGGAGAATCTGATCACAATGCCATCTCCAGTGATGCTACAACACCCACACTGCCTGAAAGAAGAGTCACTCGAGCCCCAACATATCTTCAAGACTATACAAGCGGAGAAGGACTCTCAGAAGAAGAAGAAGAGGTACAAAATTTAGCTTTGTTTATAGCATCTGATGATCCTATTTACTATGAAGAAGCAGTGAAAATAAAAAGATGGAGGGATGCAATGGATGTGGAGATCGGTGCCATTGTAAAGAATGAAACCTGGGAGCTTGTTGATGCACCAAAAGAAGTCAAAGTAATTGGAGTAAAATGGGTCTATAAAATCAAGTTGAATGAGAATGGTGAGATAGATAAGTACAAAGCCCGGCTTGTGGCTAAGGGATATGCGCAAGAGAAGGGAGTAGACTATAATGAAGTCTTTGCTCCAGTTGCTAGATGGGACACAATTCGTACGGTGATAGCCTTGGCAGCAAGAAATCTTTTTTTGACAATATACCTTTTTTTATTTATTTTTTACACATAATTAATAAATATTGTATATAATACTTAATAAATAATTAATACCATTTATTTAGCAAAATTAGGGTTTTTGCCCTAAACTTGAAAATATTTAAAATTGACTTTCTTTTAATTATTTTTATTTTATTTGTGATTAAAATATACACTTACACAAAAATACCTTCACATATATATTGCTTTCTTCTTATATATCTTTGCATTTATATTTGTGCAATTCAATTTGGTTGTAAATATTGGGTATTATCCTCCTATGAAGTCTCATCCCCATTTGAATATTTTGTACCCTCACTCCCATGATCATTGTGTAATAACTTAGGACCTTTTAAATTTCGCACTTTAAATGCTTTCTAAATATGCCATGTTAGAATTAGGGTTTTGTACGCAAATCAAAAACAACAAATAGTTTGACCTAAATTCAAGATAAACAAGCATGAAAATGAACAAACACCAATCACACTTGCACCCCCTAGGGTATTCCACTTGTTGCCTTCAATAATGGGCCATATTGCATGTTAGGTATCTTTGGCAAAAACAAAACAATCAAATGATCATAGTCCCTCGATGACGCTTTCGAAAGTTGCCTAAAAAAATGATCAAGCCCCTTAAAGGAAAAATTACCCAAAGATACTTGGCACCATTGCAATCATGGTCTAAACGATGCCCCGCGCCCGTCCCGTTCACATTCTAACACAAGATTGTCCACCAAATACAATGGTGGAACAAAATTGTTAAAAGGGTTAAAAACATAGCAAAGATCTTTGAGTAAATTTAGGAGTAGACAACTCTTGGTTACTTGCCAACTTGCAAAACAAAAACACTTGCCTTTTTTTTCAAAAACACACATCATAACACTTTCAAAACAACTTCCAAAAACATTGAAAACCTTTTCAAAAGACATACACCTTTGTATACATCCCAACATGGATCATTACAAGGGTTGCCACCACATTGGCCTCTTTTCAAAATATTTTCAAAATCCACACACAAAGCACCATCTCAAACAATTGAAAATCAAAGCAAGTTGATCTAAGCAAGTAACTAAGAGCCCATGGATAACCATGGATAGAAAGGGTGCTAATACCTTCCCTTTCTATAATCTAATCCCCGAACCCAAGAAAACATCTCAAAGGTTTTTGCTGTGCTTTTTAACCTTTCCTTAGGATAAAATAAAAAGTAGTTGGCGACTCTTGCTCAACCGAAACATTTGCGAAAACAAACGCAAAACCTCAAGTCAGTTCTCCCACCGTATCACAGAACTGGCGACTCTGCTGGGGAACTCTTAAAAGTGGAGTAACCTTAGGGCTTAGATCACCTTTGTTTTCAATTGTTTGCTTTGTTTAATTTTATATTTGTGGGCTTTGCATCGGAGTTTTATAGATCCTAACCCGGATCTGGGGAATACCCTTTTAGGTAGCATAATCTGTGAGGGACCTGTCCGGCGTAGACCGACATGGGTGAAGCAGTGGATACGTTGGTGTGGCACCTTAGTCTGTACAGATATCCCTTGTGTTGCAACGAGGAGAATATGGGTCTTCTAAGGAGTCATTAAACACCAACCGACCTTAGAACCCTAAATTGACCAAACTTGGCCGTAGAACAGTAGCAGCATGCTACACTCATTGAGGCTAAACTCTCGCGATGGTTCTGGCCGTAAGAAAAGATTACGATGCTGGAGTTATGACCGATTGAGGGTAGTCAATGATTTGAGATCTTCTAGAACTCGGTTACTTTTGATAGGACAGGTTTTAACCAACGAAACTAAAAGAGGGTAATACCTAAACTTCATGCTGGCCTAAAACCTAAGGGTTATCTTGTGTGACTTGTGTGCCTTATCATGCTTTCCTTTGTGAATACTTGTGGTGTGCTTCATCATAGCATCATACCATCATATCATTGCATGCATCCTGTATAAGGACTGACCCATTTCAAAGACAAAAAAGTTTCATCTTTGCTCTGTTTTGTAGGACATCATGATGCCCGTGCATAGGAATACTATCCGGCTCAACTTTGTTCAACCACCAACTTTGCTCAAGGATTTGGTTGATAGGATTCCAAACACTACTTCCTTCATCAAGAGGCATGGTTCTCTCCTTGGCTTGATCACTTCAAAGTGGGACCAACAACTGATAAGTGTCCTGACCCAGTTTTATGATCCCCTGTATCATTGCTTTACCTTTCAAGACTTCCAACTGGTCCCTACCCTGGAAGAATTCTCTGATTTGCTTGGTATCCCTGTTTTGGAGCAAACTCCATTCACTGGTTGGGAGAAGACTCATAGGCCTGAAGAGGTTGTTGTAGTCCTTCCCTTGGCCAAAGAAGAGGTATTGGCTAACTGGGAAACTAGAAGTGGAGTTAAGGGCTTTTTGGTCAAATTTCTGGTTGGCAAAGCTAATGATTTCTGGAATGACTTAGACTTCAAGGCGTACGAAGACATTCTGGCTCTTTTAATCTATGGTCTGGTATTGTTTCCAAATCCTGACACCTTTATCAGTATCTATGCCATAAGGATCTTCATGTCTCGGAATCCTGTACCCACTCTTTTGGGTGATATCCTGCAACAACTCTATGCTCGTACTGCCCGAAGACGGGGAACTCCATGGTGTTGTGCTCCTTTGCTAGTAAGGTGGTTTATTTCGCACCTTCCTAAGTTCGTGCTGAAGAATGAAGAAGGAAAGGGTTGGGCTCATAGGTTAATGTCTCTCACTGATAATGACATCACTTGGACTCTCAGAGGTTTGGATGAGGTAGCTGTTATTGATCGTTGTGGAGAATACCCTAATGTTCCATTGATCGGCACCCAGGGAGGAATCTCTTATAATCCATGTTTAGCTCTCCGTCAGTTTGGAAGATCCAGAAGAGTAGGGCCTCATGAGATGTTGGTTCCTCACTTCCATTTTGAATTTCAGGTAGACAGTGACAAACTACGCCATGGATTCATTAAGGCTTGGGACAGAATTCACAAAGCTGACCCACATGAGTTGGGACCAAAGACTTCTCTACCAATGGAACCCTATTGCAGATGGGTCCGCATCCGTGCTCAGAAGTTAGGTATGCCGTACGAAGCTGTCAGACCTATCATTCTTGAATCTCCTGATGAAGACGGGGTTCCTCCAACTGTCCTTCCTCCTCAGATACCCATTGCTGTTGATACACTGAAGAGATTTTGGGCGCAGCTAAAGGAAGAACAGGATTTTTATCGGGAAAAGTTCAATGAACAGGAACGGAAGATCCAGAAGCTGACTAAGCAATTGGAGGAAGAGCGGATCCTGAATGACTATATCCATACTGAGAAGAGGAGGCCATGGGAGCACTGATGGGCTTTGGATATTTCCTTTTACAGCTTTTATTTCCTTTTTAGTATTTTCATTCCTGTAATGCCTAAGGGCAAGTTGTTGAACAATTTAAAGTTTGAATCTAATGAAGTGTGTTTCCCTTTTGTCTACAAAGTTGAATCTCGTTTGTCTTTGAAAACATAAATCATACGCATCTCATTGCATCATATGCATAGCAGGTACCCTTTTTCCACAGGTTGCTTAATCTTCTTCGCTGTTTATTTGAACAGTCATCATGAACCCTGAATCATCCAACGAACAATCTATCAAGGCCCTCCAGGCCCAGAACGCCCAGTTTCAAGAGCTGGTCATGAGCTTAGCCCAAGGTCAACAAGAGTTGAAGACCCTACTCTTGAAGAAGAAGAAGAAGAAGAAGAAGAGGACTGCGTTGTTCAACACTGGACGCAGGTTTGGGAATACACTCCATAATGAGGCTGATCAGGCTACTTCCTCTGCAGAGAAAGACAGTCCCCAAGGGGGAAGGGCTCCTAGCCCTGCACTCTCCGACAACGAGACGGATTACAATGACGGACAATACCCTCCTGCTGCAGACAGATACAAACAACTAGAGGACCGTTTAAGTGCCATGGAGATTCAAAATGTGCCGGGGTTGGATTTCGGAGATTTAGGTTTATCTTCTGGGGTGGTGATCCCACACAAGTTCAAGGCGCCCGCCTTTGCAAAGTATGACGAGGCTTCCTGTCCTAAGCTGCATCTCAGATTATATGTAAGGAAGATCCAACCTTACACGGCAGACAAGAACCTATGGATCAATTTCTTTCAGGATAGCCTTTCGGGGTCTCAACTCAAATGGTTCTATCAGTTAGATAGAGCCAGTATCCGAAACTGGGAGGACTTGGCTACTGCGTTTTATAGACAGTATCAGTACAATTCTGACCTCGCTCCCACGCGTACCCAACTTCAGGGTATGTCACTGGGAACGGGCGAAGGATTCAAGGAGTATGCGCAAAGGTGGAGAGACTTGGCTGACAGGGTACAACCTCCTTTGACTGACCGTGAACTTGTTGACATGTTTCTAGGGACCCTGTCTGGTCCATTCTTCAATCATCTGATTGGTAATTCTTCTGCTGGGTTTACAGATTTGATCTTGACTGGGGAGAGGATAGAAGCTGGTATCAAGTCGGGAAAGATACAGAAAGGTGCCGCTGCGAGTACTGAGAAGAAGCCTTTCAAAAAGGAAGCTAGTGCTGTTTATGGTCCTAGGAGACAGATTAAGCCGGAACGCCGCCAAGCTGTCAATGCATTGGTAATTTCCAAGCCTGCTGTTGCTCCTCAGCAATATAATCAACAAAGGGGTGAGAGGCCCAAAAGACAATACACTCGGCTTAGTATGACTTTGTCTCAGATATTGCTGCAACTGCTGTCAACCAACCTGGTAACTATCAAGGAAGCTCCGAAGGTGGTGAATACAGCTTCTCCAAAATACAACCCCAACGCCCATTGCGCTTATCACTCTGATAGCCCCGGGCATACTATGGACGATTGCTGGGCTATGAGGAATAAGGTTCAAGACCTTATAGATGCTAAGGAAATACAGTTTGAGGCTCCTGAAAGACCCAATGTTGTGACTGCTCCCATGCCCCAGCATGGAGTGAGTGCTGTGGAAGAAGACCGATATGTAGCCTCCGTGGAAGAGATTGTTACTCCGTTATCAACTGTTAAAAGGAATCTGTTGCTAGCCGGTTTATTTCCAGGATGTGATGAAGATTGCCTTCTATGTGCTGTTTCGCCTTTTGGTTGTCCTTTGCTGAAATCAGGCATCCAAAGCCTGATGGATAGCAAGGAAATCTTGTTTGAGAAGATTGTCGTTCCTGCTGTCCCTGCCGAAGAAGTTTCTATTGTCATTATTTTCAGCAAACCTCCCAAGGCTCCTTCAAAGAAGCCTGTCAAAATTATGTCCACTCAGAAAGTTGCTCCCATCATCATTACAGTTCCGGGGCCTCTCCCTTATACATCCGACAAAGCTGTCCCGTGGCACTATGGGGCAGATGTTTATGTGCTTGGAGTGAAGCAAGAATTTGATACAAGTACTGGTGTCAGTAGCATCACCGGACCTGCCAAGATTACTCGCAGTGGTAGGCTGTTTTCACCAGATATTTCACCACCAGTTATTCAGAAACCTCTTATCATCACACCCGCAAGTGTGCATGTTTCCCTTCCAAATCAAGTTCCTGTGTCTACCCCTACCACCGAGTCCTCTAATACTCGGGGCAAAGGAGTTGCTACTGATTTGCCTGCCCGGACGGAGGCACCGAAGACGACCGCTGTTGAAGCCTCCCAGCAAGAGATGGAGGAGATCCTCAAGATTATCAAGAAAAGTGATTTCAATGTTGTTGAGCAGTTGGGGCACACCCCATCAAAAATTTCTATGCTATCACTGTTATTGTGTTCAGAGGACCACGCCAAAGCCCTGATCTCCTTTCTGAAAACAGCTCATGTGCCACAAGAAACATCTGCTGATCAATTTACTGATTGTGTGGCTAACTTGACTGCTGATAACGGGTTGGGCTTTTCTGACGCTGATCTGACTGCAAAAGGAAAAAATCATAATGATGCCCTGCATGTCTCTATTGAATGCATGGGCACTACTATGGCCCATGTGTTGGTGGACACCGGTTCTTCATTGAATGTATTGCCCAAGAAGGCCCTAGACAGATTGGATTGTGAGGGCCTGGAACTCAAGCCCAGTAACATTGTTGTCCGAGCCTTTGACGGTTCGAAGAGGATGGTACATGGCGAGGTTGACATTCCAATCAGGGTTGGTTCCCAAGTTTTTGATTCCACTTTCTATGTGATGGATATCCGTCCATCCTATTCCTGTTTATTGGGTCGTCCATGGATCCATAAGGCTGGAGCGGTGACCTCCACACTACATCAAAAGCTTAAGTACCCAGTCAGAGGAAAGATTGTTACAGTCCAAGGGGAAGAAGAGTATATGGTCAGCCACTTGAACTCGTTCGGATACATAGAAATGGATGGGGAATTCATTGAAACCCCCTTTCAACACTTTGAAGAGGTGCCTCAGACGTTGGCGTCAGCAGAAACTGTGATTGAAGACCCTCCTTTGAAGATGGCTTCCTTGAAGGATGCAAGGGCTGTGATTGAGAAGGGCGAATGCGCAAACTGGGGCCGACTCCCTGACTTCACTCCGAAAACTGACAAGTTTGGGCTGGGCTTTACTGCAGAGGCTCAGAGGGCTGTTCGCAAAGCAAGAATTGGAGGACCTCCTGTATTCATCACCAACCCAGGAGTGAATGCTATTGAGGATGACGTGGAGGAAGCGAAATTTGACAGCTGGATCTACCCAACAACCGACAATGGACCAAGCAACTGGACTGCCAAAGACTTTACACCTATTACTTTTGTCACTCAGTAATGAACTCTTTTGTTTTCAATTTGTAACAAACAATATGATGAAACTTCTGTGGCTCGGTGTCCTACCCGGGGCACCGCGGCTCCATTTATGAGGGCTTTTGTATGACATTTTCATATATCATTAATCAAAACATTGGACGTTTGTTGCATTTCAAATCTTGTGCTCCTTTTCTTTCTTTACTTATATATCACAAAACATCTATATTTACACACACTCACTTATACAAGTTCCAATCCACTCTGGATCTCATTGGTAACGACTCTGCTACTGCCAGTTATGACTTCGAAAATCCGATCAACTTAGCCGAAGACGAGGGTGAAGATGATTGCGAAGTGCCTGGTGAACTTGCAAGACTGCTACTCCAGGAAGAGAGGGCCATTCAGCCGCATGAAGAGCCAGTGGAAACGGTAAATCTGGGTACTGAGACAGATAGAAAGGAAGTCAAGATTGGTGCCAATCTAGAGCTCAGTGTGAAACAACGGTTGATTCAGATGCTGCATGACTACATGGAAATCTTTGCCTGGTCTTACGAAGACATGCCTGGTTTGGATGCCGACATTGTGGTTCATCACCTGCCTACCAAGGAAGACTGCCCTCCGGTAAAACAGAAGGTCCGTCGCATGCGTCCAGAGATGTCCGAGAAAATCAAAGCTGAGGTTATGAAACAATTTGATGCCGGGTTTCTAGCAGTGACTTCTTACCCTCAGTGGGTTGCCAACGTGGTTCCAGTGCCAAAGAAAGATGGTAAAGTCCGAATGTGTGTTGATTACAGGGATTTGAACAGGTCCAGCCCTAAGGATGATTTCCCTCTACCTCATATCGACGTTCTGGTTGATAATACTGCTCAGCATAAAGTTTTCTCCTTCATGGACGGCTTCTCCGGTTATAATCAGATCAAGATGGCTCCTGAAGACATGGAGAAGACCACTTTCGTTACTCAGTGGGGCACCTTTTGCTACAAGGTCATGCCATTTGGGTTGAAAAATGCTGGGGCAACCTGCCAACGTGCCATGGTTGCTTTATTTCATGATATGATCCATCACGAGATAGAAGTGTACGTCGATGATATGATTGCAAGGTCTCAAACTGAGGAGGAACACCTTGACCATCTACGGAAGCTGTTTGACCGTCTGAAGTTGTACAAGCTGAGGTTGAACCCAAACAAATGCACCTTTGGGGTGAGGTCTGGAAAATTGCTGGGTTTCATTGTAAGCGACAAAGGTATTCAAGTGGACCCTGCCAAGGTGAAAGCCATACAAGACATGCCGACTCCCAAGACAGAGAAAGAAGTCAGAGGCTTTCTAGGACGTCTGAACTACATTGCCCGATTCATCTCGCATCTAACTGCTACCTGTGAACCAATCTTCAAGCTGCTAAAGAAATATCAAGTAGTACGTTGGAACGATGAATGTCAGGCCGCTTTTGAAAAGATAAAAGAGTATCTCCAAGAACCACCCATCCTCATGCCACCAGTGGAAGGGAGACCTCTAATACTATACTTGACAGTACTTGACAACTCAATGGGGTGCGTGTTGGGGCAGCATGACGAGTCTGGCCAAGAAGAGCACGCTATTTATTACCTGAGCAAAAAGTTTACCGACTGTGAGACTCGGTACTCACTGCTCGAGAAAACTTGCTGCGCTCTGGTATGCGCTGCTCGCCGGCTGAGACAGTATATGTTGACTCACACTACTCTGTTGATTTCAAAAATGGATCCAATCAAGTACATATTCGAAAGGCCTGCTCTGTCTGGAAGAATAGCAAGATGGCAAATGATCTTGACGGAATATGACATCCAGTACACAACTCGAAAAGCAATCAAAGGAAGTGTATTGGCAGACCATTTGGCACACCAACCAGTGGACGATTACCAATCGTTGAACTTTGAATTTCCGGACAAAGACATCATGGTAGTGACTGATTGTGAAGTACCTGGACCGGATGAAGGACCTGAGGAAGGATCTCGATGGTCTATGCACTTCGACGGAGCCTCAAACGCTTTGGGTAATGGTATCGGCGCTGTGATCATATGTCCAAGAGGTACTCATACTCCACTTACTGCCCGACTATGTTTCAATTGCACCAACTACATGGCGGAGTATGAGGCATGTATCATGGGTCTTCAAGCTGCAATCGACTTAAGGATCAAGTTTCTGAGTGTCTTCGGAGATTCCGCTCTCGTGATCAATTAGATCAAAGGCGAGTGGGATACGAAACACCTAAATCTTATTCCTTACAAGGAGTATGTGCTGACATTGCTTCCCCACTTCAAAGAGATAACTTTTGAACACTTCCCAAGAGAGGAGAATCAGTTGGCGGACGCGTTAGCTACGATGTCTTAAATGTTTAAAGTCAAATGGGACAACGAAGCACCCCGAATCATTATCTGGAAATTGGACGAACCTGCATATTGCTGTGATCTTGAGGCCGAAGAGGTAACAGAGAAACCCTGGTATCATGAAGTGAAGAGGTACTTGGAAGCTCAAGAATACCCCGAAGGTGCATCTGTTAATGACAAGAAATTCTTGAGAAGGTTCGCGGTAAAGTTCTTCCTCAGCAACGACATTCTGTACAAGCGAAACCATGACTCAACCCTACTGCGTTGTGTGGATAAGACTGAAGCAGAAAAGATCATGGCGGAGCTACATGAAGGTACCTTTAGAACACATTCTAGTGGACATACCATGGCAAAGAAAATCCTCCGGGCAGGATATTTCTGGTCCACAATGGAAGCCGACTGTTACCAACATTCTCGGACATGTCACAAGTGCCAGATCTATGCTGATAAGGTGCACATTCCTCCAGTTCCTTTGAACGTCTTGACAGCACCTTGGCCTTTTGCAATGTGGGGCATCGATATGATCGGCGAAATCAGACCGACGGCATCCAACAGGCATCATTTCATCTTGGTAGCGATTGACTATTTCACGAAGTAGGTTGAAGCAGCTTCCTATGCTACCGTAACCAAGAACGTCGTGGCACGGTTCATTCGGCATAACCTGATCTGTCGATACGGTGTACCTGAGAGGATCATTACGAATAATGGTACCAATCTTAACAACAAAATGATCACTGAGCTCTACGAACAATTCAAGATACAGCACCATAACTCTTCACCTTACCGGCCGAAGATGAATGGGGCTGTAGAAGCAGCAAATAAGAATATCAAGAAGATTGTGCAGAAGATGACAGTGACCTACAAAGATTGGCACGAAATGTTACCGTTTGCTCTTCATGGGTACCGTACCTCAGCACGGACGTCAACAGGGGCAACTCCCTTTTCCTTGGTCTACGACATGGAGGCAGTCTTGCCTATTGAAGTCCAGATACCCTCTCTCCGGATAATGAAGGATGCAGACTTGAGCGAAGATGACTGGATCCAGACTCGGCTTGATCAATTAAATCTAATTGACGAAAAGAGGCTCACTGCTATTTGTCATGGTCAGACGTACCAAAAACGGATGATCAGGGCATTTAACAAGAAAGTCAAACGACAAGAGTATCAAGTCGGAGACCTGGTAATCAAGCGCATCATTCTTCCTCAATGTGATCCCAGGGGCAAATGGACCCCTACCTACGAAGGGCCATTTGTGGTTAAGCATATCTTCTCAGGAGGAGCTATGATTCTAACTACCATGGATGGTGACGACCTTCCTCACCCCGCCAATGCAGACATAGTAAAAAGATACTACGCGTGAACTAAGGACCCGTTAGGTTGACACACCTAGGAAAAAATAAGGGCTTCCCGGCGAACCAAAAGGGTTCGGGCAAAAATAAGGGATGAAATGAAAAAAAATCTGTACACCCGGCAAGTCAAAAACCTGAAAAGGCGGCTTGGGAAAAAATGGGTATCCCGGTGGACTGAAAACCCGAAAGGGCGGTCCAGGCAAAAGTTAGGGATGAAGCGTAATACTATGTCTCATTGGATCACCTTGCATCCGGAATTCGGCATCAACTATCAAGGCTCATACTTCGGCATCGATCTATCAGCTTCATCTTCAACTAAGCAGCAAAATGATGAGACGCTTGAAGACATAAAGACGATAGCAGAGTTGGAACCCAGTGGGATTAGTTTTCACATAGCTGTTTTGTTTCCTTTTTCAAAGTTGTATAAACTCTATGTTATTCGGCGGCATTTTCTTACTAGGACGTCAGCCTCCTGTACATAAACGTCTATTTTACAGGCAGAATTCAAAATCAATACAAATTCAATTTTTCAGACAAATTATCCATTGTTTTTCCTTTTTCTGTTTTGTTTTGCAAAGAACGTCCAATGCTAATTTTTGATATATGCATTTGACATTAAATTGCTAGATCATAAATGTTTACATACGAAACAAAGGATTAATGACAGGTGACATCAGAAACAGGGGGCAATTTTGAAGTGACCAAGCGGTCTAGTTGCTTTGTCTGCCAAGGTACCAAGGTAGGATCAGTTGAAGAACATGACCAGACTACCTCAACAATCCCCAGTGGAGTATAGACACCCCTCAACAAGCATCCCCGGTAATCTTAATATGAGATTGTTCCCCGGCGGAGTACCAGCACCCCAGTACAGTCTCAAAAGAAAAAAAAAATTCCCCAGGAGAGTGGAATCCATATCCCCAGCAGGTCTCGGAGCTTATCCCCAGTAGATTCTGGAAGCTTATCCCCTGCAGAGTACGAACGAATCCCCCGACTTTATTCAGAAGTTATTTCCCATCAGGGCTTATAACCGGATTATCCTCAACTGATTACCACGGAAAGTCCGTCCTCGGCGAAGTTTTTCCTACCCCCAGTGGAGTTCATCAAATTCTCCGACATAATTTATCAGCATAATCCCCAACAGAGCTCTCATCAAAGCCTCAGTGAACTATCTCTTCCCACGGAGTAATTCCCCTCGGAGTAATCTCTCCAACAAGTTTATGCCCCAACGGAGTCATCTTCTCCTATCAGTTTATTCTTGCAACCATAATCCCCAGCGGAAACGAAGAACTCTTCTCTTCAACATCAGCCCAGGATTTGACTCCCCGGCCAGTCGTCAAGGATTTATTTTCCTAGACGAAAATACATTCATAGACGTTTCATATTTCATACATCCTATTTACATACATGACAAAGTGCATACAACACTAACTCATTTTGAGCATCATGACATCATGCATCTCATACATCATGACATTGCATACCACTGATATTTTGCCTTTTCAGGAAAAAGATCAATCCAAAAGATGATTACTATCAAATATCACAAATCCAGATTCGATTCCTGTATCTAGCCAGGGCACATCTGTGAGTGATTGATTGTAGATTCGATACCTGTATCTAGCCAGGGCATATCTACATGAAGAGTTTGAAGGTCAACCCTTGTAACAAGCCAGGAAATTATCTTTCATTCTCAAGTCAGAGGTTTACACCTGTATCCAGCCAGGAAAGCCATCTCTGCCAACCTTTTACAATTCCAGATTCGATACCTGTATCCAGCCAGGGCACATCTGAAGATGACCAATTCCAGATTCAATAACTGTATCCAGCCAAGGCATATCTGTAGACGACATTTTCCAGATTCAATTCCTGTATCCAGCCAGGGCACATCTGTGAGCAACCAATTGTAGATTCGATACCTGTATCTAGCCAGGGCATATCTGCATGAAGAGACTGAAGATCAACACCTGTAACAAGCCAGGAAACCTCTTCCTTTCTCAAAGTACGCAAGTTCTCGCTAAGGAATCTCCTACGCGATCAACACTTCCAAATGGCATCTATAAGCCCATTCCCGACAAGGTTCTATCACGTCTCCAAATGGCATCTATAAGCCCATTCCCGCCATCACATTGCTGATACTCCAACATGCGAGTGCAAATTTCCGGGCACTCTAGTGTCCAATCTCCTTTTACCCTCGAGTCACGAAAGGCAAACTTGCCAATATAACTCTTCAGGTCTAAGAAGATTGAACAGGGGCAACTGTTGTACCCGAAAATTTGCCCTCCCATTTCCTCAACATTTTCTCACCACAAGACCCTTGGAGTTCAAGATCCAACTAAGGTTTCCTCTGCTCAAGACTTCTCCTTGCACTGTTGACCCAAATTAGGGTTTGTGTTTGCACCAAGATGTTTTGACCTAAAATGCCTAAGATGACTTTCATGCTTCATATTGGACTCCCATGTTTATCCATACCAAGTTTCAAGCCTTGATTCCAATCTTTGCCTAGTCAATTGGACAGTTGACCTAGAAATCAGCTGTATTGGGGAAAAAGTCAACTGTGGCCAATTGACAATCAAACCTCATGATTTTTGACCCACATCAACATTATGAACTCATATGAACCATTTGGTTAAGTTTGGATCACAATTCCACAAGAAATTTGATCAGATCACCAAAAGGGCAAAATGGTCATTTTTAGGGTTTTGACTGCACAAAGGTAATTTTTGACTGTGTGACCTAGCCAATGGCAAACCAAGCTCACATATGGACTCAAGGACCCCATGGAATTGTCTTGACATGTTCAAAAAGTTCAAAAGATCCCAAATGCACAAGATTGACAGATGAATTTTCCAGTCAATTGATCAATTTTTAACTGTATACTAAAAAGTCAAAACTTTGACTTTTTGGTCAAAATCAGTGTCAAGATTCATTTTTCATCAAAACATGTCAAAACATGAAACTTGTTCATCAAGAAATCAAAAATCACAAATTAGGGTTTGAAATGAAGAATTTTCATAACTTAGAATTTTTCTAAATGAAAATCCCTAATTTTTTCCTAACTTGGTCCCACTTTTTCATCAAGATGCATTTGGATTCAAACAAAAGTCAAAAAATGAAAGTTGTAGTCCATTGCAAAATCTACAACTTTGATTCACAAAGTTTCCTCAAAAGAAGCTTGTAGCCCAAGTTATGATTTTTGGAACAAGGGTGCAAAACATTCTTAACTTAGAATTTTTTTGACCTATTTTAGGCAGGATTTTTGCCTAACTTCATGGCCACTTTTCACATGCTTCCACTTGGAATTACAATTTGCATTACAAAGACGGATTGTAGTACACATTCCAAGCTTTCCAAAATGTCCAAGAACTCATCAAACAACCTTGTGGTTAGGGAGAATCGAATTTGACAATATAGGCAAAACTCACTTTGCTCATGGCCAATTTTCATGTTCATACACTTAGGCATTTTTTGAACTCAGCTTGCACTCCTAGATTACAGGCCTCAAATCTCATTTACACTCATAAATTCAATGCTAATCCATTGTGCTAAGACATTGTTTTGCTCACTTGGTCATTACATGGAAGTTTAAGCCATAAATGGAAAAAGCATTTTATCTATTCTTGAAAAGATTAACTTTATGTCAAATTTGCAATCCAAGTAGTACAGGGCAAATCTCTTTGGCACAAGTTATTGAGCTAATCCCACTGATCAAGGGCAAGTTTAGCAGCACATTAGAGGGGCCTAGAGGAGCCTGTACCAGCACTTGGCATTTTGACTTACATTACAAGAAACTTGGCATTTTGTAACACCAACTCACATTGCTGCAACCACAAGCTTAGACAAACTTCTTGAGCATCTTCCAAACATCCAACCTGACCTGAAACACGAGCCTATCACCTTCAATATCTCCCCATTCACAGAAACACCATAAAACTGCAAAAAAGGGCATAAGCTGCAGTTTGAATCCCATAGCTCAATCCACTCGTGCATTTTCATCCAAACCAGTTCAAACACATTCCCTACCATCCATACAAACCGTCCCAAGCATTGGAAGCAGACTGTAACACCTCTAACCAGTTTTGCCATTTTCACTTTCTTCTCTTGCAGGTTGACTTCTGCAGCTTGATATAGCAAGATTCAAAGCACACCAAACATTGGAATACCATTCCTGGACATCAAGCAAGCTATACAAATCCTTACCTTACCTTGAAAGTACCTCCATTGCCAAGCACGATCCAAGCTGAACAGGTAAGTTCATGGATCTCTATCTCTCAATCTAGGAAGAGTTAGGCTTAGATTTATGAATGAAAAATGTAATGCTCATGGCCCTGAAACTATACATATCTTCACTTTCCATTTATATTGCATATGCTGAGAGTATTTTGAATCTGAACATTGATAAAAACTTAGGTCAAGAATTAGGGATGGAGAAATTCTCTCTCATTTCTGAGAGTTAGGTTAAGTTTTTTATATGCCTGGATTCGTGGTTCAATGCTTGACATTTTTCATGTTATGAGTTTGTGCTGAAAATCAAAGAATCAAGAGATAGCAAGCACGGAAGAAATGGCGCGTTTTTCAAATGTTGTTGTCTGAAGGTTGAAGACAATCTTTCATGGGCTGGGCCTGTGATTTTTCTTCTTTTTACACCACATTCTCACATATGCACCCCCTTGGCCCATTGCATTTTATTTTTATTATTTTTGACTTTTGATTTTTGTTTCTGATTCATTTATTTTATTTAAGCATGAAAAAATATTAAATTTATTTTTCTCACATTTTTACATTTTTTATTTGATATTTATTTGATTTTATTTAGTTTTGTACATAAAATAAACATAATACTTTTATTTAAGATAACTAAAAATAATGCAAATATTTTTACTTTCTGATTTTATTTTATTTTACCTTTGAAAACATTTTCTAAAAAAATATACCTTTTTTTGTAAATATTAAAATTTCATTTTATACATAATTAATATATTTAGTAAATAATATTAATATTTATATATTTATTAGTATATTTAGGTTAAAAACATAAAAAATAATACATTTTTATTTTTTACTAATATTTAACTTTAAAAAATCTTATTTTGACAATATACCTTTTTTTATTTATTTTTTACACATAATTAATAAATATTGTATATAATACTTAATAAATAATTAATACCATTTATTTAGCAAAATTAGGGTTTTTGCCCTAAACTTGAAAATATTTAAAATTGACTTTCTTTTAATTATTTTTATTTTATTTGTGATTAAAATATACACTTACATAAAAATACCTTCACATATATATTGCTTTCTTCTTATATATCTTTGCATTTATATTTGCGCAATTCAATTTGGTTGTAAATATTGGGTACTATCCTCCTATGAAGTCTCATCCCCATTTGAATATTTTGTACCCCCACTCCCATGATCATTGTGTAATAACTTAGGACCTTTTAAATATCGCACTTTAAATGCTTTCTAAATATGCCATGTTAGAATTAGGGTTTTGTACGCAAATCAAAAACAACAAATAGTTTGACCTAAATTCAAGATAAACAAGCATGAAAGTGAACAAACACCAATCACACTTGCACCCCCTAGGGTATTCCACTTGTTGCCTTCAATAATGGGCCATATTGCATGTTAGGTATCTTTGGCAAAAACAAAACAATCAAATGATCATAGTCCCTCGATGACGCTTTCGAAAGTTGCCTAAAAAAAATGATCAAGCCCCTTAAAGGAAAAATTGTCCAAAGATACTTGGCACCATTGCAATCATGGTCTAAACGATGCCCCGCGCCCGTCCCGTTCACATCCTAACACAAGATTGTCCACCAAATACAATGGTGGAACAAAATTGTTAAAAGGGTTAAAAACATAGCAAAGATCTTTGAGTAAATTTAGGAGTAGACAACTCTTGGTTACTTGCCAACTTGCAAAACAAAAACACTTGCCTTTTTTTTCAAAAACACACATCATAACACTTTCAAAACAACTTCCAAAAACATTGAAAACCTTTTCAAAAGACATACACCTTTGTATACATCCCAACATGGATCATTACAAGGGTTGCCACCACATTGGCCTCTTTTCAAAACATTTTCAAAATCCACACACAAAGCACCATTTCAAACAATTGAAAATCAAAGCAAGTTGATCTAAGCAAGTACCTAAGAGCCCATGGATAACCATGGATAGAAAGGGTGCTAATACCTTCCCTTTCTATAATCTACTCCCCGAACCCAAGAAAACATCTCAAAGGTTTTTGCTGTGCTTTTTAACCTTTCCTTAGGATAAAATAAAAAGTCGGTGGCGACTCTTGCTCAACCGAAACATTTGCGAAAACAAACGCAAAACCTCAAGTCAGTTCTCCCACCGTATCACAGATAGCAACTTTGAGACCCATAATGCATGCTTTATATTCAGCCATATTGTTGGTACAGTTGAACCATAGCCTGGAAGTGAAAGGAGTATGACAGCCTTCGGGAGATACAATCACAACACCGATGCCATTGCCAAGTGCGTTGGAAGCTCAGTCAAAAACCATAGTCCATCGGGATCCTTGTTTAGGTCTGTTATATGGTCCAAGTTCTTCACAATCATTCACTAACATAATGTCCTTGTCCGGGAACTCAAAATTCATGGATTGATAGTCGTCCACAGCTTGATGAGGCAAATGATCAGCTAATACACTTCCTTTTATTGCCTTTTGGGTAGTGTACTGAATGTCGTATTCGGTCAGGACCATTATCCATCTTGCTATTCTTCTAGAGAGAGTGGGATTCTTGAATATGTATTTGATAGGATCCATTTTAGATATCAATATGGTAGTGTGAGTCAGTATATATTGTCTTAGCCGGCGAGCAGCCCATGCCAGAGCGCAACAAGTTTTCTCGAGCAGTGAATATCTAGTTTCACAGTCGGTAAACTTTTTGCTCAAGTAGTATATTGTGTGCTCTTTTCGGCCAGACTCGTTATGCTACCCCAGCATACACCCTATTGAATTTTCTAAAACTGTTAAGTACATGATCAAAGGTCTTCCTTCAACCAGTGGCATCAGAATTGGAGGCTCTTAAAGATACTCCTTGATTCTATCAAAGGCAGTCTTGCAGTTGTCATTCCACCTCACCATTTGATCCTTTTTTAGTAATTTGAAGATTGGCTCACAAGTAGCCGTTAGGTGGGAAATGAATCTGGCAATGTATTTTAGACGCCCCAAGAATCCTCTAACCTCCTTCTCAGTGCGGGGAGCTAGCATCTATTGAATAGATTTAACCTTCGCATGATATAGTTCGATACCTTTGCTGCTGACAAAGAAACCTAATAGCTTACCAGATCTTACTCCAAAGGTGCACTTGTTCGGGTTCAGTCTTAACTTGTATTTCTTCAGTATTTCAAACAATTTCTGCAAATGATCCAAGTTCTCTTCTTCAGTCTGAGACCTGGATATCATATCATTGACATGGACCTCTATCTCGTGATGGATCATATCGTGAAACAAGGCTACCATAGCACGTTGATAGGTTGCCCCATCTTTTTTCAATCCAAATGGCATAACTTTGTAGCAGAAGGCGCCCCACTGCGTAACGAAAGTTGTTTTCTCCATATCTTCAGGCGCCATTTCAATCTGGTTATACCCGGAGAAACCATACATGAAGGAGGGAACCTTATGTTGCACGGTGTTGTCAACCAGAACATCAATATGGGGAAGCGGAAAGTCATCCTTGGGGTTCGCCCTATTCAAATCTCTGTAATCCACACGCATGTGTACTTTGCCGTCTTTTTTAGGTACCGGTACCACGTTTGCAACCCATTATGGATAAGAAGTAACAACTAAGAATCCAGTGTTAAACTATTTCATAACCTCGGCCTTGATCTTTTCTTACATTTTAGGCCGTATACGACGAACCTTTTGCTTCATTGGAGGACAGTCTTCTTTCGTTGGTAGACGATGAACCACAATATTAGTGTCCAGCCTCAATATTTCTTTGTATGACTAGGAAAAGAACTCAATGTAGTCATGTAACATCTGAATTAACTTCTCCTTGACGCGATGCTCCAAGTTGGCACCTATCTTGACTTCCTTTTTGTCCTATTCAATGCCCAAGTTTACCGTCGCGACTGGCTTTTCATGAAGCTGTATCACTCTTTCCTCCTGTTGTAACAGTCTAGCAAGTTCTCCTGGTACTTCACAATCTTTCTCAACTTCTTTCTCATTTTGGTAGATTAGATTTTCAAATTCATAACTGGCAATAGCAGAATCGTTATCAATGGGATCCAGAGTGGATATGTATCTGCAGTTTGATATGTGGGTGTGTGTAAGAGAGCATAGCGATTTTGATAAAGTAAAATTAGAAACGAAAGACAAAGAGCACAAAATTTGTATGCAAAACATCCAATGATTTATTTATGACATATGAAAAGTGAAATGATAACCCTCACAAATAAACCATTGTGCCTCGAGTAAGACACAAGGCTTTAGAGTTTAAATTGTTCAAATATTACATATACCAAAAAGAAAACAAAAGACAATTACTCCTGGGTGAACGTAATGGGAACAAAGTCTCTAGCTGTCCAATTGCTGAGTCCATCGTTGGTAGTAGGGAAGATCCAATTATCTAGGTCGCAGTTACTGTAAGTGTCTTCTACAATGTTGACTCCATGGTTGCTGATGCATAATGAAAGTCCTCTGGCGCGAGCACGACGAATGGCTTTTTGAGCTCCTGAAGTGAAACCCAAACCAAATTTGTCAGACTTATAGGGGATGTCAGGTATTTGGCCCAAAATGGTGCACCCAACTTCTTCAATTATAGCCCTGGAATCCTTTAAATAAGCCATCTTCAACGAAGGTCTGGTAATCTTTGGAATATTAGTGACAGTCTTGGTAGAAGCAATTGTCTGAGGAACCTCTTCAAAATTATGGAAAGGGGTCTCAATGAACTCGTCATCCATCTCGACATATCTGAAAGAGTTCAAATGGCTTACCACAAACTCTTCTTCGCCATGGACTGTAACAATCTTTCCATTAACCAAATACTTTAACATCTGATGCAAAGTGGAAGTGACAGCACCGGCCCCATGAATCCAAGGGCGTCCCAACAAACAAGAGTAAGACGGGTGAATGTCCATCACATAGAAAGTGGAGCCAAAAGTTTGGGAACCAACTTTAATAGGAATGTCCTTCTCCCCATGTACCATTCTCTTAGAACCATTAAAAGCCCTCACCACAATATTACTGAGCTTTAAAGTCAGTCCTTCATAGTCCAATCTGTCTAAAGCACCCTTGGGCAGAACATTTAGCGACGAACCTGTATCAACTAGAACATGAGCCAGGGTAATGCTCCTTCACTCAATAGAGACATGCAGGGCACCATTATGCTTTCTTCCTTTAGACGTCAAATCAGCATCGGAGAAACCAAGTCCATTATCAGTAGTTAGACTAGCGACACAGTTCTCGAATTGGTCCGGCAGAAGTCTCTTGTGGCACATGAGTAGATTTGAGGAACTTCACCAAAGCCTTAGCATGGGTTTCAGAGCATAACAGTAACGCCATCATTGAAATTTTTGAGGGGGTTTTCCCCAATTGTTACACAATATTATATTCACTTTTCCATATGATTTTTAGTATCTCCACCATTTCTTTTTTAGAGGCTTCCGGAATGGTTTCTTTAAGTGCCTCCGTCCGGGCAGGCTCAACCAGTACTTCTTTGCCCCGAGTCTCAGCTGGCTCAGTAGCAGTAATAACCACAGGAGTGACAATAGGAGTAGCAACAGGAGTAACAATAGGAGAATTAGCAGGAATAAACAAAGGAGTGGAAATAGTCCTCAGAGAGATCTCAGGAAAGAAGATCCTTCCTCTTCTGGTAATTCTACTGGTCCCAACAATGTTGTCGTTGTTAGGATCAACATCTTCAACAACTTCATCTTTGACATCCAATAGGCCTTGCTTAACGCCATGGTAATAGACGTCAACTCCATAGTTCCAAGGAACAGCCTTATCGGAAGAATATGGTATTGGTACAAGAAAAGTGATAATTAAAGAAGCAACCTTAGGAGTGGATGTAATCCTGACAGGTATTTTGGAGGAGACCCTGGGAGGATTGTCAGAAATGGTAATAATTGATATATCTTCACACAGACTCCTCGTAGAGGTAGTCTTCTCAAACAAAATTTCCTTGTTGTCCATCAGGCGTTGGACACCTATCTTCAATAACAAGCAACCATTGGATAGAGACATACACATGCGAAAACCTTCACCATAACCCGGAAATAAACCGGCTCGCAAGAGATTCCTCTTAACAATCGGTAGAGGAGTAGCTAGTTCATCAATAGAAGAAACAAACAGGTCGTTATCAACGACATTAACACTCTGACCATGCTTGGGCATTGGTGCAGTTATCATATTAGGGATCTCTGGAGGGTCAAATTCAACCTCCTTTGCCTCAATAAGATCCTAAACTTTATTCTTCAGAGCCCAACAATCATTTGTATCATGCCACAGACTATTGGAGTGGTAGGCACACCGAGAATTTGGATTATAACGGGGAGATATAGTGTTTGGATTTTGAGGAGGCTCCTTCAGAGTGACCAGATTAGACTTCAACAAGTATGGCAAAACCCGAGATAAGGACATGTTAAGCCGGATGAACTGTCTTTTAGGCGCATCCCGCCTGTGCTGATTGTTTTGTTGTTGAGTTGATACAGGGTTGGAGATCATTACAGCTCCCACTGTTGGATAGTGTTCAACTTTGTTTTGATTCTTTTGACCTTAGGCAACACTTACTTCTTTCTTCCCAGAGAATGGTTTCTTCACTGTACTTGAAGACACATCTCTCTGAATCTTACCGCTTTTGATACCATCCTCTACTCTTTCACCTGTCAATATCAGCTCGGTGAACCCAGATGAAGAGCTCCCGATCAGATGACTAAATAATGGGCCTGACAAAGTACCCAAGAACATATCTACCAACTCTCTATCAGACAGAGGAGGTTGGACTCTTCCTGCAAGATCTCTCCATTTCTGGGCATAATCTTCAAAGCCCTCACTAGAATCCATAAACATGCTTTGAAGTTGTGTGTGGGTTGGAGCAAGGTCAGCATTTTATTGGTACTGCCTGTAGAAAGCAGCATCCAGGTCCTCCCAATTGCGGATGTTGGTCCTCTCCAACTGATAGAACCATTCTAATTGAGTCCCCGATAAACTTTCCTAGAAGAAATGCACCCACAAATTCCTATTAGCAGTGTGACGTTGGATCTTCCTGACATAGGACCTCATATGCAGCTTAGGACATGAAATCCCGTCATATTTAGAAAATGCAGGAACTTTGAACTTCGGGGGAATGACCACTCCAGAAACCAACCCTAATTCTTCAAAATCTAGACCAGGTACTCTCTGAATTTCCATGGCATTGAGATGATCCTCCAACTGTTTATACTTGTCATCAGCAGGAGGATATTGTTCTTCAGCATAGTCAGCCTCTTCTTCATCAGACCCCAGACCGTGGTTCCCTTCTTTTATCTTCTATTCATGATTGTCTCCCTCATTTGACGGAGTTGCAAATTCTAGAGCTCGCTTTTCCGGTTCTCTGAATCTCCTTCCCATATTCAGGACACCCACCGTTTTATTTGTCTTCTTCTTCTTGTCTTTAATCATGAGAGCCTTTAGGTCCTCTTATCCTTTAGCCAGAGCCAGAAACATCAGTTGGAATTGAGCACTTTGTGCTTGAAGATCCTTCACTTTTTGTTCGATATCCATCTTACTGAAATAAACAGTAGAAAGATAAGGAAACCTGTTGTGAAAAACCTGTGTGTGTTATGATGCATGAATGTGCATATGCAAATGATTTCAAGGATTTAGAAGATTCAAATTTATTTAGACAAAATGGAACAAATATTAATTGTATTAGTAAGTTCAAATTGCTTAGAACATGCCTCTTGGGCTTACATAGGAAGGAACAAAAAATACAAAATAAACTTTCTAAAACAAAAGAAATCAAGCCTCCCACGAGTGCATCCTCTTTGGTGCAATGTAGGCGTTCAAACTCTGCTCCTCATGGAGTTGTCTCATGAGCTCCAGAACCCTCTTCTCGCTTGCATAGCATTGGGTTTCAAAGGTGTCTCACTCCCATTTTAGCTGAATCCAAGCTCTTTGCAAATCTTCAAGAGAAGTAGGCATATCAGGATAAAGGACAGTATATGGAACATCTCCTTTGGCATCAGGCTCCATGATGATTGGTAAGATGGAGGGGTAAGGCACCATAAGACTCTGAGCATGAGTTCGTACCCACTTAAGGTAAGGCTCAAGGTTAATGGAATTCTTATGTCCCAATGTCTTACTATCCAATTTGTTTATCATTCTCCTAGCTCGTATGAACCTTTGACGATACCCTTGGTCGTCGCCCTCATAGTCGAATACCAAACCTTGGATGAGCGCATCATGGGGACCATCTCTTCGTGCATACCCAAACTGTCATAAAGCCAAACAAGGGTTGTAGGTAATACCTCCCCTAATGCCAAGCAGAGGGACATTAGGGAATTCCCCACAATGGTCAATGATAGTAAAGTCCTCCAAGGATCGAGAACACCAGTGAATATCCGAATGTCTGAGTGACATCAACCTATTAGACCATCTCATGCCTTACTCATTTTTCAAAACAAATTGAGGTAGGTGTAAAATAAATCACCTGGCCAACAGAGGAGTGCAACACATGAAGGTCCCCCTTCTCTTCATGGTGCGAGAGTGAAGAGAATGCAAAATGTCCCCAAGCAAAGTAGGCACCAGATTGTGAGATATAAAATTTTTGACTGTGTTCACATTGATAAGTTGGTCAGGATTGGGAAATAGTACCATCCCATAGATGATAAGATCCAAAACTTCTTCAAAGGCTTTTAAATCCAAAGTATCCCAACAATCTTGAGCCTTTTTCAACAAGAACTTGGCTAGAAACCCTTTGACACCACTTCCTGTTTCCCAGTTAGCCACGACATCGGATTGTTGCAAACGTAGAGCTCGAGAAATCTCCTCAGGGATCGGGTCTCTTTCAATACTGTTGAAAGGTAATTGATCAAGAATAGGAATTCCATAGTAGGCACAAGTTGGTAATAGGGGAAGGTAAAGCAATATTGTAAAGGGTCGAAGAACTAAAAAAGCACCTTCATCATGTCTTCATCAAGGCTTGAGGTAACCAGATTGAGAAGTCGTCCATGTATTTTGGTGAACGGAGAATTCTCAGGAATCCTTGATGCTAGTTATTTGAGTTGAAAAGGCACTCGTACGGGGTTGACTTGGATAGTATTCCTGCGACTGGGAGTCATGTCATATAAAACAAAAATAAATCTCGAAATCCTTGAAATGGTTAGTGTAAAATGCTATGATATAATGTCATGATGTTATATACAAGTAAACATATACACACAAAACAAGACAAATCCTTAGGTTTAGGCTTGCATGGAGTTCATAGGTAAGTACTCTCTTGAAGTTTAGTTGGTTCAACCTGTCCTAGAAAGCAATATGGTTCTAGGGAATCTCAATATCACTGATCTTTCTTTGTCGGGAATTATTTCAGCACAAGCCTCTTTATTAGAGACCGAAATATCCCAAAAGTCCAATCTCAATGAGGGTATCATCGAGTATCAACCAACTTCGGACTGCACCAAAGCCGACTATCTCACTACTTCCTAATGGCCAAGTTGTTCAATTAAAGGTTCTAAGGTCAGTTAGTGCTTCATGACATGACACAACGACCCCGTATTCTCCTCGACTAAACTCAAGGGCTACTGGTACCAACAAATGTGTCACACTAACGTAGCCATCGCTTCAACCATGTCGGTATACCCCACACAACTTCCATAATCTATTGCTACTTACCTAAAAGGTGCCCCAGATCCGGGTGTAAGATCAATACAAACCCAAACAAGGACCCATAAATGTAAAGAAAACAAATCAAACAATGAAAGCAAATAAATGTGATCTAGCTCTAAGGTAACCCCACTTTTAAGTATATCCCCAGTAGAGTTGCCGGTTCTGTAATACGGTGGGAGAACTGACTTGGTCGTTTTGCATTTGATCGTAATTATTGTGGATAGCAAGAGTCACCACCGACTTTTCATTTATCTAATAAGGAAAGGGTGAAAAGAACAGGAAAAATCTTTGAGATATTTTCTTGAGTTCAAGGGGTAGGTTATGAAAAGGGAATGTATTAGCACTCTTTTCATCCGTAGTTATCTACGGGCTCTTAGTTGCTTGCTAAATCATTGAAAAATGATTTGTTTGAAAATGTATTTTGTGGTGGGTGTAAGTTTGAAAATATTTTGCAAAATGTCTTTGTTTCGGCTAACTTTGTAACGATTCTTGTCTCTATAAGAATGCGTACAAAGTGTTGGTTTTGAAAATAGTTCAAAGAGATGTTTGTTTTTGAAGATGTTTTGAAAGTGTAAGTGTGGAAAATGGTTTTAGTTTGCGAGCAAGCAACTACGAGCGTCCTACCTACTCAAAAGGTCTATGTTCTTTTCCTCCTCCTTTAGATGTTGCTATCTTACCATTGATTGGTAAGAAGTCCCATCGTTGGATGTGAAGGGACGAACGTGGGTCAATTGTATAGTCATAGAAGGCAACTTATGAGACGTTTTAGCAATTTTCATAAGGGACTAGATTGTTTACCGAAGGCAACGTCGAGGGACATCGAGGGACTGCGATCTTTTTATCGAGGGTCTTTGCTAAAATGCCCATATTCGAGGGTCATGACTATTTTTCTGAGGCAACAAGTGAGATTACCCTAGAGGTGCACGTGTAAATAGTGTGTTTTATTGCATGCATTTTTGTATTTGAAATTAGGGTTTTCTAGGGGTTGATTTTATCTTGCCATACACACCCTAATTACTAACAATTTATATTAAAGCGGTAAATTGCGGAAATTAAAATCCTAAGCTATTACATCACTTTAGGGGATGGGGGGTACAAATGTACAAATGGGGGGGGGGGAGTGGAAAGCAATAAAAGTCCTAATTATTACAACCATATTAAATAGAAATGAAAGAAAATATAAAGATAAAAAATAGCGCAAAAGAGAGAAAGAGCAAGTCTTTCGATTGATGCAGTATTCGAAGCACATGTCCTTCGATTCATATAAACTTTTTTTCTTTCGTTTGGGATTGTGAAGCAGGGTGTTCGAAGCCTGCATCATTCGATTCACACAACCTTTTTTTATGTTTGGGACTGTGAAGCAGTATGGGGCGAAGCATAAGGCTTCGATTCACACAACCTTTTTTCCGTTTGGGACTATGAAGCAGTATGGGGAGAAGCCATGCTAATATTGTTTTATGGTCTGTACAAGGTAGTTCTTAATATGTATTTGGACAAGAAAAGAAAACAAATGAAAGGGTAGAAACAAAAAATAAGCAAAAGATTATTTACATGCTTGAAACGAAAGGTTTAAAGTCAGGAAGACTTACCTTGAATCTGGAGTTGGTGTTTTTGGACTTGAGTTGCTGCCTTCGAATACTCTTGGGTTCGAAAGAAAAGAAAAGAGATGTTGTCTATGTTGATTCTGGGTTTGAATGAAAAGAGCAAAGGTGTGGTTTTTTTTGGTTATGGGTTTAGAAGTGTTTTAAATGTTCTCTCCTCTCTTTGCCTTGCCAACAAAACTCTCTCTAGCCACTAAAAAGCCACCCTTAGATGTGTTATGAAACATCTTATTTATAGAAGAGTTTGGCTGAGATTTAGGGGGAAACCAAATGAAATTTAAACAGTTTGGGTATGCTGTTTTCATAGCTTCCAAGGTGCAAATCTTGTATGCCAATTTGGTGCAAATTAGGAGGAGCATAGAAGGACTGCTTTGCAGTAGTTTTGGAGTGTTGTGGCAGCATGGTGCAGGACTGTTTCATAGCAGCACAACAGACATGGGCTTGGCAACATATAGGAATTTATTTAGCAGCCTTCTACCAGACTCATCAAAAGACAAAACACCGATTGTGTGTTCTTCGAGCGGACCCATTATATGTCCTTCGAATGGACCAATGGTATGTCTTTCAAATGGAACACCAAATGTAGGTTCTTCGAATCCACCTAATTCATGTTCTTCGAATGGGCCTTTTTTATATTCTTCGAATCCACCAATTATGTGTCATAGTGTAAAATCTACGTGTGTTGATGGGTTTAAAGGTGGAATTGAAGCAAGCATAAAGGAAACCATTTTCTTGTGGATTCTAGCATGAGGGAAGCCATTACTTTGTGGATGCTAGCACGAGTGAAGCCCTTGCCTTGTGAATCGAAGCAAGCATGGAGATAGTCAATACCTTGTGGATGCTAGCATGAGGGTAACCAATGCCTTATGGATGCTAGCATGAGGATAGCCAATTCCTTGTGGATGCTAGCATGAGGGAAGCCATTGCGTTATGTATGCTAGCATGAGGGAATCCCTTGCCTTGTGAATCGAAGCAAGCATGAAGATAGCCAATGCCTTGTGGATGCTAGCATGAGGATAGCCAATGCCTTATGGATGCTAGCAT